>MU388751.1:0-323516 GCA_022578815.1 Xylariaceae sp. FL0016
CGCTCGCGAACGCCCGCAGCGTGAACCGCGTCACCACGCCCAGGTGGTGGCCCCCCCCCCCCCCCCCCCGCCGCCCCCCCCCCCCCGCCCCCCCCCCCCCCCCCCCCCGCCCCCCCCCCCGCCCCGCCCCCCCCCCCCCCCCCCCCCCCCCCCCCAGAGCTCCAGACAGGATGCCCGCCCTCGGTGTGGTTTTGTGGTGTGTGGGCATCCGAACGGGGGGGTCCTCTCTCTCTCTCGCGCGCGCGCTGGCGGGCGCTGAGGCCACGGTACGGCTTGGTCGGTAGGTACATACAGGCACGAGAAAGAGAGAGAGAGAGAAAAGATTGACTACTACATCGACGCCCGACTGGCATGGCATATCGTTTCTGCCTTGGCCTCATTTCTCTCTCTCTCTCCCTTATCCTTCCTTGCATCGATCGAATTTTGGAAGTTCTGAACCGGATCGGATGAGCTCGTTTCTGGTTGACTCAGCCAATAACACCGCGGCGGCATAATTGATCGTGTGAGAGGCGCACCGGGTAAAACCCGATTTCCAAGATTTTCACAGATCTGGCCCCCACGCACCTTCATCGGTGCGGGCGCCCGGCATAAAAGGCGTGTGGTGAGATATGTATATAGATGCAGGGAGAACCAGGGCTATGTATTCAGGGTCTGCATAATGATCATTTTCACGCGGGCGTGGATGTTGCATTATTCGAATATTCTGTGTATATATTTTGTTCAACGGAATATGTAACATGTGCTCTGGATTGTCGTCGTCACACGTGGGTTATGTACCTGGATAGAGACGACACCTGTGTTGTGAGCCAGATGACTGGTTTTTTCCCCTGACCATGAAGGACTCGGCCAGCGAGCTTGGCCGTGACCTGTGCCGTCTGAAGTCGTATGCAGGTACAAGAAATCCTTCGAAAATCTTCGTCGCGCAGAGGTCGAGCCTTACTTACGAGGGTTGGCTTGCCTAGATAGATAGTTGATGAAGATAGGCTAGCATTCTCGTAGACGCGGTTCAGCAGGAAAGACAAAAATTCCCATCTCGCAACTCGCCGTCGCCTTCCGGCACTGGACTGGCCGGTAGAGCGAGAGAACGCGGGCGAGCCTGTCTGCTTGATACTTACTATCCACGGCAGCCTACGGAGTTCACGGTAGTTTTTTTTATGCCAGATGTATTGATCAACGATGTATCCCTATGCAACTCGACTTTGAAAGTTACCGGAGACTGACTGCATGTTCTATTTTCGAGGGGGGGTGAGTCTGAGATGCATAGGTACTTTCATGACTACCCATGGTACCTACACGAGAGCCGTGTAGGGGAAGTGAAGGACTCGCGCATGTAGTACATAAGGTGAAGTTGCGCCAGGATGGCCGGTAGGTGCAGATAGATGTATGTCACTTTGAGACGATGCGATGCAGGGAATCGAACTCGGGGTGCGTCTGTAAAGCTGCGCTGCGCCTCGGTAGGAAGGGGGGCGGATATGTAAGAAAGTGGAATAGAATCTGTCATCATCATCATACTATTACAGAGTCACTGCGACGAGATCGACGTCTTGGATGCTTCCTAGCAATGTGGACATGGTGGTAGTACTCGACGAAGGTTCTGTGCGTATTGCGACATTTGAAGGCAAGGTGTGTGTGTCGTGTCGAGAGTGAGGTTGTGGGTGAGGCCAGAGAAAAGTCCTGCGTCTGATGATACTTCAGAAGAGCTTTTTTTTTTTTCCCAATTTGGAGGCGAGCTGTTCAGCATACAATCTCGTACGCGCTGGTCGCACACCCCTCCTCAGGACAAGACAAGCTCCCATTTTAGGTGCAAGCGAGACGAGATGAGATACCCCAGACCATGGGGGCGACAACACTTGCAGGTATAAAATCAGTTGGGTATGCAGCTAGATAGATACCGTCGCATACATGATGCGGTGCGCGCGAGGCGCAGAGAGAAGGGGGCCGCGGAGGGCGGAACGCTACGATCAGAACCACTCACCACACCAGATGGAATGGAGATGGCCCTGGTCCTGCTGCTACTGCTACATGAACAATACCCGAGGATTTCTTCAAGCTGGGCCTGCAGAGAGGGTCTGGTTTATTTTCTGCCGATCCTGCAGGCGAACGTTCGATGCCATTCTACCTTGGGCCGACTTGGGTATGCACGGCGGCATCGAGGTGTTTATTTTTTTTTCTTTTTTTTCTTGTTCTTTCGGTGTGGAGGTAACGGTGCGGAAACCTTGTCATCGACTCTTGCCGGCCTCGTCTCCCTCCAAACCGCCCCGCGCCCGTTATTCCCCGGCATGACGCAGTAATTATACATGCATATATATGAATACTACATACTCAGGCTTCGGAGTGGCAGCGGGAGCGTGCGTTGACTGACGTTTGGCTGGGGCCTGCTCTCAAGGGTTTGTTTCTGCTGCCAAAGCACCTGGTAGCGGCAAATCCATACTTGCTGTGACTGCGCGACTATGTAAGTATTTTACAGTATGGTTTTCGTGATGGTTCGATCGCCTTTGGAATCGACTGATGTTTCGTCGCATGCGTGGGCCTTGCTCGGTGTAGGTCGTGACAAGGGAGCATGGGAAGAAAGAAAGAAAAAATCTTCTCGACGAACAGGTCTCATCCCGCTGCAGCCCACTTTACACCCACACTCACCCGTCTTTTTTCTTTCCTCTTTCCTGCTGTGTTGTCACTGTGTTTTAGTAGTTGTTATGTAGTGGGTTTGGTGCGTTCTATACTTGGGTATATCATCCTGGAGGGCGTTCCGTCGTGAAGTGGACAGCAATGCGGGCCGTCCCCTGCGCTGCCTGCGTCGCGGGTTGATCCCGTCGCTCCCGTCGCTCCCGTCCCGCTTCCCTCGGCCCAGTGCTTCTCCAGGTCTGGCGCCATTCAGGTCGGAGATCCTGACTCGATCGAGTGTACCTACCAGAGCAGAGGAATTACATATGTACAACTGCAACGAAGCCTTCGAGAAGACAGGTCAACCGTTCCAAAGCGAGGCAGGTAAGGGCGCGGGAGCCGCTACCTGCTGGTGACGGATGAAAACCTCGAGGCTCTTCCTCTCATTTCATTCCTTTCTTGGTCGAGCGAGATGGGATGAGACGAGACGCGACGAGACGAGATGCAATGTCATTCTGTCGCAAGCGAGCTCCTGGCTGGTGGCGATGGGGCTTGGCCTCTTTCGTTCTGGAACACGTACCTACATCGCAGGTGCCGTCGCAATCCTACTGCGACATCACTCTCTCTCTCTCTCGCTCTCCGAGGCTCATCTACCGGTCAAGCTTTTTTTTTGTTTCGTGTCTGTCCCATTCCTGAACACGATCGACACTTGGCCTACGGAGGATGGCATCGCGGCCGAGAGGTGCTACGCAATGCAATGTACGGAAATGCCCTGGACGCCTCGCCTCGCCTAGGTACGCATGTGCCGAGAGCCTACAATACATGTGATTCGGACATAGACGCGAAAGGGGGCCTAGCCTGGCTTGATGCTCCTCGATGAATGCAAGTTACGAGGGGACATACGGCGTACGACCGAATTCGTCGAGTTCGTCTGGGGGGGCTGGCACTTCTACCCCAGAATGATGCAGCCAGCACCCATCCACTTCGCGGCTAGCCTCCACGTCTATGTACGCCGAGAGAAGGATCACGATGCAAAGCAAAGTGCACATGAACAAGTTCCAAGTTTAGTGAACTCGAGTCTGTCAACTACCAGGTAGGGAAGAATGGCAAGGTAGTGATGCAAGCACCCCTTTCCTCCACGTCAAGTGTGCATGTGCCACGCTGCAGAAAAGGGCCGTTCCTTATTGTAATCCAACGAAGCGCTCGGCTGCATGAACTCCTCCGGGCCAGTCACGAGTCCCCCTTTTTCGATGTGATCAAAAAGGAAAGATCAGGTTTGCCTCTATCCATAATCCTGCTCAATCTTCACTCGAGATGCCCTCCTTCACATGATACGTAGGGTTACCTACCCACCCTTCCTGCAAATCTCTACTTCTCATGATAAGCCTCCTCCACCAATCACCACCACCACCTGTAGGTATTTCACCAAGATGACGAAGCGAGCGGTACCCCGAAAATGAAGGGATAGGTAAGTACGTGCGCGCCCTCATGGTGACAGCGTGTGCAGGCGATCGTAGCCTCTGGCGAGCACGTCCTCGCCCCCGGCGGCCTCGAACTCGTATTCGAGGTCGGGCTGCGCCTCGCGGTACAGGGCGTTCTTCTCGCTGGCCATCTTGAAGTTGTGCGCCGCCTCGTCGTCGCTGATGATCTGCTTGGGCAGGCCGTTGGCGGCGGCCGCCTCGACCTGGAGCTGCATCGTGCAGGCCCGGTCCATGAGGCCGAACACTGTGGGTCGGGGTTATGCGGGTTAGCATGTTCTCTCTTATCGGCTCTTTTTTTTTTTTTTCCCTTTCTTTCTTGCTCTTGCGGGGTGTGCAACCAGAAATCAAGGATCGCTCTAATGAGCTCTTGATCTGGCAGGTCTGTCTATTTGTCTGCCTGCTAGGCAGCGAAGCAATGTGATGGATGGACCGTATCCATGGAGGGGGAGGGGTGCATTCCACGTACTGAAGCCTGCCTCATCAACGGTGTCCCCGACAGTCAGGAGCCCATGGTTCATGAGGATCACGCCCTTGTTGTGCTCGCCCAGCGCCTCGGCGATGTGCTCGCCCTCGTCGGCGCCGAACACGATGCCGCCGTAGCGCGCGTAGACGGCGTGCGCGCCGTGGAAGTTGCAGACGTCCTGGTTCAGCATCTCGAGGGGGCGGGCGAAGACGCTCCAGGCGCGGCCGGCGTTGGAGTGGGCGTGGCAGACGGCGTGGATGTTGTGCGGGCGCCGCTTGTGGATGGCGCTGTGGATGAGGTAGCCGGCGGCGTTGGCGGGGCGGGAGGTGTTGCCGCCCGCGACGCGGCCCGTCGCGATGTCGAGGCAGACCATGTCGCCGGCCGTCAGCATGCCGAAGTGGCGACCCAGCGGGTTCATCCACATCAGGCCGGGGAACTCGGGGTCGCGTACCGAGATGTGGCCCGACTGGCCCTCGGTGAAGCCGCTGCGGGCGAAGAAGCGGAAGGTCGCGGCCATGTGGAGGAGGACGTGGCGGCGTTCCTCGGCGTAGGAGGGGAAGGATGGGATGCCTTGGTTGCGGGTCAGCGCGGCGTTCGCTGGGAGTAGGTGAAATGTAGGGATGTAGAATGGCAATTCCCCCCTTGCTTGAGACGATACAGCCATGTCTACGATGCTGGAAGGTACCAAGTTAGGGCGAGTCTTACCTGGCATCACCATTCCATGGGAGATAGCCTATGGCATAGGACGTTAGCATTAGTAGATTGCCATGTCGAAAGACTGATGCAATATTTCCAATGCTGCAAACGACCAAGTCGTGGGTGTGACAGCCACTTGTCGTCTCAGAGTTTCATACTACCCTCCAATGCCTCCCAAAAATCAAGTGTCTGAACCAAAGCTTACCTCGAGTGGTGTCAGATCTGACCCCGGCCTCTGATGCTGCTCTTCAGGCTTCTTTTCCCCTTTCAGGGACAGCGTGGCCACTGTTTCTGTAATTGCCGAAGGAGCCATGATGTTTTGTGAGATATGCAGAACGAAGTAAGGTGTTAGATCAGGTAGTCAGTCCCTTCAAGCCCTTGCTTGCTTGCTTGAGTTCTTTAGATTGTCAATCGAGAGAGATATGAATAACGAGCCAAAATCCTGTCGCCGACAACTTTGGAAATGGCCGAAGTCTTTGCGGCCTGACGATGTGTATTGATTGCAAAGCGCCCCAACCTAGCTGGCCAGCGTAACGATTCGGCCGTGGCAAGCCATTTCCTATCAGCCCCGCTCAGATAGCTTCCGGGATCGGTGGCGGTGCCGGCCGAGCCTCCCGACCACTTCCGATGGCTATCGGTGTCCGGGTCGATAGTGAAGTATACCCAGCGTTCCTCGTCATTGTCGTGCTGAGAATTTGTTTGAAAAGATTTTATATTGCATTGTAGCATTCATGAGCATTGCGAGGCAGAGGCTCGAAGTCCGCGCACTCGCAATTCATTTCTATTTCAGACGAAGCTCCTTGATGAAAACATCTGCCGCCCTCTCACCGACCACTAATGAGGTGGCATTGGTATGTGCAGCTACATTACCAAGGCGGATAGTGAGATCTGCAACCTTGAGATCCAGAACACCACAGACACCTAGATTCTCATCCATAACCCCCTCTTTTTCCAACGAAACCATCTTGCACGTAGGTACTCAAGGAGTGCCACGGAGTAGAAACGCGATCGCGAGTCCATTGGTCGATGACGGCGTCGTCGGCAGCTGAATAGTCGATGTTAGGAGTATCAATTGAAGGCGAAGCGCTGCATTGTGTGGGTTTGGAATTGAAATCCGACAAAAGGGGCGGGTGACAGCTCTCGACCTCGCCTCGATAGACTTTCATCCGTCGAGCTATCTCCCGCTGCTCCTCGTAGCCCCGCCTGCATGTCAGAACGTCGATACCTTCGGAGTCGGAAATCAGCCCAAAGACGAAATCAACTGGATCGTCTAGACCAGGGCACTTAATGTTTAAATGGCCTCGCGAGTACGGGTAAGCCGTGAACATAGACTTCGTGAAGAACTGCTCGTCTGTGGCCAGTAGCTCGGCAGAACTGGAAATTTCCTGAATACTTCTCGAGGCGGCGGTTTGGAGGCGCAAACTTACACATTCACTAAGACAGCCAAACTCAAAGGCCTCTCAGGATTCTCCTTGGAGTCCTTATCCCACGCCTCCTGGGACCGAGGTCCTAGAGAAGCGACATCGGCATCATTGCGACGAGCCTTACCGGTGATTAGAGGGCATTCCACCCAGTCAGCTTCTCTTTGCTCTAGATCATGGCCGGAGTATCAAAGGTCCCAGAAGGAAAACCGCAGAGCGTCCCATTAGGCGCGAGGTCAGACCCGTGGGTAAAGGACACGATGCAGTGGTCTTCAAATCCATCGCCTACACCAGGAACCTCGACTACTGGTGTAATTTTAGATCGTTTAAGGATAGCTTTAGCGCCAACGCCGGACTGCTCCAGCACTTGCGGTGTTCCACAGGCTCCGCAGGATAGAACGATCAGCTTCTTGGCTTTGACAAGTCGAGGTTCTGCTCCTGGGGACAGTACTGGACTGATGCATCACCCCAGGAGCTCTCTTCCCGTCAAAGACTATGCGAATCACCCGTGCTTGCACAAGGACATGCAGGCTTGGATGTTCCACCGCTCGAAAGCCTAGGGGGAAGGCATCCGTGGGCGGGATCTTGACGTATACTATCCGGGAATATGAAGCGCCTTGCTCTCTGAACCCCGTTGACGGATTCCAAATCGCTCAGATCAGCAATTTCTTTCCATCATTAGCGTGTTTCTGACTCGATGATGGTATCCTGCGATGTTATGACGGCTATACGTGCCCTTTGATTGGTGGGTGGAATTATCTTTCCCATGCACGTCCTTGGGGTCACTATGGTGGTAGGTCTCGGCCTGGAGTATATCTCAGTAGGAAATGAGCTTATTGAATCGGTAGGTATCAACTACCTTTTTCATGAACGGTATCAGATCTTCAGCCGACGGCTTCGGAATATTACAGGCGTCGAAGCCTGAGCGCTAACCCCGCCTGTACATAAGCATGTTGACAGATGACTCTCCACCCAGCACTCAGGCTGTTGGGACAGTGGGCTCGCGATCGCCCAGAAGCTCGGACTTTTTGCTTTTGTAGAAAGGCGCGATCTTCCTTTCCGGAGCCAGTTGAGAGTATAACAAGAAGGGCGCCACCATTGGGGCGTCATCGTAGTTTGTTGGGCCCGGCCTCCGCAATGTGGGGTGGGCTGTCGCTGTAGAGTGGCAACGTGGACAAGGTATCGGCTTGAGTAGAGCAGCTTGGAAGGCTTGAATGAGTCATTGATATATCAAACTGAAAGCTCACAGGATGGAATTCATCAGCATGAAGAGATAATCAAGTACCAAGGCGGGACAAATGTCCTATCCGACACCTTGAGCACCTAATACAGCTTATCATACGTATCTCAACTTGCGGGATCAGATATCTCGTGTAATTGCGCAGCCGACGATGCGTACATACTCCGACCTTATAGATACGCACCGTATCTATGTATACATGGATTTTTACTCTAGAAAAGGCAACCCCCTGATATATGAGCAAGTAAGGAGGTGCTCAGCCCATATTCCTGCGCGGAACGGGATACAGGAGGCCCAACTGCATGGCGGGTAGTCGCACTTCATGTCAGGGCCGTACCAACCGCATGAGGTGAGGAGGTAGCCTCAACTGTAATCCATGCTAAATAGAAGTTGCAAAATTAAATCGTGCATGTAATGGTGCCAAGGGTATCGCTGGTTATCTCATACATCCATTCAAGCAACTGAAAGCTGAAATTAGTTGACTCTTACCACCGTTGACGTGTAGGTGCATCGAAATTCCTATCTATATACTCTGGCTACCCTTATCAAAGCCCGGACAAGAAGGACGGGACAGAAATTGATTCCATGGATCTGATTCGAGTTTCACCGACTGCTGATGAACATAGAGGGCCGTGACCCAGCGAGCTGGCCGGCCGCCCTGAGGTCTATGCCATCATGGCTTGCCCACTCCGTTATAGCTCAACTGCTCCTTGGCAACTAGCCAAGACCAACGACAAGGCGACTGCGATGAAGCAACTGGCCCGCCATAGCGAAGAGGCGGTCGATCATAACCATTCCCGCGAAACTGAGGGTAAGAACTCTGCGCGAATTTGGGCGAATGGGGTTGTCCCAGTTATTGAGTTCTTCAACAAACCTCACTACACCACGAAGCTCCTTAAGGGCCAGAGTAAGGGAAAGGGGAGAGACACCAGGTGATGGTACCAAATCAGTCTGGATCTTACAGTCTGATGACTCTCCGATGACAGTGCATTTCACGAGATCGGCTTGGGGGACACTTACTGGTGAATAAATATTAAAAGCATCCATGTTCGGACGGTAAGTATTGACAATCATCTGGAAAGAAAGCTCAGTGGCAGCAGCCGGTTTGTGAGAAAATAAGAGGTATGCATAGAGGCCCTATGCCACCAGAGCTAGGTAGAGGCTGCTTGCGCTACCTACAATGATGGTCTAATTGTCTCGTCCTTGCTTGGCTCCTGACATCAACTGGGTAATAGTCACTATAGAGTGGATTGCTGAGTTTGAAATAGTGAATTAGATACTGTCAAATGAAGAGAAAACATATTCGTTATATTTGCAGGCCCTCGTATAGGTAGAAGGCGTGTAGCAAAACCTGCGGTGGCTTAATACCTGTAGTCGCCCTTTCGACGTTGGAATAGAGTGACGTTGCACGGGCCAGCGGCACCCGCGCAAAGTACCTTTGTACCTGCGGGAGCTGCTCACCGCACCGGCAAAACAATTTCTCCAATTTCATGGGGAGCTATCCAAAAACTTCCAGGCGGCAACAAGTTCACAAGTCAACAAGCGACCCTGACGACTACGAGCCTTGTATCTCGAACCCCGTTTTCGTCCTCAGTCGTGCCAGTCTTGTATTGAGTGTGCTCTATCTGCCCAACCCTGTTGCAGCCCGCCCGTGAGGCTCCTCCAAGATGCAGGCCCCGGTCCTGGTTATGAGTATGCCCCTCCATGAGCTCTCAGGCCCGACGATACAGAACTACGAAGCTGACCATCACTTCTACCAGACACCCAAAGTGGTGAAAGACAGACTGGCCGCAAGGCTCAGCTGTCTAACATTGCTGCCGCGAAGACGTACGCTGCTCACTGTGCCATCCCACTTCATTACCCCGCTAACGACCGGATCTGCGTAGTGTTTCCGATATTATTCGATCTTGTCTCGGCCCGAAGGCTATGTTGAAGATGCTGCTAGATCCTATGGGCGGTATCGTACTCACAAATGATGGGCATGCTATTCTACGAGAGATCGAGGTGTCACATCCTGCTGCTAAGAGCATGATTGAGCTTAGCCGAACACAAGATGAGGAAGTAGGCGACGGCACAACCACAGTCATTATTCTGGGTATGCGCATCCTGCGATAATGGTATGCCTCCGCAAAAGCTAATACAAGTCAGGTGGCGAGATTCTGGCGCAAGCCTTGCCGCAGCTCGAGCGAAACATCCACCCCGTTGTTATTATTTCCGCCTTTAAGCGAGCCCTCAGCGACGCTCTCAAGATTATTGACGACATTTCGCTGCCGATAGATATCGACAACGACAAGCAGATGATGAGCCTGATTTCTTCCTCTATCGGTACCAAGTTTGTCTCGAGATGGTCAGACCTCATGTGCAGTCTCGCACTACGGGCCGTTCGAACCGTTTCGTGGAATTTGAACAACGGCAAGCAGGAGGTCGACATCAAGAGATATGCGCGTGTTGAGAAGGTACCTGGTGGCGAGATCGAGGACAGCACGGTCTTGGACGGTGTCATGCTCAATAAGGATATCACCCACCCTAAGATGCGACGGAAGATTGAGAACCCGAGAATTGTCCTCCTCGACTGCCCGTTAGAGTACAAGAAGGGAGAGTCGCAAACAAACATCGAGATCACAAAAGAAGATGACTGGAATCGTATTCTGCAAATCGAAGAGGAGCAGGTCAAGGGGATGTGCGAGGCTATTCTTGCCGTCAAGCCGGATCTGGTCATCACGGAGAAGGGTGTGTCCGACCTAGCTCAGCACTACTTCATGAAAGCGAATATCACCGCGCTACGCCGAGTTCGAAAGACAGATAACAACAGGATAGCACGAGCTACGGGTGCAACTATCGTCAACCGGGTTGATGACCTTCAAGAGTCTGATGTTGGTACTCAGTGCGGTCTATTCGAAATTGAGAAGATTGGCGACGAATACTTCACTTTCCTCACCAAGTGCAAGACTCCGAAGGCCTGTACGATCCTCCTGCGAGGTCCCTCAAAAGATATTTTGAACGAGGTCGAGCGAAACCTGCAAGATGCTATGGGTGTAGCTCGAAACGTCATCTTCCACCCTCGGTTATCTCCCGGTGGTGGTGCCACAGAAATGGCCGTCTCTGTACGGTTAGGACAGCTGGCGCGAAACATCGAGGGTGTCCAGCAGTGGCCGTATAAGGCTGTAGCTGATGCGCTGGAGGTTATCCCTCGTACTCTAGTACAGAACGCCGGTGCTAGTCCTGTGCGAGTACTTACAGAACTTCGCGCCAAGCATGCTGAGGGCAAGAGCTCTTGGGGCATCAACGGCGAAACAGGCACTATTGTGGACATGAAGGAGTATGGCATCTGGGAGCCCGAAGCCATCAAATTACAGTCTCTGAAGACTGCGATCGAGGTAAGTCACTCAGCTACGTCACATCCCTGTTCATACTAATGGTAATCTAGGCGGCTTGCTTGTTATTGCGAGTAGACGATATTTGTAGTGCCAAGAAAGCACAGCAAGTCGGCGCCGGACTTGGTGGAGGCGATGACTGAGCGACAGTATAGCTGTCGAAAGAGGTTTGGTGAGCACATGCCGAAAAGACATACCCCTGTACCAACATCTGGTCATAAAAAGTTCGACGAGATAGAGGAATTTAGACGGCTCTGCTGCCAATCCGACGAAGTTCTACCATTGGTCATTTTTTATACACACGCATTACAATGTGACAAGTGACATGTCTGTTCCACATGGCTTCCAGTATGCCACAACATACCAGGAAGCACCCATGTTCCTTCAGGAGTCCCTCTTCCCTTCAGTAAACCAATGATGGGTATATCACGCTGCCGCCCTTTAGTCGTCTTCAATGACAATGCCTTTGGGCTCTTCTCCCGCCTGCGTGGGCGCATCCTGTGTCATCTCCTCGTCTTCTTCTGCATCTTCGCCCCTCTTGAGCTCTATCCGCAGCTTCGACTTTGGTGCACTGGCCGCAGCAGCATCGCCATTCGTACTCCCATTCCCGTGCGCATCGCTTGTACTCGTCCCTGCACCACCACCACCACCACCACCACCAGCCCTGTCACTCCTCGCCTTGCGCTTCTTCTTGTCCCTCTTCTCGCGGTTCCTGCGGGTGCGCTCCTCGTCCCTGCGATCGCGGTCGGCCCGGTCGCGATCAAACTGCTCCCGGGCCCGCTCGGCGGCGACCTCGTCCTCCATGTGGCGCAGGCGGTCGTACTCGCGGCGGCGGCTGGCCTTGTAGACGTGGAACTCGCCGGAGCCGGCGCCGGCGGAGGAGCCCTGGACGTTGGTGACGATCTCGGGAGGGGATTTCTGGTGAGGGAGAGAGGAGGAGGTGGTGAAGGAGGGGGGGGTCTTGATGGGGATGTCGGGGCGGGCGAAGAGGGAGGAGAGGTGGGCGGACTGCGCGGAGGTCGGGGAAAGGGCGCGGCGTTTCGTGGGGCGCTTGGAGCGGGGGTCGGCGGAGGTGGGGATGGATTCGGGGCCTTCGCCGGACATGGTGTTGGTTTGGGATTATTGTTGTGGTGGCGGTGATAGATGGGGTGGGAGTTTTGATGGGTTTTGGGTGTAGCCTTGGTGGCGCGGATGCGCTTCGTCGCGCCAAAGTAGGAATGGTGATGCAGATGGGCGACTTGTGTTTGCAATGACGTACGTATGGTCCTTGCTTAGTCCCGGGCGAGAGGTAGATGCCGCATTATGAACCACTTTAGAGAAATGAAGTCATCAGGAGGATTGGCGCGATGATGTTGTGGTTGGGTCGATCAGACGAGGCTGCCAGACGAGAGACGGGATGCGCCGCAGCAACGACTGCCGACAAAGCAGATGGACCCAGTAAAAAAAATAAAAAAATAAAAAGAGACTTGGGCTGCACCAACGAAACGCAACGCCGCGGACCTGGTTGGCCTGTGATCCATCCATCCATCCCAATACCCCACGGCCCAATCGAAAAAGATTGAACAGCGCGTATGATGCTTTGCATTTGATAGTCCCTTTTTCTTATGATTAGCGTCCCGGTATCTAAGTGCCTGCATCTGCTGTCTTATTCCCGTCCCTGTCTACCCAAGTCGTCCCAGCTGGCGTCGACGTTGGACTTGCCTGTCCTCAAGAGCCGAAGTCGGCTAGATGAGCGACGATGGCCAATCATCACGACGCAGTTTAGAAACCAACGGCTGTTTTAGGAGTATGCGCAGGCCTCGTGCAGCCCAACAGACGCCCTATCAGCCGAGATCTCACCGCGATTGGGCCATTTTTCCTGGTCCCCTGGCTATTGGAGCCCCGACAGAATGGAGCCAGCGCTTGGACCGGGGACTGGGTCGCGCTGTTGGAGGGGACTTGGCGAGGGGGAGGGGCAGACGCTGCTCAAGTGGCAGGCGCGGGTCAAGGGACCTCGATTTCTCGTCAGAGAGAAGAAGCTGAGAGTGTGCCTGTCGGTCCCTGAAAATCGGTTGAAACGTCAAGACACCCCAACACTGCATATACTACATATTCCCTCATTTTTATTTTTTCCCAGATTGGTGTGTTTCTTGAATCTATCCCCTCGCTTCGTCTGATTCGATCGACGTACACCTCTGCGCTATTCACCGTTGCATCGCTGAAACCATCCAAAGGGCTGATTAACTACTTCCTTAGCCGCCACTGGACAAAACTGTATATACATAGGTACCCATCTGTATTGAGGACGTCTATTTGCCACCAGCCTTCCAGACGGTAACAGGTAGCCTTTTTGTCGCCTTCTCTCGAATCTCTCTATCTGCATGATTTTTGAAGGCGGTGCAGGTTGTCTGTCCGTTCATTTACAAATTCGGGAAACCGCAACGACCAGTATCAGAAAGCTCGTTCAAGCAAGCTGCCTTGACACGCCAGAATGGGAAAGCCTAGACTGATTATCCTAATCAGACATGCCCAGTCTGAGGGCAACAGTATGTCTCAGGTCCAAGCCCAGCTGCCCGCTTCCAACCCATTCCGCTAACGAGCTTCTAGAAAACCGCGAGATCCACCAGAGCATCCCCGACCACAGGGTCAGGTTGACTCAGGATGGATGGGCACAGGCTCGCGACGCCGGACGACGTTTGCGCGATCTCCTGCGGCCCGACGATACCCTCCAGTTCTACACCTCGCCCTACCGACGTACGCGCGAGACCACCGAGGGTATCCTCGAGACCTTGACCTCGGACGACCCCGATCCCTCCCCCTTCAAGCGATCCAACATGACTGTGTACGAGGAGCCGCGCTTGCGGGAGCAGGACTTTGGGAACTTCCAGCCCTGTAGCGCCGAGATGGAACGTATGTGGCAGGAACGTGCTGACTATGGCCACTTCTTCTACCGTATCCCCAATGGCGAAAGTGCAGCCGACGCGTACGATCGGGTCTCTGGTTTCAATGAGAGCCTGTGGCGTCAGTTTGGAGACGAAGATTTTGCGAGTGTCTGTGTACTAGGTAGGTGAACCCTTGTTATACTGTCGTACAGGCCCTCGAGGTTCCAATGCAGTCCAAAGCACTGACATATGCATAGTTACCCACGGTCTCATGTCTCGAGTGTTCTTGATGAAATGGTATCACTTCTCCGTCGAGTATTTCGAGGATTTGCGAAACGTCAACCACTGCGAGTTCCTCATCATGAAGAAAAAGGAAGATAGCGGCAAGTACATTCTCCAGAACAAGCTGCGCACATGGTCCGAGCTTCGCAGAGAACGTGCTGCCATCAAAGCCAAGGAAGAGGAAGCCAACGGAGGAAAGCCCAAGGAGGTTGCTAAGCTTGAGAGGCAAGAAAGTACTCATGCGGTGCGCCAGTGGGGTGGCTGCCCCGAAGGCTGCACTCACGGACAGAACTTCAAGATCCGTGGAGACCTGGCCGAATTGAGACAGGTGGACGAGAAGAGCGCCCAGAACGGTCTTCCTCATAGCGGCGTCAACGGGCACAGTACTCTGGCGAGCAGGAGAGCGCCTCATAACAAAAGGCTCATTCCGGACGGCTCAGAAGACGACTCGGATGACCCGCGCGGCAGGATCACGCCCTCTATCGACGTGACCAAGGCACGCGAGGAGGTGGTTTCCTCTCCGGACGGCACACCATCATTCATCACCATCGAGGATCGGCTCCGTAACACCGTGAAGACACCCCAGAAATCCTCGTTCCTACATGTGGGCCGTGACGGCGGCGGCACGTATTCGGGTCATACATCCCTCGAAGCTAGCGAGGAGGACATGTCCGAGAACGATGCGCGAGAGAGGCTGGCAGCCAGGGCTGCGAGGGCGAAGAGTGGCGATAAGAACGGCTTCTCGCCCCTTAACGGCACCAAGGACTCGCCGGGCAAGTATCTCGGGAACCGCCATACACACCCTCATCATGTGCATGCCAATAGGCTTGGCGATGCGCCGGGGAACTCGGATCAGGGGTCCGAAGACGGCGGGGATGAGCGCGAGGAGGATTTGGACAAGGTAGAGGAAGAGGACCTGGACAAGGCGGAGAAGGAGGATAAGAGCTTGAGGGGGAGTGTATACTAGGGGATCACGAGGTACTTTTTGATGTTCGAAGTAAGGTGGTATCTAGGATCGGGGACTCGGGAGGCTAGGAATGGGCTTCGGTGCTTATGAGGGGGGGGCACCAACATGGTTCCTGGGTACGGATTCACTGACTGACTAGGTAGACTGTCTCGCGTTCAGCAAAGCCGAGCGCATCGTTGGAGATACCCTGACGAAGCATGATTATGATGATAGATTGATACAAGTACTGGTTTGCAAATACTGTACTGAATATGCGTCAGGTGCTTGTCGCAAGCGTGGTTACGTAGTGTTTAGTTTGTGCTTGTTCTATTCTGACGTGGTATTCTATTAGCAGTGACAAATGTCTTCCTGCTTTCACTCAGGTATGGGTTTGAGTCACCGTAAGGAACGGTTTTATGTCGGCATACAGGTGGTATATATGTATACATGCATTCTCTTGCCTAAGATCTATCTGTTCAAGCCTATTATTCATCGCAAGATCACTGGGATTTTCTTCATTAATGCTAAATGTATATCGCGTCATCATCATCATCATCATCACCATAATCACCAATAAGTCTATTTTTTCTCCTAATCTCCAGAATGATAAACGCATATTCGAAGTGCGCCAAGACGCTTTCGATTGAACATCGGGACCTCATGCGAGCGCACGGAATTTTACCAGCATTTCAATGCTGGAAAAAGACTCAAAGATTGGAAAAGTTTTCAGGCAAAGCTGAGCCATAATCTCAGGCACGCCTCGCCTCCCTACTTATGCAGCCTCGATCCCAATCTCATCCTCCTCTTTCGACGGCCTCTTCGCTGCCAAATTCAAGAAGATACAGAGACGCGGTATGGCATAAGAAGCACTCACATACCATCGTCCTCCTGTGAGACGTCTGCAGAGTCCAAAGCCGCACCCACCCGGCGAGGTTCGTCTCCCACCGCACATCTTCAACGGGAACCCACCATACCTTTTGGAAAAGACCTCCCATGTGTTCAACAAACTACAGCGGCGTCATCTAGAGTTCCTACGCGAGACATTTCCGTCGCACGTCCTGGCCAAAGGGATCCCAACCGAAGCATTCCCAATGAGTCAGTGGCAACTTAGCGACGGCAAAAGCTGGATCAGAGTGGGTGGCAAAATGGAATTAGATCAAATACACCGAGATGATATACCCGAGAACAGCTGATGGTGAGATAAGGGAATAGCACATGACTAAAGCCTCTTCGGAAGGTTTGACATAGCTCGAAGACGAGAAACAGCCATACTGCAAGTACCACATGACAGCCATTTCCGGGGTTCAAGTGCATCAAGCGGCACTGAAAGGCAGGAAAGACCAGATAGAAATGACCAAGCGCTATGATTTGGTAAGGATGTATTCAGGAAAATCTTTGGATGTTAGCAAATGAGTCGATTTCAACAGCTACATCACATGTAACTATATTTCGGGAAAAGTTTAGTGATTGCTGTTATAATAGAAAAAGAGAAAACACTTGTACTCGGGTCTAATAGACTCACATACTCGTATTTTGGTGCTTGCAGCACACACGGGACTCTGGGCAATAGCAAGTATACACTCCGGTTATTCTTCTTTTCTAATCTACTCCTCTGGCTCATTGCCATCATGACAAGCAGAGCTCTTATGTCTTCACGTAAACTCTTTCCAGTGCCCTATCTTTGTCAATCGGCCCGAACTTGTTTTCTACCTGTCTCACGCTTAAGGGAAACGTCCTGGTGAAGAGGATCAGTATAACCATATAGGTACCCCAACGGGGCGGCCTACACGTTCCACCTGTTAGTTCCTATCCTAGGCATGCAGCAAGATGTAGCGTTAAGGAGGAGAAAGTATTTCTCATACATAAGAACGTTCTAGAATGAACAACAACCATCGAACTTTAATTCATCAGTAGCTTCTCGATTAGCCAGTCGTCGATACCCGTTTCGATCTGGTCAACCAAGGCTCGGATATAAAATTCCATGATGTTCACTCCGGCTTTTATATCATTTCTCGATCGGCCTGCAGGAACATGAACGAAAGCCACGTGGCGTTTTGACCCCTTCTTGACCATTTCTGCCATGGACGAGTAGTAAAACCATTCGCAGAGGTAGTGGCCGGCTCTTTCAGAGAGTTGCATCTTGCGTTCCTGGGTACGCGTGTGGTCAGCTAAAAGTCGTGCTCGATTCTTTGGCACACGGTCTTACTGGTGGTAGTTTTATCCTGACCCAGCTCACCGCGCCAGGAATGTCCAGGTCGGGCTCGAGCCTGTCAGGGCAGCCCTGAAAGTAGCCGCCTCCCCTCATGTCTTCGGGGTCTGGACGCTCCCCGCGCATGTCGGGGTAGACATAGCCATCGCGTTGAGCCACGGTCTCGAAGCAGAAGTCCTGCTCAGAAGTCCGCATGCCCATGTGGATCATCAACTGCACCTCGACCCTCTCTTCGGAGTCCACGTCGGATGTGTACAGAGACGGGTCTCCTGACCAAAGCGCATGGATCAGTCTTCTCGAGGCAGAGTATTCCGGAGGTACGTTCTCTTTCGCTTTCAGAATGCGAATGTCACTCTTTGTCACGCGAAGAAGTCGGTCTGGCAGGGCGTCCTTGAGCACGGCTGAGGAATTGTAATCCAGACCAGAGTGGCACATCTGGGGATATCAGTATTCGAAGACCTCGTGGAGGATACACCGACGGATAACTCACCGCGCTTCCCGTGATTCCGACCACAAAACCCGGAAGGTTGCGAGCGAACTGAGACATCGTGGTGGTATCCGAGTCAAGTAAACTCTGCGCCCGAGTAGAGAATCTGTTTGATAGTACAAGTAAGTAAGTAAGCTGTACTGGCTGATAGTATAAGCCAACAAGCTGCCATCACTCTGGTAATAAAGGTGCCGGTTCTCATAGCTTCAAGGCGAGCATCAGGCGCAAAGGCGGTGGCTGAGGGTCTTTCATGGTTCGGTGCGTATAACAGTTCGGGGAGAGCAGGAGCGGGCTCCGCGATGTCATTCATCAGGTGCTACTTGACTTTCGGCCTTGTAAGGAAGTAGACACATGCAAATGCTGCAAGAGTGGTTGCCTGCGGTCATCTAGAACTCGAAGAATCATCAAATATCCGCACATCTTAGCCCTACTCAAGCAAGTGCTATCAGTGAAAACTTGGTGATATCAACAGTCCAGGCGGTAGCTACTCGTCATCTATGTCCCAGGAAAGAAATAGAAAAATTGCAAAGCAAAAGAGCGTCACCAAATGTCGAAAAGTAAACAAGTGTGGAGGAGCGACATTAAAAAGTGCGCGCTTGCTGGTCTTGAACCGATCTCATGCTTATACAGGTGTCTGCTACTTGCATCACACCCACGATGGACGTCCGAGGAGTGAGAGGCACCTTACTTACCTCATATTTCTCACATTCGATCGCCAAGTACCTGCCATAGCAATCGTGAGTTGCAATCTGGGGCTCGAAGCCTCCCAGCTTTTGGTCCCCCAACCGTCCCATCATGATTTGGTCGAGAAATCAGCAGGTATGGGCCCCCAAGACGCGTTTCAGCCACTCAAAACGACGGAACGGGATCAAGTGATGTGGACTACTCTGGAGGAAAAGACCCGAGGTTCTATCGTGAGGCAGGAGCGTGGTAGTTTAGGGGTAGTACCTATGCTCTTACTCTAAAGGAACGTACTGAAGTATTCTAGTTCAACAGCACTGAAGCCACGACAGCTTTATGAAGGCAAGCACACCATGAAGAAAAAGAGCTCACAGCCAGGGTCCCTTTCCCAGAAAGATGTCGACCCCAATACTTGAATACAGGCCCCACACAATCTAGACAAGTACACCGCCTTGGATCAGAGGAACGAGAAACAAGTTCTCCCTTCCACATGAAGGGGACAGCTAGATGCTTTATAAAGCCCTAAGAATCTACCATCAAATCATATCACCAAGTCACGGGTGGATGATTGCCGCATTACTCATTATCAGTCTCGACTGACAGCCTTGATTCCTGCCATGTATAGTGGCACTATGCGGGCTAAACTAGACTGGATGGAATAGGCGACAGCCACTAGTTCTTCGGCTTCAGCTTGTTGCCGAAAGTTTGCCTCCAGGTCGATTCTTTATACGTTTCCTTGCCTACAACATCGCCCCTTTTTGTAGTCGATTTCGCCCTTTCTGTCTGGCCTGAGAAGAATGTTCCTGTTTCTCTTCGCGGTCCGTCCGCGTGTCTCCAGCTTGAATTTACTCTAGACAAATGAGAACTGGTACAAAAAGCTGACGTCTTCATCTTGCTGCTATCGAGCATCGAAAAACACTCTGATGTTCGACAAGGACCTTGCAGATCCCGCAGCTACCCGCGAGAGCTCTATCTTGGTATCACATACAATAAGCAAGAAATCGATGGGGTGGTGTATATGCGGTCCAGTGGAGTTGTCTGATTGCCTCGAGAAGGCCTCACAATCCATAGACGTCCCATCCATCGAAATGTTCAGCAGACGTTCGTGTCTTGACGTCGATCGCAGCTGAAGTGTGGCTGGGCGCAAATTCGTTTCTGAACTCTTTCCGAAGTCACAATTCGTCGTCGTCCTGCTCGATTTCTGATGGCTTCAAGAGGCCGCCGACCTTAGCCCGACGTTCGTGGTCGGCTGTCAGCTTGTCACGGTTCTCCTGTTCCTTCTCCACGACGAAGAGATCGGCATTGTCTCCTGCGAACTCCTTGAGGGAGATCAAGAAATCTCGCACCTGGAGGCGAAACTTGTCATAAGAGCTATTTAGCGTGAACAAGCACTCGATGAAGGCATTGATTTGAGCACTGATTAGATTAGCGTAAGTAACAGTCGTGTTCCGATAGGCTAGTACTCACATTTGGAGGTTGGGGAAGGCATTGCGTAGCAGACGTCCCACAAAGTCTGCAAGGAATTCTTTGTTGCCTGTGCCAGCTGGGGCTTGCTCGACGTAGACAGGTCCCTGTATTCTTGGCGTAGTGCCATCCGCCGGCAGCACGAAATAGAACATTCTCATAAGCAACATTGACTGAGTCTTGAAGCCAGCTTTGTGGTCCGGATCTGTGAGTACGAAGAAGACATCTTGCAGAATACTGACGAAGAATTGTTGGAAGAAGGCATTAGCTGTCTGCATCTCCGTCTTCTCCGCGATGTTTGTGATCAGCTCCAGACACATATTGAGACCTGCTCCTTCAACATCTCGATTATCGTGTTTACTGGCCCACATACAGGCGTCGATAACGAACTTGAATTGACGGTTGTCAAGTTTGAGGAGGGCCGGGAAGCAGTGAAGGTTAATCGCCCGAAGCAAGTTGAAGAACTCTACGCGGTGCTCGGGGAATTCGGAAAAGTCCTTGTTGATCATCTCCAAGGTGCATTCGAAGACATTTTGCATGATAATGGGAACTTGGTCTTCCATAAGAGTCTGCACAGGTGGTTAGTAAACATGGGTTTGGGAAGAACTGCCATTATAGCAACCGGAGTGATATACTCACTGTAAGTCTCGATATTATAGTGGACATGGCCTTCAGGACCTCCGCATCTCGAGCAGCAGGGACGTTCCGGTTGTAGTCAACCAGGACAGAGTCCAAGAGCTGGGGAACCATTTGTTGGCGCACAGCCTGGAGATCCTCGGCTTTGTCGACGTAGTTCTCGATCAACTTAAGTATCTCCTTCTTGATGGTTCGCAGACCTCGAACTTTGGGCATGCGAGGAGCCAGCTCGCCTAGATAGGGGTCAGTAACAGCATGAATGAACAGTACAATAACACTCACCGTCTTGCGCAACCGCCTCCGAAATAAGTTGACTAGTAGCGCGGTACATCTGCAGCATATCGAGATATATCCTGCCAATCTGTGGCCCGAAGTAGGGCCCGATGGACGAACAAGCAGAAACGTTGGTCTTCATGATGTTGCCGATGATCTTGATCGTGTCGGCGTCTTGTAAGATGGTGGGGTTCTGGGTCGCTGCGCGAATGATCTCATCCCAAGCAGCGTTCGGAGCACCCATCAATTCGCTGAGCAGCCTCTCTTGCTGGTGCTTGTTACCCTGAGCCGCAACCATGTACCCACATGCCTCGTAGAAAGTGTGGACTTGCTGCGGCGTGAGATCACACGTAATTCGTTGCAGATTTCTAACGATCTCCTCAATGAAGGGCTCGCTTTCACTAGGTTGCAGAGCTACAAAGTGGCGTCGGCACTGTCGCGCAATCTTGATAAACGTGTCGCAAGCCATGTCCTGAACACCTGCCAAATTTATTAGTGATCGATTATCTGAAGGAAACACAAATGTTCCAACTTACCCTCATGAGACTCATGCATGAACTCAAACAGCTTGTTAACCACCGTCTTGAGAAACTTCCAATGAGCCTTCAGGAAACGAGGATATTGGCCGACAATATACATGATATTGCTAGCAACAACAGCCTTGTTGTCTTTCCCGCGCTTCATTTCGGTCAGTCCCAGCAGATCCTTAATAACAGTCACCAAAAAGCGTTTCTCTGTTTCCTCGTTCATCGCCAAAGAGATCGAGCCAATAGCCCAGCACAACACGTTGCAGTTATGCCAAGACCACTCAGTGTTGTCAACCTGCTTCTGCAGCTTTTCTGTCATGATCGTCTCCGTGTCGACAACGTCCAAATGCGTCAGGTAGACGAGGCATTCGCGAATGGTCTTGTACAGCTGGACTGTATCGCTTTCCTTGACGAACTCTCGGACAATTTCACCCTCGTCGTTCTCGACAATAAGTACTTCTTCGGGTCGGACCATCTTCTCGATCATGACAACTCTAAGGTTGGACAAAACCTCCTTGTACTTATGCATTCGAAGAGGCAAGTTCTGTAGAAGACTGGGATTCATGGCACCGCTTGTTGCGCCAGCCATCATCAATGGGTTCATCTCCTGCATCGGTGCTGTTTGCATCTCCTCATATAGTTCCTGCACGAGCTTGAGCCAGTAATCGAGGCAGATCTTGAAGATCTCGCGGTCTTCGATCTGGGAGATACGAATGAGGTAAAAATGGCCATGGGTCAGGAAGTCTCGGTTAGGCAATTTCTCAACAAGCTACTCAAGCAGTCAGTAATCGATGCCCAGGGAAAGCGAACAAGACAGCACTCACATCAACATGCTGGCTGAAGAAGTTGCACAAAAACAAAGCAAGATCCTGCAGGAACTCTTGATCCTTCGAGTTGCTTTGAGGATATGTTGACTTCAAGTCGAGATCTAACGGGATAATGTTCGAAATAGTCGTCAATACGTCAACAAACATCTTAACCAGCTGCTCGCTGTAGGCGTTTGGTTGTCCAGGCCCGCCAGTGACAAGACCACCGATTTCCGTGAACACTTGCAGGGTGATATTCCGGAACTCGGGCACTTCTAAGAATCGTGATCGCAGCGTTTCAATTAGCGAAGTCTCGAAGATATACCCTAAAGGAATCCAGTTGCAGAAACGCAGGAGCGTTTCCAGGGTCGCCTTGACCAAGCTGGCTTGGCTTGCTGAAGTCAAGATTTCTTGGCACAACTGGAAGATGGCGGAGAATTCGTTACACATCGTGGTCTTGAGGTTACGGGTTTTGGCGGAGGTCATTTGTTCAGCAGAGTAGTCGAATACTTCCTCCGACAGAAGGCCCAAGATGATCATGTTGTTCTCGCAGATGGATAGGTTGGATCGGCAAGCAGAGATGATCTCGTTGATGAAGGTTGGCCAGTTGTGAGGCCACTCTTGTTTTAGGATGGAGACAAGTACAAGATTCAGCTTATTCAAGAGGGTGCGGTGTGTCTTAAGTGATTCTTCCGTATTGGATGCTTGGATGATATAGTTCACAACGAAGTTGCGGATGCCTGCCGCGGTGTTAGTCACTATCTCAAGCCACGAGCTCTCGCAAATGGGTGACGGACCTAAGCATTGCTCCCGGGGAAGAACTTTCCATCTTGTCATAATAACACTGTCGAGGATCTGGAGACCGAGATCTGCATCTTATTAGCTCCCGGTCCTTGGGCGGCGCCTTGGGCATAGGTGTAGTGGGCATACACTTGGTCTGCGCATGTTGGGCCTCTTGCAGGATCTTGTCTACGAGGAGCCAGGCATCAGGATCTTCCTTGAACTGCGCGCAGAAAAATGGTCAGTACAAGCGTGGTAGGGCCGAGGCTGGGTGGGCGCATCACGTACCTGGTTCAAGGCTGTCTGGGCAGCTTTTTGCTGGAGGCGGGGAAGAGACAAGCGTTAGCAGTCGCGGGCTCACGTCACTGTAAGATAAAGACCCCACGGCGGGACAAGTGCAGGCGCTCGAATAGACTCACTTGCTCTCCACGACCTTCGTAGAAGGACTGGACCATGAGGTCCAGCTCGGGGATTGTCGGCGCCATGGACGGTGGTGTTTGTGGTGTCGTTTATGTGTGGCGGGGAGAGATTGAGGGCAGGCTTCGCGCCTTTGCAGTACCACGGAAAAGGCTCCAATAATACGGCGGCTGGGGAGTAGATACGGTCGACCAGGGAAAGTTGCTGTTGGGAGGGCAGAGTCAGCAGAAGGTTACGGGCGCGGAGAAGTAGTTGGTAGGAGGAGGAGAAGGAGATTTACCCAGAGTAGTAGAAAGACCAAAATCCAGGTGTCGAGGTTGTCGGCGGTGGGAAGAAGGTGGTGGTAGAAAAAGCTAGAGGCATCGGCAACACCAGCAGAACCAGGTTGGGTGAACAGATTTAGAGATGATGGTGGCAGTGGAGTGCAATGGCTGGTGGGTGAAGGTAAGTACCTACCGCTGGTTGCTCCTACGTGCGTGTACTTCAGCAGAGGTAGTGCAGGACTGCAGGGAAAGGTACTGTGCTTGTAGGCGGTTCGCGGTGAGCGTGCTACCAGTTGCTTGACCACCTCTAGGCTGCTGTAGCGGGGAGGGGTATTTTTCTCAGTCCAAGTGGGCTACTCTCTGCTCCGCTGAACGACGGGACTCAAGCTGTCTCCGAGGTATCTCACCCAGCTGTACTGACCGCAATGGTACTTCGTAAATTAAGGTGAGGCCCAATGCATATATTGATGTCACCCAGATGGTTAATCACGTCTCCCGCAAGACCGCGCAAGGCTCCAGCCTTAGTAATGATTTATGATATCCCGTTGATACGTGTAGCTGTAACTTCCCTCTCTTTTACCCCTCTGTTGAGCTTGTGTAGGTAGTATGCCTACTGCACACTGCCCCTCTATCTTAGTCGCCCTGTCTTTAGACGAGGCTGGGCAGCCTTTGTCGTTGTCCTGTCTTGTTATGCAGGTCCTACCTCTCACCTAGCAATGACTTATCCTACCTAAAGCGCAAGGTGGAATAGTAAGATGCGCGGCGTCGGAGACATGAACAAGATCACAGTGAGGAGATATGCCGGAAACAAAGACCGAGGCTACCGATGAGTACCTAGGCAGCTAGGTATTAGTTCAGATAGATCTGAAGGCAACAATCCACATTGGACGATGCACTCTCGAGGCCAACCTGCCGCCGCACCTTGCACGAATGCTTTTTATTAATCGAACCCCAGCAGCTGAGGAGGCCACTAACAACTTGACCGCTGCTTCCAATGCGGGCCGTAGACCACCGCCAGCATGCACGAAATGGACGCGAACCGCGAGATGAATCCATTCCGGCATGGAACAATGCATTCCGCGAAGCGACACCTCCAGCTGTCCCTACATACACTGTATGTAGGCAAGGCAGGTCAGTATGCTAATCTGATGTCCCTGTGCACATCGGCCTTGCATACAATGCGTGGCTGGTCTCATCGCCCAGATTACATACATGCACCTTATCCACTCTTCTCAGGCTTGTCATCCCGATTCTGTGGCACTGAGCTGGTTTCAACGACCTTGTCCTACAGCCGCCTCTTCGCCTAATGAAAGTATCCGGAATCTAAAGTACATAAAACTCCACGTTGGGATAAGCAGCC
The DNA here is from genome assembly GCA_022578815.1 of Xylariaceae sp. FL0016. NCBI lineage: Eukaryota > Fungi > Ascomycota > Sordariomycetes > Xylariales > Xylariaceae > Xylariaceae sp. FL0016. The sequence goes on from MU388751.1 coordinate 25,269, forward strand.
GCCAATAGGACAACACCAGAAATGGGAACGCTAGCTCTGTTCAAAAATGCAGGTGTGATAACAAGAGCTGGAGGTAAGTGTCTTTGTGATCTAACCCTCACAAGGAGGAGTGGGAAGAAAGGGACGCTATGATAGGTCGTACTCTCATCTCATCGAGATCTAATACGTTGTGTACCTACCTACGTTCAGCTTACATCTGAGGTCCCCTGTCTTGGACCATATGCCTCCCCTGAATCCTGCACAACGCACATGTCTTGGCTGGTGAGACTTGATATCAGATCACGATGCATCATTTATTTTCGTACACCAATCGTCCAGATTCTATCTGATATTCTCTCGTTTCAGAGACCGCTGCCAACCCTACAGGCGTCTACCATTTGCCATAATGACCCTTTTTTGAGCAGCCGATTCGATACATTTGCTTCTTCGATTGTCTCCGTACTCTCCCAAATCATGCCTTCTGGTATCCACACTCCGCCAGCCCACTCTTCAAGGCGTTCATCGCCTTGTCGATATCACTCCTGCCAGGGTCCGTTACACTGACACCCATGTGGCCGAATCGGATGTACTTGGTTGCGATCTCTTTGTGAATACCACCAGCAAAGACGACGCCGCTGTTCGCCAGCTTTGGCAAAATATCCGTGGGCTTGACACTATCGGGCAAGTAAATGGCCGTCATACCGTGGGCCTGGTCCTCCGGTTTGCTGGCAACCTGCGTCAGGCCCATGTCTGTAACGGTCTTCTTGATCTTGTCAGAGGTCTCCTTGTGTATGGCAAATCTCTCGGAGAGCGGCTTTGCGAGGATCTGAGACAGCGCGGTGTGGAGGGCATGCACAAGCTGCGGTGATGGGGTCGCGAAATACGATGGCTTCTTGGCCTCATAGTTTTGCATGACTAAATCTCTGTCAGTATGGCCGCCTTGATACCATCTTCTGCATAGATTGGTTGAACCTACTGGAAGTCCAGTTCTTCATTGACGCAAAGTAAGAAGCTGGAGGAGTCTTGCGCGCCTTGAAGGCATCCATCGCCTTACCGCTGAACATGGATATCGAAAGACCGGCCGGGCATCCAATGGCCTTCTGGCTGGCGGTGACAACACCATCTAACTTCCACGCATCGAAGTCGATCTCCTCGCCCGCTACACTGCAGACGCCATCCACAATGAGCAAAGTCTCAGGTGAAACGCGCTTGACCGTCTCGGAGAGCTTCTGCAGTTCGCTGAGCACGCCGGTCGAGGTGTCGACGTGTGTGACTGTGATCATCTTGTACTTCTTGGCCTTCAACTTTTCCTCAATCTCGGGCAACTGGGGTCGACTGCCGACGGGGGCTTTGAGAAGATCGACCTTGGCGCCATAGGTAGTGAGGCAGTCGGCAAATCCGTCGCTAAAGTAGCCGGTGCTGAGAACCAAAACATCCTCGCCAGCCTCAACCAGGTTTGCTGCCACCAAGTCCCAACCGAGAGTACCGGAGCCGGAGATGACGAACGGTTGCGACGAGGAATCTGTGGTCTGGAAGAGCTTTCGCAGCATAGACAGGGTCTCGCCAAAGCAGGCTACAAATCCGGGACCGACATGGGACTCGCTAGAGGTTTGTGTTAACTACCGCGATCGTGGTTTTTGAAAGCCGAGGTTATAGCGCGGGCATACCTGAAGTGGCTCATAGACTGCAAGACGGCATCGTCGAACTCGATGGGGCCTGGGATGAGCAGGGTGGGATGCGCAGGTTGGGAAGACATGTTGCGTGTTGGCGACGAGGAGATACTGCGAGATTGTGCTGGTGATGGTGAGCTCGGAGAGTGGGTGCTGGACGACGCAGCAGGGGCAGCAAGATGTCGTGATATAATTGAGAGTCTCGAGTACGCGGGGTTGGAGAGCATAGCTGGTGCTTGGTGGGGCATATCGCCGAGCACCGCTCCGGGTAACCTCCGCAGTATTGGGTAAGCCAGCTTCGAAGAGTTGATAGGCGGCCCCTCGATAGGTTCCGGAGGGACAAGCCGTGAGGGGAAACTGGGCAGTGATAGGCAGATCGGACGAGCCTCAGCAGCAAAAGCTTAATGCGCGTTCTACTTGACTGGGTTCAAGGCTCAAGTGATGTTACCTGGTCTATTTGGATTCGTCGCGTCTCGAACTGCAGCCAGCGTGACAACCTCTGACAGCCAGACACTTGTTCTCACGAGAAGTGCAACACCGAGACAGCGAGATAATTGCGGTAGGGCGGTAGAGCGGCCTGCAGAGAATTTAAATGGCTCTCATCCGGACTTTGGGCATAACCCCCCACCTTAGGTATACTGTGGGATCAGGGTCCGCCGACATAGGCCCCTTTTCCGATGTCATGTCATGCAGAATTGTAGCAGATCTAGGAGACTGCCATGGAGATCGGCTTGGTAGGTGAATAGTCTAGAGTACAAGTTGGTAGACATCAAGAGTACCTTAGGTATATACATTATCTCAGCCAATCCGCGGGGTTCAAGTCTCGAGCGTCGTTTGGAAGCATCGCCCTGCAGCTTTCCGTCTCCGGGCTCGGACACACAGCTCAGGTGAGGCTAGAGCCGTCAAGACAGAGGTGAGAGAGCCTCCACTGAGAGTTCTCCAGTAGTAAGTGTGAGAGGTCGGTGACGGCACTGACAGAGCATCCTTGTCGTACATCTGCAGGGGCTGACAGGCCAGTCCTAGGCTGGCGTAGCTCGGCCAGTTGAGGGGCTTAGCTTGGCTGGTGAGCTTGAGCCTGCTGTGAGAAAGGCCAACGACATTCTGTATGTAGGCGACTTTGCGATAGCTTCAAGCTCGCGCCTTTCTTACCGTGACTCGCTCTCAGCTGCTGTATAGTTCAATTCAGGCGTCGACGAGGTCTTTCAACTCTTCTGTGACCCGGATTGAGTTGGTATTCGCCATTGGTACCTGCATCCCTCCTTCATCGCCCCGCCCAACCGCACGCCGCCGACTCTCTTTCCCAGTCGTGAAGTATCGACCGTACCTTGCATTTTGCATGAGTACCGGGCAATAGAATATCTTCAAGGCCACCCATTCGATCCCGCAAACAATGGCGTTCCTCATCCTCGTCATCGGGGATCTGCATATCCCCGACCGCGCTCTCGACATACCACAAAAGGTGCCCACTCCTCGATCCACGAGCCCCAAGCGCTCCTCCCCGATCTACCCATCGGCTAACACAGCGCAGTTCAAGAAGCTCCTCTCCCCCGGAAAGATCGGCCAGACGCTCTGCCTGGGCAACCTGACGGACCGACACACATACGAGTACCTGCGGTCGATCGCGCCGGACCTCAAGATCGTGAAGGGGCGGTTCGACGTGGAGGCGACGTCGCTGCCGCTGACGCAGGTGGTGACGCACGGGTCGCTGCGCATCGGCTTCGTCGAGGGTTTCACGCTCGTCTCGACCGAGCCCGACCTCCTGCTCGCCGAGGCCAACAAGCTCGACGTCGACGTGCTGTGCTGGGGCGGCACCCACCGCTTCGACGCCTTCGAGTACATGGACAAGTTCTTCGTCAACCCGGGCAGCGCCACCGGCGCCTACACGACGGGCTGGACCAAGGAGGGGGAGGAGATGGTACCCAGCTTCTGTCTGATGGATGTGAGTTGATGCCCAGTGACGGCTTGCTGTGAGATTGTCTGGATTGCGATGCTGATGACAGTTTGATAGGTTCAAGGGATATCGCTTACGCTCTACGTCTACCAGTTGAGGAAAGATGAGAATGGCCAGGAAAACGTCGCAGTTGAGAAAGTGACATATACGAAACCAGTGGAGCCAACAGGGGGATCATGATGACTGTGACACTGGAAGACGATAATGGATATGGACAGATGACGAATGTGGGCATACAAGGGTATGCAAGGAAGCCTCAACCTAATATGTAGTTGAGAGCATCAGAGTACGAAACGAACCTCGAGAGCTATTTGCCTTCCTGGGGGCGAAAAAGAATACCCTAATCTATTGAGCGTGGCCAAAGTCCGAGCTGTTCAGCTCTACGAATCCTCGAATGCATCTACTTGACGCCGACTTCTAGATCTCACAGTCATAGTCAAGCCCCGTATCAATGATTCTTGGCCGTGTACTTGATATCACTTCACGGCAATTACCACGTAGACTCTGGAGGACGTTAAGCTATGAGAGGTTGCAATACGACTTCTTAAGGGACAAGCTCCACTAGGTGGTAAGGTCTCTATCAGTCTTTCGGATTCAGGGAAGATTCTGACGATGAAATATCCATATATCGACTAAGTAGTCCACACGATCAACTGCCTCATAAAACATATCACAATCTGACCATGGACCCAAGCCATCATGTCTACTTGCAAGCTGAGGTAAAAGACAGTCCGTTGCGAGCTTTCCCTGTGTTCCCTGCGCCACGGTCACATTTGGAAAGAGGTCTTTGTTCAAACCACACGCCGCAATAACACTTCTCAATTGATTGATGATCTGGCCGCGCCGTTGCAATCACGAGACTCATGGAGAGAGTCCGTTCGTCTTCTCTGTCGATGGTACCTGAGGTGGCATACCGCGTTCGCCACAGTCGAAACCCCCATCGTTCGTAGCCTGGATAGTTCCAGCGAGTCCAAAACAAGGTGCTCAACCGGAAGAAGCACACAACCCAGAGCCACGGTCGGTAAAAAAAATAAAAAAAAATAACATAAGTCGCTTTATAATATCAAATCCAGGAGGTCGTACGACATACCACACCAGTGGAAAGCGAGGGCCGTTGGCAAATAGGAGCCTGGTATGCTGTCGAGCCAGAAGCTCGGATCCCGGAGTCGGCGTGGCCGTTCGATGTAAGAGTGCACAGCGCACCCGACAAAGTCTGCCGTGAGGCAGAATCTAACCCGGTCGGGTTCGAGAAGCCGTTTGTCGAGTCCCACCAGGTACCATATTGTGAGCGCGTCAGTGTATATATTGAGCGCAAACGCGACGATTTGCTCGAGTATACGGCTGAAGACCATGATCGATGGTAGCATTCGGCTAGTGTCTATCGATAGGTGGACTCCAGAGTTGTAGGTATCCGTCATGGCGTGAGATTATTAGGATGGGATTGGTTTGTGGTCGAGAGTTGTGTGATTTGCAGGTGTGGTGGTTCTTCTGGGTTGATATTATTTTTTTCCCCGGGATATTCTTTCACTATTCATGTGGCTAGGAAGAAATTGGCTATGGGCAGGAAACCTGGTATACTCTTAGATAAACCGGGAGCTGCATGCAAAGGAGAAAGCAAGTTCATACGAAACCCCCAATAGTATAGATCGAGCTTGTTGTTAACTACTATGTCATTCAAGCTCTGCTAGACTGAGTGTTTTGTTTAAATTAGACCAATGATACTATGTAGTTCTTAAATACCTGGGATGAATACTCGCTAGAAAGCCTGTCCACGCCACGCGACTTTGTCTTTAGAGCTATCAGAGCTTTGTCACGGAAAGGGTGTTCCTCCCAGAGACAACGTCTAAGAGTCTTCGGCCCGAAAAACCTCGAGGTTCCTCTTGCCCAGCCTCCAAACCCCCCTCGTGATTGCGCCAATTCCGGTGGTACAATGCTCTGATGTTTACTGCGCCTCGCATTGCGTTACCTCCATATTCGGTACCGTCGTAACAATCCTCGAGATCTCCGCCATAAGCCCAGGTGTTGACTTCATCATCGAATTGGGTTCCGCGTAGTTATAAGTGTGTGTTCCAGGCTGACATATGTGCAGCCTTGGCATACACTAACTACCAGAGAGTGTCATCACTTTGACAACCTAACGTCCAGCAGGCAATGTGAGAATCATCTCACCCTTGCTTCTTGCCATAAGCCTCCTCGCCGACGCCTCCCCCTCATTCTCATAGTTCTCAATTACCTAAGGATCGTCTCCAGAAGTCCCACCAGCATGTGCCACGAGCCAAACCGAGCCTCCGCGAATATGGCACACCATGACCAAAGAATGGCGCGATAGAGCATTATAACGTAGGCTCTTTCTTCCGGCTGACATCGACCGATAGTGTAAGTTATGGATGCGCATGTTGTCGCAAGGGCAGCTACAGCGTAGCTACCGGGGTTGCCTCTCCTGGACCGGGTAGCTAAGCTGGCGGTCCCGGTGGCGGTGGCGCCAACGCCGACGAAGAATATGAGAATGAGGCCCAGCATGAAGAGGTACTCTTCATTCCTGTCGGTAGGCTGATATGTGTTGAGGAACGAGAGAATCTTGAGGCACGGGATGGTAATGATGAGTGCGCTGATGGCAAGGTAAGTTTCGTCCGGCATAGTTGGAGACTCAGCGGTTGTTGACTAAGATTTCAAGAGCAGACAATGAGATAGATGGAGTGTCGGTTATCAGATTGAATGAAGTACGGCGTGAAGATTCATAACTATGGAACTGGTGTCCGATTGGTAATATGAATGATTGAGAAGGACTGCTACTGTTGTGGCACAAAAATAACAATAGTCAGCTTCGAGCCATTTTCTGCGTTTTCTCCACAACTTCTAGCAGGCAATATTGACTCGAAGTCAATCTTCAGGTAATCACAATTTCGCTAAGCAGCTGCACCCAAAGTTTGCGTGCACCATCCTGCTCATGCTCATCCACAAGGTGCCAAAGGGGTCAGCCCTCTCCCATCATAGAGTGGTTCGAGCTGGACGTAACAGCGCTGGCTGTCACTGGCATTTTGATTGCTGAGCTCTTGAGCCTGCTATCTTGCATCCAGATTGAAGAGGGCTAGACAGAATTCCTCCAGTCCTGTCAATGAGCTTCTCAATAAGAAACCAGGCAGCGGCTAGGTTAAGCCCCCGAGTGAAGTTCTGTCACATGACTGAGCGACAGGTGACCTGGCTGCTTTTTAGAAGGACCTTTGGGGGTTGTTTTACCAGGGGTTGCTACATATAAGGCGCTGGAGGCTCCCATATACCTAGGGGAGGCCAGAGATAAATAGATTCCTATCCTACCCGCTGCCTAGCTACGGCCATATTGTAACTCTCCTTCACTCTGCCACCGAACTTCTGATAAGTTCTTTCAGACTTAAGGACATTTTCGTTTGTCATTCCATAAAGAAGGCCCTCGCAAGCCTCTATGAGGCAAACTTCCCACGCTGACCAAATGATGTGATAAATGAGGACGGACCTCATCTTCAAGTAGCCCAAGTTGAATAGATATTGTTCTAGTATTTTGCCGTTGATCAGATGACGCCATGAAAAGCTCAGTCTTGTTGTTTCAAAGAAAGCGGAGCTTAGAACATACTTGTATACTTATGGTCACATGATAACCCACACACATAGCCAAACGAATTATGTGGACATGTCAAGGATCTATGAGTATATCATGTTATTGAGATCATATAGTTACCAAAGCTAACCTTCAGTTTTGTCAGTTGTATGATCATCGATTGCCAATCCACATATGAGTTAGTTATTTCGTAGAGTAGGAACATTGGTTTTGATTCGTGCCTAGAGAATCATGATTGCCTAGGTAGGTAGTATATTCATCACTGGTCAGGTTATATACGTGCCGTATGTTGTGTCACACAGCGTCTTCGAGGTGATCATGAATTTCCTTATTTATTGGATTATATTGCCCGTCATTGGCAGGTCAACTATGAGTAACTCAAATGGCAGGTCATCTTCCTGCCTCATGCCTGTGATTCGGCTTGGTGTGTCCCGATAGTTGTGTGAGCTCCAGATGTGGTTACGATACCTGACGTTCTGGAGCCATGACAATAGCATGCCAAAGGTAGAACTTGTAGTGGCATTGGTTGTAGTGACCATAGCCACATTCGAACATGCATATCATGATGAGACAAGATCTGCCAGGAAGGCCAAACGTAAATAAGCCATAGCAAGCAGCTAGACTATCTCACAAGACTTGATGTACACTGCTGATCCCGTCTACTTTTGATACAATGATCGCTTGATGTGATTCCATGAGACGGTATGGCCAGCTTCACGAGGCGATGACCACGATATCATGTTCCGTAGTCGCAGAGCCTTTGAATAAAAAAAATAAAAATTTCTGCTCGGGCTACCAAACACTCGTCGCACCAGTGAACCTTCTTTCCAGGCATTGTCCGTAGAGTAGAATCTACACCGTATACCTATGCCCCCACTGGACCTCCTTTTCCTTTGTAGGATGCTGTGGTATTTCAGTAGGTATACATAGATACGCGCCCCATACATACCCGTTTCTGACTTGACCAGCCTGAATACGTAAGCGATATCCTACAATGGCAGACCTACAAACGGCAACATTCCCACTCGCTTCACGTCTCTGAGCACGAGCCAGGCCATTTCTGGGCCAATTACAGCTGAGCTCTGTCGTGCGATTGTCTCGTCGGCGTTTGGGCCAGGGCTGCTAGCGCCCGAGGCAGCCAAGGCGCACGCCGAGTTCACGGCAACCCCCCCTGTCCACATTATCCACATCGAGTCTCAGCGCTCGGGTGAAACACCTGCAGTTGCATCCAAACCCCATATTCTGCCAGAACCTCAGACAGCAAGCCTAGACGAGCATGCAAGCAGATCATTCGTCGTCTCGAGTCGCCAGGAAGTCCAGATATAACCGTGATGTGCGCTGCGATGGAGCGATCACCCAATTTTTGGCTCTCACATCTTCGCTCATCATAGCACACTACCTTAAGTGCATCCCACTTATCCATCATCCCCGGATTACCTAATCATTAAGACGCCAAGCTATTGTGTAGACCGCGACTGCTGCGATGGATGCTCAGAAGCTCAAGTACGAAGGACTGAGGGTCAGCGACCACGATGACTCGAGGTCCAGCACTGAGGTCGAGGAGTCTCTGATGGGCGACGAGAAGCAATGGCAAGACATCGAGCTGAACAGGCCGACGAGACGGACAAAGACAAACAGATTCATCGCCACGCTGAAGTCATCGCGGTGGATCGTCGATACTTCATTACTATTCATCATTCTGGCCTTACTCGTGCGGGACCAATGGCGGAAACCGGCGGATCAAGACCCCAACATCTGGCAGTTCGGCCAAGACATGACGGGTGTCGGCCCACGATGTGCGTATCCCGAATCGAGGGACTTCTCGTATTGGGGAACTAACAAAGAACAGTAAATCACCAGATCCAAACGTTCTCTCCAGATCAATCCTACGCGCCGAACAACACCGCAGACTTCTTCACCGATGAGGTCCTGCAGAAGTGGAACGGGCTCATGCCGAAGGGCATGGGCTTCGTCTGGGTGAACGACACGAGCAAGTACCACGACCTGCCGCACCCCATCATGTGGCCCGAGAAGACGGTCTTTACGACCTCCATCACCCACCAGCTGCACTGCCTTGTAAGTGAATAATACCCACCTACCTACCCATGTGATACTGCATCGATGGGAGTAGGGCAACTCCTTTTCTTCTAGAAAACAGAAGCTGACAGAGCTGTCTAGTTCGCCATCGTCCAGACGTACTCGGGTCTGTCGTCGGGCCACGAGATCCCCGACGACCACCATTGGCACATGATCCACTGCTTTGACTACATGCGGCAAGCCATCATGTGTAATGCCGATATGGCGCTCGAGGGCCGCGAGACGACGTTCCCGAAAGAATTGGAGGGTGGCTCGGACGGTTGGGACTCGAAGCATGGTAGGTTGCTTTCTAACCCTTGTGCGAGTCTATCTTTACTAACTCTCTCCCTTAGTGTGCAGGAAATGGGACGATGTCATATCGTATCTTGAGAGCGTGCGGGCGTATGACGACCAGTTCATTTTCTAGTTGTGTGTCATTCAGATAGCGTTTTATGAATGAATTTACCGAGCGAAATTTCAGTTCTCTTTTAAGACAGATGGCACTTGCCCGTGTGACGGTTCCGACTTGGTGATCATGAGCATGAGATATTAGGACGATACGCTTTAATTGTTATGAACTCTAACAGGAAACATAGTCGAATCTCGCATGATGATTTCAACCCGTTCTTAGACATGAGAGGATATGAACGTTGCCTGGTCTGTGATATGTTTTCTGACCGAAAATATGCCGACAGCCCTGCGGCACAGCCTTGATAGCCACGCATGGCGCATTTCGGGATCGAGATGGACGTTCTTCACCCAGCGGAGGCAGCGATCAGAGAGCGTCTACAGACAGCGGATGCCATCGTAGCCATCGGCTCGGTCTATCTACGGAGCACCGCTACAGGATAGTCTCACCCGGCTCGGTCCCGACGATGTCACAAGGGCAACCAGATATCGACGAGGCCGCGGACAGCACCATATCAAGCGGCAACATCACCGCACTTCGCTTTGGCAGAGTCTCTTCTACCTAACCTAGGACTTTCGCTCCTCAAGCAGGATAGACGGACCTCCTCAATCAGTTTGCCGAGATGGCAGTCTCGAACGTCTCCGTATCCTGGACACCGGCGTCTTTATTCTACTTGAATTAGATACACGAAAACCCGCATGGCTGCGACATTATATCTCAAGTCGATCCAATACAGCGCGCTATGTTATTGCATTCAAGGAATTTCGTCATTGCCGCTCTGGACGGTGACTGAACGGTAGAGACAGGCAGACCCCCAAGTCTGCCTGTGCCTGTTGCCTTGGCTGAGGCTGCGCTCACCACCAGCCGCCCGACTATGATCTCATTCGCCGCCATCACCACAGAGATGCAGCTCAGGCATGTAACCTAGACCGCTCCGAGTATAATCACGCAGATGAGGCTTTGCGAGTACTTCTGGCTTTCCAGGATTCACCGTGTCGAAATACGGATCGGTATCAAGCATGTATCTCACCTACCTACCAGTTCGCCGTACCTTCGACCACGGCCTCCTCCCACCATCGCTGGTGGCATCAAACTTGGATTTGAGGAATACGGTCAAGCATGTGGTCCCTTCATACAATCCTCCGCGCTTGTTCTCTAGTCATGGAAATGGCTTTCCTCGTCTTGACCGTCACCGTGGGCGCATTCTACAACTCATCCATGCTGGTCGGCGACGCGCTGCGCAAGGTGAGTGAGAACTTGGGTTAGCAAGTCGACCCTTCCAAACCGAAATGCTGAATTCACACACTCCATGTCCGTAGTTCATCAACCTCTCCGCCAAGCTCGCGCAGATGCGAGGAGAATATATATCTAGGCGTGCGACAGCACCAACCTACAGCTATGGCGTGAGTATCTAGCTCCCTGTTCCACCTCCTTGTCGACCGCTGTGACTGTTTCCATCCACCTACCTCGTCGCGCCGTACCCTCAAAGGCGGGCATGGAATTATCTTACCAACCCGTCCCCAGTTCCTGAGGGCCACCGTCGTCGCCTCCTTCTTCTCCTCCACGCTGTTCATCGGCATGGCGTCCTATCTGGCCCCGAACGCCCTGCTGAAGTGCGTGGCCCTGCAGTACATGATTGCCCCGCGGATCGTCCTCATGATCAACATCACGAGCCTCGCTCTGGCCGTGGTCAAGCACTTACTGTCGCCGCGTGCCCACTCGCCGATCCGCTGTCGCCGCGACGACCGAACAGCGAGTATCTCGGCGTCATCGATGCCGCCATCTGAGCATGATCATCATACGTGCCCCCGATCCGTGGCCAATAGACCAGGACGGACGCGCAGAACCACGGCCCCCTCGCCTTCACCTTTGCTAGAACCCCGGACCATACATCCAAGCTCATTCCGACAAGACATCATCCACCACCCACAAATCGCCAGCGGGGAACCCCAAGGTATCGACATCGACACCGACACCGACGCAGCACCCGAACCATCACCACCCCTTTCCCCCATCCACCACCACCACCGCCCTCACCACCGCCCCCGTACTCCCCCCTCCCCCGAACGAAACCTCTGGGACGCCAGCGACCTCCTCTGGACCCTCACCCTGACCACCGCCTCCCTCGCCATCCACCACCGCCCCCACACCCCCCTCGAGTACCTCGACCCACTCCTCGCCCTCCTCCTCTGCGCCCTCCCCGTCCTCCGCGCCTCCGCGCGCCTCCTCCTGGACGCCGCACCCCCGCACATCGACCCGAGGTACCCTTCGGCGAGATCTCATGGCCGTACCCGGCGTCGACGACGGCCTCCGAAACCTGCATGTCTGGGGCCTGCGCGCGTACCAGGCCGTCGCGACGCTGACCGTGAGGCTGGACGTCGGCCTTCAGCGGGATATACGGACAGACAAGTATTGGGACGTGATGGAGAGGGGCATGCGGCATGTCCTACATGAGCACGACATGCACTCTGCGTCGATCGAGCCGGAATTCTGCTTGGGGGATGAGACATGCAGTGGTGAGGGCTCGCACGGGAGCGAAGGACCGATATAACCAATTCTCGTGTTCTCACCACAGTACTACCGGTTCAACAATGAGTTAGTCCTTGAGGATGCATGGTACTGTCTGCTATGCGATCAACGAAGCTCGAGTTCGCCGCCTGGCACAAGAAGCAAAAGCACAAAACCTTATACGCACCCCGTCAAAAAATGCTTCTATTAAATGACTATAATGCTCTTCGCCAGTATACCAAAGCTAGGCCCAACTACCTCTAGAAGAAATCGGTGCAACAATATGTAAGGAGAGTATGAAATGGGAATAATGCTGGGGTATCACGACACATAATATTTCGGGAGAAAAACCAAAACCAAAAAAGACTCCCTAAAAATATGATAGATAGGTGGTATTCATGCAAGTCTCGCTGACAGCACCGCCTTTGATTCTCCATCTAGGACCCCAGACCAAATGATGCTTCCTCTTCTACCGGTGTCTGCGACCGCAACTCTGGCTCTGTATCAAGGGCACTTAAACTGGCGATGCTTGTAGTATCCCCGTTGGTAGACACGGGGCAAGTGACTGGACTCGCCAGTGCGGACGCGCTAGTCTCTGTTACAAGGGCCGGCGCCGATGCTGCCTTCTGTGTCTTTCGAAGTTGGTTGTGTTCCTCACGGGCTCTCATAAGTTGCTTCTCAGCTTCGATGGCCTTGTTCCTTCTGTCTTCAACCTCTTCTCTTCTGACAACTCTTCTTAAGCCCTCGGAGGCTTGGATGAGCCCGTCAATACTTATAGCGTGATTCGTCATCTGGTGGTTGATGTATGTGTAGATAGCAGCAGGCGTGTCACATTGAAGCAGCTGCTGTTCGTTCAGTTTAAGAAGAGCCAAAGCAACTTGAAACAAGAAAGTGCTTCCGTCGTTGGTACACAATACAACATCCCATACGCGAAACAATGCCTCTGCAGAGAGACAGTCGGTAAATACGCTCAAAAACCACTGGAATGTCAGAGCCTCTAGTTCAATATAGAGATCTTCTAAATGCTGTGACAATTTTGGAAGCACTGCCGTGACATATTGACGGAGGACTTGCTGATCAGCGCGAGATGCCATTAGGCTATGGTCGTAATAGCCTCGAGGTAGTATGTGCTCGATGATCGAGACCAGAACCCAAAACGTCTCCTCGGTTGATGGCATGATCAACAATAAGTTTGCCGTGATCAGGTTCATGCCTTGGCAGTATCCGACTTCGGGGTTTCGCCTCGCATAGGCGCGAAGCACTTCATTCAACTTCGCAACGCCAGGTCCGCGACGGAAGAAAATGTTATCAGTCAGCGTGCGATTGATATCCATTTCGATCTGAGATACAACGCTGGGGTCGTCGTTCTCATTTGATTTTGCAACCAGGTCTTCGTAGTAACCAGGGATGCGCTTGAACAATGCGCCAGAACATTCAGCCCAGATCTTAGGACGGTTGGCCACGGGAATGCCACCGAGGACAAGGGTTCGAAACTCGTTCCATTTTGCCCGACCGACTTTACCCTTCACACCTAAGTCGGCTACTCCGATCGTTTCGCCGTCAGTCAACTTGGCTTCCGGAATCATGACTGGTGCCTTCTGGTATCGTGCTTCCGCAGCAGCAGCGGCGGCGGCTGCTGCTGCTTCCACTTCACGTTTCCTCTCCGCTCTGACTTTTCGTAGGAACTCGTTCCATCGCACGGATTTATCCCTCTGCAGAGCATCGTGAACGTCGCTTAGCTGTTTTAACAAGATTTTGACAGGTTCCACATCTTCCTGTACGAGTGTAGCCGCGGGTTCCTCGTCGGATTTTGTGGTTGGCTCGCTATTCAGCGCTGCGGTAGTGCTGGCCGCTGGCACAAACCCACGGTCATCCGATGTAATTAGACCGGGTGACTTCGGTAAATCGTTGCCTTCAAGTACTTCTAGGTTGGATGCGGTGATCGGAGTGTGAGAGAGAAGTTCAGTATTCAAGGTAGCAATCTTCAAATAATCCTGCCACTTCTTTGGTCTACTTGGCTCGACGACATCTTCTAAAGATGTTGGTGTTTCGGGTCGGCCCTCGCTCTCTATTTCACGTATCGAGCTTGCACTGTCGTCGAGCAGGTCAGGCGAGATCCCGGTCCTGCCACCAGACAGCATCTCGGCGCGGCTACCTCTCTTAATCTGTATAGCGACCTGAGCAGCTTCACGTTGTCTCCTCTTTCGACGCTGGTCGTAGATAAAACCGAATCGGTCCGTCAGGTATTCCGAATTGTTGTAATTGTTGTATATATGTGTTAAAGTAGGGGGTTGTCCCTCGGGAGAGAAGATGGTATCCATCTCGACCGGTCCGTTATTATCTGGTCTTGAGCCAGACTGGCTATCGGGAGATGCTCCCGCTCCCTCCCATCTTTCATGGGGCTGCGACCGCTGCGTGACATTAACGGGTGCTGGTGTGGAACGTCGCATCGCCATTAGCGCCTTGGGACCTACTTGCGAAGAGACCGCTCGTATTGATGCGCCTGTCTTAGTGCTTGCGGCAGATGGCGCTCTGGCGGAATCACCATTCGTTGCCGAGCTAGATCGTCCCCGTGTGGTGTCAGCATCACGGCTCGAAGCCTTCCCAGCAACGAGCTGTAGAGCCATGCTGGCCAGTGAAGTTGATGCCTTCCTTGGCCCGGACGCAGAGTAGATGCTGGAAGCGCGACTAGAGCTTCTGGCAGACTCTGCATCTGGTGGAGTAAAAAGATCCTCCTGAATCGGTGGGCGACGGTCTCCTGGAGCGGCGTTACGCACAGCCGTCTTGGTGCCTTCGCCATTAACACTGCCAGCTCTACTCGTTTTCCTGCTCGTCCCAGTGCCCCAGAAGTAATCTTTCCATGCTCTCATCGTCCCCCTACCACCATTGCTGTTGGTATTTTTGGACGGCAGTAATCCCGCTCTAAGAGTACTATCGTCACCGTTGGTGAAGCCGAGACCGCTATAAGACATTGAATCATGCATGGCATCATTCATCATATCCGACAGGCCCTCAATCTGACCTCGTTTCGTTTGATCTTGCGCCTTGATATCTTGCTCAACGGAGCGTAGCTTGGTCTCGAGTTCCAAGCTAGACAGGCCACATTCAAGTATGATTTTCCTCAGGGCCCTCTCCCTTTCATTGGCCCTACGTCTCAGTTCTGCAATCTGCAGATCCCGCTGGGCTAAGTCTTCAGCGATTTGTCGCACCAAACTGACGGAGCCATGGCGGGCAACGAGGCGTTCGATATGATTATCTTGAGCCAGATGAAGCGCGCCAGGGATGTTTCGGGTGGCTATTGGGGTGTCTTCGAACAAAGCATCGCGCGCGGTCTTCTGCGTTTCAGACGTAGTTAGGCTGTCCACGATGGAGTTCGCAGCCGGTGGGTTTGAGGGCTTCCGGGTGCTGTTGATGGTGTCGGTATGTGTGTCGGGGGTGAAGGGGCGCTCATTTCGTGGCGACTCGGGGGAGAATGAGGGGAAGGAGGTGAGAGACTTGTCCGAGGCAGCAATAGATGAAGCCGAGCTGGAGGGATGCGAGGCGAGTTTTCTAGACCTGGACTTGGCCCGTACGGACTGGCCTCTGTTGCTCTTGGACGAGATGGTGGAAAGTTGTGACGCTGACCTCTCTAAGGTTGCATTTGTAGTTGGTTCGGGTTGCTCCATGCCGCATCACAAGAAAGCATCGCGTGTAGTCCTGTGAACTACGTATAGTATGAATGACAACAGGAATATATCGGTTCGTTGGTACGCGCTCGGTGGGCGGGGAGTAAACAAGAAGCCAGTGTCGACGTTGGAATGTGTATGTGTGCCTTTCTACCCCAGGATTTTAGTGGTGACACATAGCAGTACCTGTCATGGTCATACAAGGTGGTGCCAGGTGGGATGGGTGACGATGATGCATGGGTGATGATAGCGATTCATGCAGGGCATTATTTACTTTGCTTGTTTCAGGCGACTTTCCCATATATCACCTGGACTACCCTTGTCCCGGCTGCTTTCCCTTTCCACTCGTGCCAGCTGCATCCACAGTGCACTCGCTCCCTAATAACCCGTTGCCATTCCAAGCCACTTGACAGCTGTTCTCCTACGCCACAGTTAGCAGTGCCCAAACTCCACTATGGATACCGCCTAGGGGGACTCAATCAGCCCAATTTGCCCATCACATCAATGCTCGGGTTTAGCCACATATGCTCCCCATCTTAGCTCTCTCGCTATGTAATTCCTTGCTACCACTGCAAGCCTTTGTCTCTACCTACTTGCATAGGAAGTAGTGAGGATAAGACACATTTCCTACTATAAGCAGGGCTTGAGAGCACAGATAGTTTAGATCATAGTCATAGAAAAAGTGTCAAGAATTACTACTTTGTTCCAATCAACAACCAATAGCTATTAACAAGAAAGATGTATCAACCGCTACAAGGTAGCAGTAGCTCAAGTCCTTTTCGAGCTACTTGGATTTCTCTCTCCCAACTACCCACAGCTATGATTTGTGACCTCATGAACAGCTCCTGGCTTGTTGAGATATTCTTTCTAATCCCTCGATTCCCAGCCCGTGAGTTTTAACCCAGGATTTCTAGCCCACGATCGTCATAACCTCATTTGCTTACTCGTATGACCTCAGCGAAATTGAAGCGGTTCAAAATGGGTCAATTTTGCATGATTTAGCTTCATCCCGGATGGTCTAGGATTGGAGAAGCTATTTCTTGTGTGCTATTGAAATGCTAATTGGGTCACATGACCAATGACCCCCCCCCCCCCGCAAGAACCGTAAGGTACTTGTGAAGGTTACGATTTTGTTCTACAGTCCTCTAGCAGTGTTTGAGATGGTCATTGTCCTGGGCAGGTCAAGATATCCCTAACGACCCTGAGATGCCTTGTTATCAATTTGCCATGCTCCACTACAGTTTGGCTCTCGCCAGGTGATCGGAGGTTGTCCTTCAAAGGCTCCCGACTGAATAGCCTCCCAACAGCGAGGGCTTGGACTGCAACGGCTTCATCTGAGATCTGACGCTAGAACGTCGTCGAATTGCGCCATCTTTACGCCCTCGTGGTGGCTTCTGCGCGTAGTCAGGTACATAGCACATGGCAAAGGGCGCCAAATTGTCAGCCTCCGCCCCGATCTCTTATCAGGTGTGAAGTGATCACACGTTAGACACGGCTGCTCTCTGTGGTTCGAATCAGAACGAGTAGTAAATTGCGTGGTTATAAGGTCATCTTGAAGTTCGGCCCACGGAGTCACGATTTGGTGATCCGATTGCTATCATACAAAGAATCCCTCCAGATGAACTACCTACACAGGATAGTTCACCTCGTTCTTTGGGAATGGGAGTTCATACGAACAGTCTATTGCAGCCTGCCTATCGATGCAGACATCGTGTACCAGAGGTAGGTTGTGGGCACTTCCTACGCAAAACACGTGTAAGCAATAATAACAAATCTACAGACTGTGGCGAGGCACCTACCTGCTCGTAGGGTACTAGTTGGTAGCATTCAGCCAGGTCCAGACCATGTAAGACGATGGAGTCTTTCTCGAGATGCCTGGTTGCTCAGCTGGTATCTAAGTACCTAAGATACATTCATATCCAGTTGGCTACTGTGAGTGGATACTCGCAGAACGACGCTATCCCAGATTCCCTAATCCACCCCTATGCATACATTCCTTTACTCAGCCTCACAACAGCTTCAGTCGTGTTCGGACTGAGATCTTGCATGGCAAGAAGGACGCACGCCCGCCTTTGAGCTTGAACTGCGTGAGTCAAGACCCTGGACATTCTCACAGTCAAGCCTGGCATAAGCGAATGAATTTGGGCGTCAAAATGACGAACAGCAAATACTTAGGTAGTATAATAAGCATGGCACTCTAGAATAAGGAACAATAGCAACTTGCAAGCCTTCACTTGCACACAGCTGGGCGGCACTGGTTCAGCCTATCATGCCCCGATAAAAGCTTAGCTCGTACACCATCCTCAATAGAGCTGGGCCTTGAGGCAGTCATGAACTCATGGCTCAGCCCGCTAACTGCATCCCTGTGAGGCGCCTTCAGCTGAGTGATAATTCGTGAATGTACTTGCTGGAGATGATGGGCGATTGCTCGCGATCCCCCGTCATCGATTTCCTCCGTCGTTCCTGCCTGGCTTCCCCTATTGTTTTCTTTCTAATATCCTGCTTGATGGACACTTTCGGCTTCTTCAATGAAACCTTGCTTGCCTTCTTCCTCGAAAGATTGATGAGAATACTAGCAGCCAGCTATCTCAAAGACTCGATAGTGCCCTGTTTTCACGAATTTGGTGGCTTGAGTGTTTGACTCCCGCCTGCCAAGCCATGCCAAGCTTGTGTTCAGCCATCGCCACCGTTACAGCAGAAGTAGCGATACAGTCTTGGCTATTGCCATTGCCGGTGTCCGAATGAAGGATGCTCATTTCAACAACTCTCTCCATCCCGCTCACCTCAACTCCAAATCGAAGCCGAAGCTGCCCTTATGGCCACCCAGGGTGAAGCTCCCTCCTTGTCGCCGCCGTCATGAGGTCGCAGATGAAGAGTCCCAGACAAAGCGTCAGAACCGCACAAACATGTTCCTGGCCGAGACAAAGCAGAAGCTGCCTCGCTTCTTGCAGCATCGCCCAGGCCGCCTTCGCCGCAGATTCACCTTTGTCGTCTTCTTCGCCTTCATCACAATTGCCTTCCTCTTGACATGGCTGTATCGAGACGGCGACTTTGGCGCGCTCGATACTCTCTTCAAGGTATGCAACATATAGAATGGCGCTGTTTCATGCCATCATCATCCCCAACACCATCATCACCTGCATTGCCGCATGCGCGCAGCTGGCGCATGCGACGATATTGAACGACCCGACCATCATTCAGCAACTTGGGTTGCAGACCGTTGAGATGAATAACGTGTGCATCCGCAAACCTCCCATCTCACTCCATCAAATCCCGTTCTCCGTCCCCATGCTCGTTTCCCGTTACCGTTACCGTTTCTTAATTTACCCTGGTCCCCCGCTCGCTCCCCCATCCTTGACCCCATCCCCGGCCTGAGTTCGGCATCTCTAGCTTCAAGCTTCCCTCTTCATCTTTTTTATATCCATCGTCTCCCCATCTCTCCCTCTCCGTACCGCTTATCTATCCATCTTCTACATCAACCGAAAGCAGTCTCAGAAGCTAAACTCAAATGCCACAGAAAACTACCACGATTCGACTGGCCCAAGGCACCTACATTGGTGAGGTCTTACCACAGGGCTCGAGATTCCCACGCGCCATCCAAGCTTTCCGAGGTATCCCTTATGCTCAGTCCACAGCGGGCCAGAATCGTTTCAAAACCCCACAACCCCTCAAAGGCGCTCACGATGGCATCCAGCGAGCCGTCTCCTGGGGAAACATCTGCCCCCAGAAAGGTGGAGGGTCGGGTCAAGGTGAGGACTGTCTGAACCTCAACCTCTACCGCCCGCACTTTGGCGACGATCTGGACTCGAGCGCCATTGAATTGAAGAAGCAAGGGCTGGACGGCAAGAAGTGGCCCGTGGTAGTCTTCGTCCCAGGAGGCGCCTTCAACATGGGCTGCGGAAGAGACCGAAACATGGCAAGCTTCGCCGCATGGTCCGAAACACCCGTCATCACCATTAGCTTCAACTACCGTCTCGGAGCCTTCGGCTTTCTGCCGAGTGCCTTGACTGCCAAGGCAGGACTGTTAAACCTAGGCTTGAGGGACCAACAATTCCTGTTCGAATGGGTAAGGGCTAACATAGCTGACGTGGGAGGAGATCCGAACAATGTCACCATCATGGGTCAGAGCGCAGGCGCTCACTCAGTTGGCCACCACCTGATATCATACTCGCCTGCCAACAAGTTGATCAAAGGTGACCCTCCATTTCAAAAGGCCATCATGGAGTCTGGCGGATCGACCGCTCGTGCTGTCTTCGTCGCAAATCACCCTCTCCATGAACAGCAATTCCAGGAGTTTATCATGCATTGCGGACTGGACAATGTCCCAGACGACCAGCTCTTCGATGAACTACGTAAGCTTCCGCTCTCTGTTGTCAGTTCGGCGTCCGGGTACCTCTGGTCCAAGTGGTCCGACACCCTTCGCTGGCCGTTCCAGCCCGTTATCGACGGCCCTGGCGGCTTGATCCCCGACCTGCCCATCAACTCCTGGGCAGCGGGGAATGTCTTGCGCATCCCCATCTTGACGGGCTTCAACACAAACGAGGGCACAGATTTTGTGCCAACCAACGCCAACAATGCCTCCGCCCTCACGACCTTGATGTCGAGTATCATTCCAGCCATGAACCAGTCCGACCTGAACACCCTCGACACCATGTACCCGGCACCCTCGAGCTCCGCGGGCCAGAAGAGGTACACATATTCCCTTCCGAGCGGGTACGGCTCACAGTTCTGGCGGCTTGACGACGCATACGCGCATTACGCCTACATCTGCCCTGTCCTTCAGACGGCGCACCTCGCTTCAACGGCTGCGGACGCAGCGCCCGTGTACGCGTACCACTACGCGGCCCGCAGCAAGACCCACGGCGGTGCTGACCACTCGGACGAGACCCCCATCGTCGTTCACGACGTGAGCCAAATCGGCCAGTACCCGGGGCTCGTGGCCACGGCCGACGCGATGGTGGGGACGTGGAGCCGTTTCGCCGCCACAGGGGACCCGAACAACAACGCTGATGCCAAGAATAACGGCGACTACGATGATGCCTCCAAGTTCGAGTGGCCGCGGTTCGTGAGTCCCTTTGCAAACGGCACTGGCATCGACCTGAACCTGGAAAAAAAGAGCGAGAGCGAGGCCGTAGGCATGGTGGCCTTTTTTGGCGAGGGTAATACCGAGCGTATGCTAGGGCGCGGGAAGGGGAGCAAGGGTGTGCCGGCCCAGGCGATCGCCTTGACGGATCGCGAGAAGTCGGAGTGCGAGTTCTGGTGGAACCGCGTCGTGCTGAGCCAGGGATACGCGAACGGCACGGCGAGTATCAAGGGCGACACTGCTATTCGAGCTAAATTATGAGCTGTGGTTGTTTTGTCACTGTAACGCCATTGCTGTCGAATCTAACAGGATCCTCTTTGGCGAAATTGGGAGGACTGGCTACTTCAAAAGATGGCAAGCTTCCCTCTTGAGATATCCGGCTTATGGGCGGACGCGATGGAATGATGCATTTTCAAATTTCTGGGCACCTTAGCAGCCAAACCTACTGGTAGTATATAGCATTGATTCTTCTACACCAGGAGATTTTTGTCTTTGGCAGCAAGCAGCAAAGGCGTTTTGGAGTTAACTTATCTGCCTCAACTACCATAGACTAGAGAGACTCCATTCGAGTATAAATGAATGTTCAATATAACCCTGAGAAAAGCCTTATATCGTTTTCCATTTGACTCGTGAGCCGCAATGAATAAGTGAGCTGCATCCAGATATTAACGAGAAAGGCCCAAAATCCTGCTTGAGAGGATCAAGTATGTAGAACCTTGGTCTCGTCTGGAGTTGCGCTTATTGGGCTCCCATATAGTGCTACACATATCTATTATGTTAGATAGATCAAAATGTTATAATAATGTGTGCGTATGGCGGAGATATCAGAGATGATCAAACCAAGACACGGGCAGATGGAAATCATGACGCGTACATTGCTTTTTCCCCCATCGATATGCCCTGTTTTTTGTCTGATCTTAGATCTGATACTCTCATCACACTCACGTACTTGGGAAACGGAGGTTTAATCTGTTGGCCTTTTCGTCGAGCACCAAGTACTCTCCAGCTAATCTATCACTGTCACTTTCCATCTCTTGCCTCGCCCAGTGCAGCAGGAGTACGCATACATACATACATACATACAGCACGTTTGCACCTCCGTCCATCTTATCCTCTTCCTCCCTGGCTTTTTTTTTTTTTTTACCCGGGCGAGATCCGCCCACGGTCACCCAAGTTTCAAAGCCCCGTTGTCTGTTGCCGTCGCGGATGCCCGTGGAGGGGGGAGGGATAAATTTCAAAATGTCTCGGATCATGTCCCTCGCTCGACATGTATTCCGGTGACGGACGCCCTGCCTGACGTGACCTGAGCTGCGCGTGCCGTACCATGGCATACATACCAGCTCAGCCCTGCCCTCGTCCCCTGGGGAAAAAAAAAACCCAACCCCTGTCCGCTATTCCAGCCTCGCGACCATCCCTCCCTCCCCTCCACCTCGCCGGCATCAGGGCTTTCCGGCACGATATGGTATAAAACCGCTTCTGTACAAACACACACACACACACGCGCGCGCGCGCGCACGCACGCACGCACACATATCTACGCACCAATACGGCGTCCACAAAAAAAGGAAGCCCTATGCGTTGAGACATGTTCAATTAGCACCCATAGGAACTTGTAATTTCCCGAAAGCCTCAGGCCCAATAACGCAGTAACAATTAAGATATGTACCCGATGTAGATGAATTGCACTCGATATCAAGCATCGGATGGTAAACTTAAATGGGACTACTGGCAAGGTAAATGTCTCAGGTGTGACGGTTATCACAAGACAAGGCCGGATTGCATAGTTGGGATGAGAGGCAGGTTGAAGGTGAATAGATCGGTGTAACTGCAGGCAACTCCAGGTATGACTATGATCAAGGGAAAACGACAAACAACTCAGATTAATTCTCGTAGACCACATCAGTTCTTCTTGGGTAGATTTTAGTATTATCATATCTACATTTCGGCCGGGCACCTCGACCTAAGACTACTAGTGTCGCTCCGTTACAGTGAACGTCGGTGCCTACTTCACAACTTCTGATTTCCTATTCCTATCTTCACAGATCCATAGCCTCGTGTCCCAGATTTCTTGTGTCCATCCTAACCTCCCCTGATCTTCAAAACCGCTCTCGTCCAAGAGCCGGCCGCAAGTCTCGACAAAAATGGCAAACTGTACGGCGTGTCTCGATCATCATATTAATTTGCGAACGCTTGAGTTCATAGCGCCAATGACGCAAAGATGACTGGTGTCTATGTGTTACTTTTGGCGAAGAGAAGTTATATACCGGAACCGTACACTCGTAATCCTCCTGCTCTTTGTATTGTGAGCATGTATTCGAACATGAGGCGGCAATTCGTCGGCGGTGAGTGAATTCTAGGAAACATTATGCAAAAATGACGGTGAATTATAGAAGCAGAAGCCGTCCAACGCCTTTTCTGGGACCCCTAAAAAAAGGCCCTGAGACGCCGTGAAACATGATTGCATTGAGGGTTAAAGAGTTGCCTCCACGTCCGGGTATCAATTGGAGTGGTTTGAACAAGGGGCAAGAAGACTAAAAAAAAGGGTAGTGTAACAGGTGGTGCGTTTTAAAGCATTTGTAAGTCTCTCGGGAATCTTAGAAGTTCTGAGAGATGCCGGCGCTTTGCTGCGGGTAGTGTGAAGGGTTCTCGATGCGAGTGTTACGTCGCGCTGGGTTATCACGTATGACTGGTTGACCACCAAGCTCCCCGGGGCGCTGCTGGCCATTGGTGTTATCGCTGTATGGGTTGTTGGCACCGTAGGGGTCGTAGTATCCGGGGCCGCCGCCGTATGCGACGCCAACATTGTCGGCAGAGCCATCAGATCGACCCGCAGCGCTATATGATGACGACGCATTCGAAGTTCCTCGATGTACATTGGCTCCGCGGTTTTCGGCTGTGTTGGGTCCCATGGCACCTAAAATCTCGCCTTCGGGCGCATGCTCGCTCATGAGCGGCTCCCCTGATCTTGTGTCAGACATATTTCCTCTTGTTGGCGAATTTGCGCCAGAATGAGCCGCACCTGCTGCACCACCCGACATGGTCGTTGAAGCTTTTCGCCCCGTCGAACCGCCGAGAGTGGTTGAACCCCAACCGCGATAGCCGGAAGAACCGTCTTCTCTCATCTCGTAGGCACCAGCGCCACCGATGCTACTAACATCGGGAAGCGTAGGGTCGTTATTGGGGTTATAACTGTAATCTTCCACTTCCTTCCTTCTCTCCTCTTCGGCATCTCGTCGTTGCTTCCGTTTCTTCCAGAAGAAGATACCAGCAACGACCAATAAAGCTACACCGATAATAGGGCAGATGACAGCTATGGCAATCTTGCCTCCTTGACTTAATCCGGCTGATGAGGAACCGCCCGAGGAGATGAGACCGGCGCCAGATGATGTGGCACTTGCGGCATCCGAAGTTGACGAGGCTGTGTTCGATACTACCGAAGTAACAGTAACAAATTGTGTGCTCCCATTTGACAAGGTGGTAGCTTTAGTTGTAGTGAATGCCGAGGTTGAGGGTTCCTCTGTGGTCGAAGATGATGATGATTCGGATGTCGTGGTCGACAAGGTGGTCGGAGTCGTCGTTGGCGTCGGCGTTGTTGTTTCACTGGTGGTAGGTTCGCTTGTGCTGGTAGTGGAAGGAGTAGTCGGCGAGGTGGTGGGAGTAGATGTTGATGTAGGGGTGGTTGTGGTTGGCGTGTCAGTTGAAGATGTAGTGTCAGGTGTGCTGGTGCTGGTGTCGGTGTCGGAAGTGCTAGTGGTGCTTGTGTCGGGCACGGCTGTGGTAGTAGAACTAGAGTCAGTGGATGAACTGAAGGAAGTGGTAGATGAACTACTACTGCTGCTTATACTAGTAGTATCACTACTACTAGTAGTAAGAGCAGTTGTCGTGGTAGCAGAAGAAGAAGAGTCCGCACTCGAAGTCACTGCGGTATCGGCCGCACCCGTACTGTTGACGGTCGACGACA
Source organism: Xylariaceae sp. FL0016 (assembly GCA_022578815.1). Classification (NCBI taxonomy): domain Eukaryota; kingdom Fungi; phylum Ascomycota; class Sordariomycetes; order Xylariales; family Xylariaceae; species Xylariaceae sp. FL0016. The sequence continues at coordinate 50,163 of MU388751.1, forward strand.
TGGTGAAGATTTGGCGATCTACAATCTTCGAGCCTGAATGAAGCCTGGAGTAGGGAGCCATGTTAGCAACTGCGGCAAAGCCCAAGCCCAAAAGCAAGGAGTGGAAGCATTTCAAGAACAAGGAGAGGCATGGAGAGGATAGGTCGCAGTGATTGACGATGATATTTCAAAGTATATCTGGAGCCTCGTTTGCTCACGACTGCATCGTGAATCGCAAGCAATACTGTGGGACGCTGTTGTGGAAGTGTCGCAACAGGCGGCCTAGTCAGGGCGCCTATGGATGGGTAAGAGAACGGCATTCACGTACCTTAGTAGACTTGGCAAGCGAGTGGCGGTTGGAAGAAGATCCAAAGACTGGATGAGGATATCGCAACTCGCGAAAGGATTGACAAGTGCGAGTTGGATAGTTGTTTCGAGTTGGAGCGGTGCTGAGACGCGGCCAACGAAGACAACAAGCCAGACGAGGACAAAAAGAAGGTGGATTGAACGGGCCTGCAGAGGGCGCCCGAGACTTTGACTGGGCAAGTAGGGCAGTCTCTGGCCGCTTGGCAGACGACTGGCTCTGAAGGGCTCTGACTGGGCAGTATGTAGGCGGAAGCAGGTGGAGGGTTACAGTGGTCAATCGAGCCAACCAGCTAGCGCATGCACGGTGGCTAAGCCCCCCTCTAGCGGGTTTTGCTTGCTCGTGTCTGCTCCCTGTTTCTGGCCTCCAATGGGAACAGCCAAATCGATAGGCCAGGGAAAGCTGCGAGACAAATAGAAGCCCGCCGATCCAGGAGTTCTAGTAGCCCCAATGGGAAACTGGTCTCGTAAATGATAAGTCTGCGCCAAAGAAATAATTAGGGAACGGCGCCCTCTTTCTTGCTCTATTCCGCACAGAGCGTGTGAGAAGGAGTGAGCGATGATGGCGAAGCCGTCGGGCAATACGAGGCGATCAGCAGTCGATGAGATGGGTCGATTGATGAGAGCGGAGATGAACTCGCGCCAAAGAACGGGGCAATAGTCTGGCTGGCGTCTTTTTCCCAGCTGCAGGAGCTGCAATGACCACACACCTCAATTCCCTACTGGGAAAGTTGCAGCAGCTGCACAGGCAACGCTCGGGTAAGTACTGCTGCTAAGTGTACCGTGCAGTACCACAGAGATTCCAGGGCTAGCACGGGCCTGTACCTTGCAACTCGTGTGTACTGTGCTGCGAGATGCCCTGCTGTGCCTGCGCTGAGCTGACGTTGGCAGCGTGTTGTCCAGTGAGCGAGCTGAAGCGGCCCACACTGTGCCCACCTTGCTTGCACCTGGATCCCCCCCCCCAACTTGGAACTTCCAAGTATCTCGCCCGCTACAACCCGGTGCTGAGTGACAATGGGACCGTTCTTTGTCAAATGCCTCGAAACTTGTAACCGAATGCTTCAGGGCTTCTTTGTCAATTCTTCCTCGCTCGGCCCGTGCTAGAGATGGGGGCAAGGTAGATATCGCCAGATTCGTCCTGATGCGGTCGAGATGTCGTCGTTCCGATCCTCCGAATGGTATATGTACCTCGTTTCGCGATAATCAAGGTATTGCTTGCCGGTAAATTGCTCGAAGCCGGGCTTACAAGTTGGAAACCAAGCTCTTCCCTGTCTGTCTGCTATGATGATATCCCGTCTTTTGGGAAAACTCAATGGTCCTGTTCTTTTCTTTCGGGTCGCAGATGGATCACAAGCTTTTGGCTGTTAGTAGCGGATACCAATCAGTTGGGTCGGCAATCGGCAGTCGATTTCTCCAAGTCTGATGAGAGCCGTAGAATTCCTTCTTTTCTATCCGAGAAATTAATTTTCCAAAGGAGATTCGTAAAAGTCGTCAAGATGAGTTTTGCGGAGTCGACTGAGACACACTCATGCTAAATATCGACTGGGCTGGGCTAAGAGATGTACACCTCCAGTGTACGTGAGCCAAATTCGTGGGTTTCTTCGACGTGATTGGAGTGCACACGCTGGTAACTTGTGAAACACTGCTGTCAAGCCAATGTGCATGTGCTTGCTCGCTCGTGAGGGGTCTTCGGGGTATTCGGGTTGAGGTAAGCCGCCGTTGTATAAGTATGTATACCACCTTATCACCAACCTAGTTAGGTAAGGTAGGTAGGCTGGAGGCTCGACGCTGTTGCAAGTGCATCAACCTTGAGCTTCTTCGCAAAGGGTCGGCGGTTTCACCGGAGAAGGGAGGGAAAGGTCAGCTACTGAAGATGCGGCTCGTGTGCATTATATTAGTTACATGTGTATCTCTTTGGTTACGGTGGAAAAGGAGCAGCATAAACCAAGGCATGACTACGCATCGGACGAAAACAAGTGGCTACCTAACGAAGCATCTGGCACCGATAAAAGTATCAAAACTGCACATCCAGCTGCCAGGTTTTCTTACTGCGCGCGGGCTATGCTATCAGGAACCCCGCCGCTAAAACACCTGCCTTGACCGCATAGCCGGCACCGCGCAAACTCTGGGGAAAAAATGCCCGCTTGTGCTGATAGAAAGCAGAGGTGTGCCGAAATTGAAGCACTTCGTAGTTCGTGGAGAAGAACTTGAGGGGGCTGAGACCGCGGTTTGCATATTTTTCATTAAATTGCTGAAGCCCCCCCTGAATCGGAGATCTAGGGACAGCGACGACGATGATGAAGACACGGGCCAATTACGTATGTTTTTTGGAGAAAATACTCCCCCGGCGCAAGACAGATCTGGCGATGACGTGAAGTGTGTCCGGATTCGAGGAAGAATATAGCACCTATGTACATACTATGAACACACGGGCCACGGACGCGTCCGACCAGGACGGCCAGCCAGGCAAGCCAGGGACTGCCAGGGGCTGCCAGGGAGAGAGCCTGGAAGAGCCAGGTGTCTCTTGCCTGATCGGGATTGTCTGTGGCCTCACTGGCCTCGCTGGCCTCCTTTTGTCCCGGTTCGAAAGCCAGCTCTGGCCAGCCTGGGCCGGATCTGACGCCGGGAGTAGATTCACCTACCGTTTCAGCATTGAGGAAATGTAATTGCCCACCCATTTAGCTCATGACTTTGGACGAACGGTGACAGACGTCATGTCTTAACGTGGTGTCTCTGTTTCTCTCTCTCCGTGTCTACAGTATCAAGAGTTTTCAGCGTCGCAATTGCTACGCATGGCTAGAAACAAAGACCGAGCACGATGTATGTACGGCAAGCCTCGAAACGCAGCAACAGATACATAACTGCCTCATGCAAGGTAGGATGCATCAGTATTAGTGTAACGATTGCCGTGTGTGCCGTGAAAGCCGGCTGAGGAGAAGAGCTGCAAGACAGATGCTCTAGATACGCCCTCGGCCTCACCGGTTGCTGCAGCCTCTGCAGAAGCTCCAAAATGGGATTCGGACTTGATGGGAAGAATAGAACTGCTACTGTGTAGATAAGGTAGGCTGCGCCCCTACTTTAGACGCCGGTATTTACTTTACCTACCTGTCGTGTATACCTAAGCTCCGCCAGAACGGCCGGCTCATGCTGTGTGATGTGTTGACATCTGAGTAGCTCGACCGCTGGTTCGCTCGATTTTATTTCTGTTCTATGGCATCGACGCCATCACACGTTGCACTGTTTTTTTTTTTTGTCCACAGACTAGTGCTTGAGCACGACATTCCTCGCCTTCGTCAAGCTTAGCTGCTGTAGGACAGTGTACAATAGAATACTCATGACCTAAGGTATGGAAAGGATATGTACCTCGAGTACTTGGCTGTCGATGATGATAACAAGCCGCTATTTGTCTCCGGAGCTACTATATTAGGGAATTAAATCCATGATTTTTTGAGGGTCTCCGAACGTCGATCTCAGGGAATAGGTAGCATTCGGAGACCACTTACACCCACGGTGCAGAGAAGATCGGTGTGGGACGGGGCTGAGAGACGATTCTGGGTTTTACCCTTTGCCAAGAGCGAGACGGATTTGGTCCAGCGCACTCGCCGCTTTTTCTCAGGCCTGGCTCAGCCCATCATCATCAGGCAAGCGACTGAGGAGACATTTATGCATAATTTGTACAGAAGGAAACGGCCTGCAAATTGGCGTCTTACCGTCACAACTTTACCAAAAATCCAGATACACGAACTACAACATTCCAACAACATCATTGACGTGAGAAGGCACCGCCAGCCTGATATCAGTCTTCCCCCGAAAAGCATTCCATTTTGAAACCCGGCAATGTACCAAGATAGTATCGTCGAACCCTGTGCACCTGGTGACAACGAGCATGTGCAGACCAATAAGTAAGTGACCACTCAAGTGGTTTGCTCCAGTCCAAAGAAGCCCTTGTGCGGCCAGCCACGAAGGCGCCTGTCGACCCGACCGCCGTCCCCGCCGCGACGATGGGCTAGCCGCCCGGAAGCCCGCACGAAGGCGGCCAGGCAAGTTATGAGGAGGATGATGACCCATCCTCCGGGCAGCTGGCGCCACCCTTCGGCCACGGGCTCCAGTGCGCTGAAGATTGCGGTGCGAGAAGATAAGGAAGACGATGCCCAACGCGATTAGCACCACGTCGGCGACGCTCGCGAGCTGGCAGAAGAGCATGAGCAGCTTGCTAGTGGCGCCGAGAAGACGCCTGCATCACGCGCTTCGTCAGGGAAAGTTCAGTGTCGCTATGGCGCGAGTACGGTGTGGACAGGCAACGGGCGTTCGGCGTCGTACCACTAGCGCGGCTGTTGCCCGAGCCGGGCCGCAAGGTGTTGCGCACCCATGGCGGGACGGGGGACGGGCCCGTGGTCTGCAAAGGGCGATGTTGGTAACGGCGTCGGCGAGAGAAAGATCGGGAGGGACAGCGCTTGCACGGTGGATCATGCACTTTGTTCAGTATGTGTTTAAAAAGACGGACGGCTATGACCCCAAAGTCTAAATGGTTTTAACTGGTTAATACCTGAGAGGTCGTGCAGGCTTACAATTTCCATTCGTCCAATGCTAGGGGAACAGCTTCATGCAAGACGAGTCCGGATCTGTGATGACATGTCTGTTTAGGCGCCTACCTGCCAACCATGTCGCCGATTTCATGACATCTATGTCCCAGGTTCAAGGCAGAACCTGTGGGTGTAGTATTGCATAAACGGGGCTGTCAAGCCGTGAGAACTTTCTCATAGATGGAGTCTTGATTATAACGCCCGACTTCGAGCTCTTGTTTGCCGCGAATGGTTGCCAGTCCACGTAAAGCCGAGACACAAGGACTTCGAATACTGCTTATCCTATGCAGCCAGCAAATGTCTTTGGCCTGCCTAATAGGCTGGCTAGAAGCCATTTTAAAAAGTTGAGCCTCACTGATCAGCCCCTATCAGGCCTGACTCCGTACCTGAATGCGAGTTTATTAAGGTTGAACACTCCTCTCGTCTCATCGGGCCAAGGATTTATAGCCCAACGTCCTAGATTTATTACAATCCCATATCATACTAGCGCCTAATTACATCCTACCTATGCACCTTTTACAGCGCAATAACCAAAACTATTTCGGTCTCGTAAAAGACAAATTTGGACGGATTCGGAATTTTGCCGATGGAGATATCCCTCAATCTGCAATCCTCTCGTACACTTGGCGAGTAGAAGAAATCTCCTTTCAGGATATAGGCAAGCGAGCGCTATGGCTTACATTACTTCTGCGTCGACTCTTGCTGCATCGACAAGACCAGCAGCGCCGAACTTACAGAGTCTATCAGCTCGATGTTTCAATGGTATCGCAAGGCAGAGAAGTGCTACGTCTACCTCACCGATATCTCGGAACCAACCCCCGGATCCAACAAACCAGATACTTCCTAGGAACAGAGCTTTGGGACCAGCAGATGGTTCACTCGAGGATGGACTCTTCAAGAACTCGTCACACCTAGCGCCGTCGACTTCTTCTCCCGAGAAGGCACGTTTATGAGCAACAAGAGGTCCCTCGAGCGACACATCTCGGAGAGGACTGGAATTCCAAATCGAGTCCTTCAAGGGAGCTCGCTATCCAAATGTACTGTCCTCGAGCGCCTGGCCTGGGCGGAGAACCGACACACAGCCCGACCGGAAGACAAAGCGTATTCACTTCTTAACATCTTCTACGTTTATACAACAGTTATGTACAGTAATAAAAAGAAAGCAGCGTTCCGATAACTACGTACAAAGATCGATGCTGCAAGAAAAAGTACTACCGTAACCTTATCTCCGGGATCGTAACTTATATATTAACCACTTTAGGTGTTTAACACGCAGAAGTATCCATATCCTTTAGCCTCACCGCCGCTTCTGTAATCCCATCCTCCATAGGAAGAGAGGCGGAGCTTGCCGATATAAAGGCGTTGCTGTATAGCAATGGCGACCGTCGAGTCGTTGTGCTGCACGGTCTTGGCAGAATTGGCAAAACGCAAGTGGCTGTCGAGTATGCAAAACCTTACAGGGATGACTACTCAGCTATCTTTTAGCTGAACGTAAAAGATAAAACATCTTTTCAGCGGAGCTTTGTTCAAGTGTCTTAGCAAATCCTTCGCGAATACCTTTCGACCAGTTGCCCTAGCAGTAGGAGCATTGATAAGGATGTAAATGGGGCATTTAATGGTGTAAAAACGTGTCTCGGTCTTCTATATAACACCTGATAGTTACTACTATACGATAATTACGATAACCCGCAAGTTCCAGCTAACACAAATCTTGCAGCCGTAGATATCGGGAGCTTCTTTCCGGAATCTTGGCAAGGCTTCATCATCATTATAACTAGGTCGTTAGAGGTTAATATCAGCTAATAAATTCGAATTAAAAAGATAGATAATATCCAGCATAGCCTCGCGGTTCTGTCATTAACCTCAAAGCTTCAAGGCCTGGACATGGTGAGCACTAAGCCGAGCTTGGAGGTTATACTTGCTCACGTTTGGTTTAGATCAAGGTACCATCAGCCTTGTCTAAGAGCTAAATGGTCTTCCTCTCGTACTTGCCACAGCTGGAGCCTATTTCCACCAGATTTTAATAAGGTGTGGGACCTAATTTCGCCTTTATAGGGACCCGTGGGCAAAACTACAAAAGACCAGTCCCAAACTAAGCTCGTATGCTAACCGAACACTCTGGTCTACGTGGCAGCTGTCTTCTAAGAGACACGTTGAAAAGAGAACGGCAGCCACCGTAAAGGTCTCCAGGTTGAAAAGGCCTTCTTCGATAAGGATCGATAAGGATGCCCAATTAGCTGCTAAATGCCGTGAAAACGAGGCTTTGGAAGTGAAGCTGGCTGCCGCAAAGCCCCAGAAGCGGAAGAGGGTCGAACTCAGCCCTCAAAGCAAATTTGCAAGCATTTACGACATTTGGTAAGCACAAATTGCAGCTGGAGATGTTTAAGATAGTTTATTAGAATCTATGGTTTCCGAGGAGCCAGATGAGCACCTTGAATGCACAATTGTAGGTGGTTTGGACCCAGAAAGTGGTGATGAAGATGGGGGATGATTTTGGGCCAGGGTGGTTCATCAGGGGGGAAGCGACGTTATCTAACTAATTTTATAAGACCAATATAACTACAATGTCAAGACAGCCCCTTGAGACCAGTACTCCCAATAAGAACAGTTATTATTAGACCTGGATCGGTGTGGCAGACCGCACCATGACAGTACTCAAGTTGTTACGTCGCCCTGTTTCGTTTGAAAAGGAAACAGTACCTATCTAAACACAGAGCCTGGTGACACGCTAGAGTTCAATCAACCGTTCAAACGCCCTCAGCCTATTCCCAAGCCCTATCTGAAGCGTAAATCAATCAATTATACTTCCCTAGACCCCATTTTCTCGGTCCATATATCGCACATCGATCAAAACAGCTAGCAAGAACCCCAAAATGGCCAGCCTTGTCCATCACTGGCTAGTCTCAATGAGTGGACCCTGGTACGTCTTTCTAGCCCAGAAGGCATAGTAGACCATGCTGAACAGCGTCACTGCTCCGAATACCAGGATAGACCAGTTCATATTTTGAGGGATGACCTGGCTATACGACGGCCAGAAGCTGAAAAAGAGGACGAATATGAGATATGCGCAAGTGAGAGTATTGTTGATAATCCCCAAGACTTTTGGGAGACGCCATGGACCCCAGGTCAAACTTGTGCCCACGGTGTTCGTTAACAAATCTTCGGAATTTGGTAAATGGATACCTCCAGTAACACGATGGTAAAGAAGTAATGCGGCAGCGATCAGGTAAGACCCAAACAGTCCAGCTACTGAAATGGAAATAACACCGTTAAATGCTGTCGCGCTTCCGATATTGACCAGTGATAGAATGATCGCAATAGCGATAGTGACCATGACACAGTATACCGGAATGCTGGTACGAGGGCTAACCCTTTTTAAGGTTCGCCACCCGGGAAGTCCTCGGTCGCGAGAAAAAGCCCAATATATCCTCGATGTCGACGACACGATGCCTGTCGTGGCACTAAAGGCCAGAATGATAATAACTGCCGACATAGCCGCAGCTCCAGCAACTGATCCCACTGCATTGTGGAAGATGGCCATGAAAGGGTAGATGGGGTTTTCTGCCAACCTCGCGTCTATCTCACCCATACAATACATTGTTGCGACAAGCATGGAAAAGCCCAAGACGCCGTTAATGCAAAGTCCAACCATTAAGGACCGAGGAATAGTGATAGCGGGATTGCGGACCTCTTCTGCCATCTATACGCAAAGGGACGTTTTTTAGTACAAGAGAGCTAACAAGAGGAGTGATCAATAGTGGAAACTTATAACTTACGTGGATAGCGCCATCACCGCCGACAAAAGCAAATACGTTGCCCAAGATCCCGATACAAAAGGACAGTCCTTGGGTTGGCCATTCGCCTAGGTTCAGGAATGAATTCCAGACGGCACCGGACGCAGAATGGTCACTCATGAATACTAAAGAGAATATAATACCGAAGAATCCGAGGATATGGACCACAAGCACTAGGCCTTCGAACTTGGCTAGAATGGATGAAAATGCAGTGTTGATGGCGTAGCCCAGCAAAAGAACGGCCCAGAAAAAGAGCGTTCCGTGCCAGTTTTGCATCGTCTCCAGATACCCAGGGTGTGTGAGGACGATAAGGCCCTGGATGGCAGTGCCGGTCAAGTATGCTCCCGATGCAGTGGCCGCCTGCCAGCCTGTAAGAGTCAGCCAGCCAGTGACGAAGCCGAGAAATCTGCGATAGGCCGGGGGAGCCATCATCGAGACCCAATGGTACTGTCCGCCCGATGTTGGGGCCATGGACGCGAGCTCGGACAGTGTGGTGAAAACGGAAATGGTGCCGATCCAAACAAGAATGAAGCCATAGAGAATTCCGGAGGGCCCTCCGCTAGCAGTTCGAGTAAGCTACTGATCTGGATCAGGATCTAAATTGCAGCGAGTGCTTACTTTTGTAGTCCTGATAGAAAAAGACTGTTGGACACCACGTCAGCGATCTTTACGTCCACCAGGTAAGTAAAGTAGGTATTCAGGCGTGGAGTACAGACATGAGGGCCCCTTCCCATGTTATGAGGATGGTGCAGCTGAACCCCAAGATGGCCAGGAAGCCAAAGTTACGTTTGAGGACTGGCTTCTTTCCTAGTCGTGTAAGCACTGCGTCGTCGCGAGCATAACCTCCCGACATTGCCATCTGTGGCGTGGCTACTCGCATACCACCCTTGGGGGACTTGTCGGAGATCGTGATGTTGGCAGTCGGAGAGGAGAAGAGAAGGTATCTAGGGTTGAGGTGGTGGATAGAACAGACGATGGGCTGGGCCACAGGCTGGGGGCAAGCCTCGTCCTGCACGCAGCGGGGAGGAGAGGAGCCAGAAAGTCGCGGCACGTTTATTACAGTACCTAAGTGGTGTAGTCAGGTATAGTCAGTGTATTTCCTATAAGATCCCGTAGTGGCTAACGGATAGTTACGGAAGGGACCTCCTGTCCCCTAAAGGAAAGGCGATGCCTCTGCTATATACTGTATGCCCGTATCGAGCCCGGGAGGGCCCCGGTAAGCCCATGAGCCTATGGCTCGGCCTCATCATAACAACGTTGGAGTGTGGTGATCTCCGCGGCAGCCTTAATGCCAGCGGCTACGCACTGCCACCTTCATGCAGTACATTTGGAGTACCTGGGTGCTCCCGCCTCCTAACCGGACTGAACGCACTGTGCCGTTCAGGATGCGACTGGCCCTACATGCATACAGACTCGTTACATGCATTGGCTCCCCACTACAGGTATACAGAATATATATCGATATGCAGCTTCACATTGACTGCCCGTTCGCCCAACTAGCATAGTAAACATGGTCACGTCAGCGCGTAGTGAAGGGTATTACATCCATCTTAGAAGTGATTGACCCGACATGAAACTCGGTCTCTGATTGACTATGGCTATATTCCGGGGTTAAGCCCAACCAAGCCTGACTGGCCTTGACGACACGAGAGCTTTGCCTCCTGGTCCTGGCTGGAGTGGAAGTCAATTCATCTATCTGCTGCTGGGTCACCGCAAGACTACCCAAAAAGCTATCATGCCCAAACGATTGTATATACAGCGCCATGTACGCCTTTCGCATCATCACCGCGGGTATTATCCTGCGCCAAACGATCTCGACGACGGCGAACGGACTATGTTCAGGCTATAGCTGCTCAATCCGGTTCTTGTTTCCTGGAAACCATCCTCGGACTCGGGAGTATCATCCACCCGGAGAATACCGGAGTCAAGGCTTGCCATAAATGGTTTGAGGTATGGGAGACAAGCTGTAACAATGCTCAGACAGATGACGACCTGATTCAACACAGTCGGTAGCCATAGGCTGTATGCTATATCACGGTCCAGCACTGTCGCTCTGAAAGCAGAGAGCTGTGCTGCAGCTGCTGCAACGACACTAGACACGCGTTAGAATAGGAATCACATTAAAGCGACGGGAGTATGAACGCACAGAAGTCTTGTAGAAAAAGCAGCTACTAGCACCGCCTTTCGCGAAAGAGAGACGTGTATCTGGGACATAATGATGGCAATCAAGGCAGCGATGCCAAAATCTGTGAGCATGTTGACCACCGCAACGAATGCCCACCATGCATCCTGGCCAGTTAGTACTGTCAACCAGAGTAGGGAAGTCACTTGTGACTTAGCTTACCCGATCCACACAAAGAGAGGCGTCTGTGAAGTCCCATGTTCTCGGCAAAGGGCATTGAAATGAGGATATCAATGTAGCCGCCACAAACCATAATCCAACCACCACCGCAAGGGCTTTGTTGGCGTATTGATGTCGCGTATTAGGGGTCAGTTGCTTGACGGAGACGATGATGGACAGCTTCACAAGAGCACAAGTGAATATGAGGAGAAGGATGCTGGAATAGATTGCCTTGAATATTGTGAGCCTCAATTCCATCTAAATCATATGAGAGCTGGATGGATGACTTAATTTCATGACATTGTCAACCGATTTGACCGGCAAGCTAGGTGTGTCTCTCCCCAGACCATCTGATGCTGCGACAGACACTGCGATCGACTCTGCTAAATATGCGACCTTCAGAGATCGGAGAGCAAGTGTTCCTTGTCAAGCTATTGAGGGGGAGGCATGACCAACCAGGGCCTTCAGCGTTGTCCAATCATCCCAACCTAGGTGGTGTGTCAATGCGTACTTAGTCGCCAGCCGCGTGACGACAGCAAACAAGGAGACGACAAATAGGAACCAGGATATGAACTGGAAGCTCCGGCTACGGTCATCGAGATCACTCGTGCCTTGCTCCATTCTCAAAGCGCTTGGGTAATGATATTGTAGATGGTCATTTGCCCGTCTGTAGATAATTATAAGCCCAAGAAGGAGGCGTGAGGCCTACAATCTTGGTTCTTGCATAGTAGCATAAGGGTTGTACAAACCCATATATGCGATATTCATCGGGGGTGGGAACTTGGAGCGCTTAATTGGTGCGCTGCGTGAGGATTGGACGTGGACAGCTGGCAGGCAGAGTGCCACCATAGTGGTGGCCTGATTTGCCATGTTAGGAGACCACCTCATAGGCACGGGAGGTTACACAGCATATGTCCCAAGAATAATGCCATAGCAGTGGAGAATATACGAGACGTTATACGGGAAGGATGTACTCCAATTCTGGGGCGATGGATCAAGGATTGTGATGTTGTTGGTGCAGGTGGATGTACATAGGCATCTAAGGTAGATGCTCTGGTACCCCCCGGGCCCTGCCGGCCTGGCTGACCTTTCTGGTTCATACATCCCGCGAGGACGACGAAGCCGCCAGCGCGCAGCATTCTCCGTATTCCTGTCTGCTTCATTCAATCTACTGTCGAAACCGCTGCGCTTCTCGACCGCCAAGTCAAAATCTTTCCAGGTCCAAGATGCCCCTCGAACGGGTCGAGATCGTTCCGGAAACCGATTTCCCTGCTATTTCCAGATGCATGTTCGAGTCGCATGAAATACCTGCCCAACAGTTCTTCCATGCCTTCTTTCCGACTCATGGGGATGGGGATCGAGCACGCGAGGCCGCCATAGCCGAAGGCGCCACTCGTCTACAGTCATGGCACACGGACGACCCTACTAGCTACTGGCAGAAAGTGGTGGACACCGAAACTGGGGAGATCGCTGGTGCTGCCCTTTGGAACATACACAAGGAGAATCCGTTCGCGGAGGAAAACCAAATGGAAGTTTCTTGGTTCCCAGATGACGGATCACGTCGTTTCGTCGAGGAGTTCCTCGAGATCTACGAGAAGCCGAGAGCTAACGTAGGCCGAAGACCGCAAGTCTGTACGTTGTACTGTACTAGTCACTTGTGCACGCAGTGGATCCATTCTTTCGCTAACCGAATCATCAGATCTCTTCATACTTTTCACGCACCCTAATTACCGTCGGCGTGGTGTGGCTCAGCAATTGCTGAATTGGGGCATGAACAAGGCCGACGAGATGAGTGTAGAGATGTTCTTGGATTCGACCCCTGTTGGGAAGCCTCTATATGAGGCGAACAAGTTCCACGTTGTTGAGAAGACTGTTATAGTCCCACAGACTCAAAGTCCTGACCAAGGGTGGAAAGATGCTGAAAAGAAGATTGGCCATTCGACCTGGTGGCTCATGTGGAGGCCGATAAAGGGCCAATATGAGGAGGGTGGCACTGTCAAGCCATGGCTGAACAGCTGATCGTTTTCTTGTTCATTGGACCTCTGGTAGCTGTTCGTTGTCCACGACAGGCCTACAGTTGGCATACTTTGCTCAAGGTATATCTTTACCTGTGTGTTGGATTTGCCAACGTCGTCCCAGCCACATGAGCCCCCTGAGGTTCTGTCAAGTCCGTGCATAGCCTCAGCCAGCTACAGTTAGGAACAAAAAAAAACCATGACACCGTTCGAGGCCTCGAGATATTTTCACGTATCAGGGCATTTAGCGTTGTAGTCTGGTGAGTGGTGACTGCATCAAAGCGCTCGGCACCTCGCGCGGGCAGACCGGTTTCCAGCCTATAACTAGTTAAATATGAAACGCTCCAAGGTAAACAGTCAGACATTTCAAGACCTCGTTTTTGCAGCCGGAACAAGATTACAGGAGAATATCGATCCCGTAGAGATACCGGTACTACATACCTCCGTCTTCAGAATCCCATGATCCCTCACAATACTGAAAAACTTCCAACGTCTCACATGTCAAATGTGTGTGGGGGAAATATCAGTTGTATTAGTTGCTGAGTCTGGGCCAAGGCCCGAGGGGTGAGAGATGTATATACATATACGGATCTGTTGTTGGTCGCCCATCCTCCTGGCTTTACCAGTCACTAGCCACTGTGGCTACAGCCACATGGCACCGCCACGGCCTTCAGCCATAACCTCACGACATCACAAATCTTCAATCTTCTCTGAGAATACTAGTGTCCTAACCTCGATGCTTTTCCTTGGCAGTGAAACCTTCGGCACGTCATGATGCCGGATGCTGGAGTGAATCGTACCTGGTTTTGCTTAGTTTCGTATCCGAAGGATACATGGTCAGGTAACTCACATGACACTTGAACCTATCAGAGCTCGTCACCGTTGGCGCCTGTCAGCTCGCCAGTACTGGACACTCCAAGCTCACGCAAGCTGTGCCGCGGCCTCGCTGCATGAACTTGGTGTTCGTTATAACTAAGCTCGCAACCCATCCCACCTCTCAGCTTCTCCGACACTGTGCTGTTGTGTCACCGATACCATAACTTACCCCGATTGATCAAGTAAGGGGGGCTGTGCTTCTGCCTTGGCACTACATGGTCCCGAGTACTTCACTGGAAGTACTCAAAATCTACTGTACGTACTATGTACATGCAAGGGACTGAAGCATGAGGCTGGTTGGTCCACGTCCCACCTGTCCACGGTTCAACGTTCTGAGCTGTCTCTGGACAGGAAACCAGCGACCGCTGGCCGATCTAGAAAGCACCTGCGGGTCGTTGTCTAGGCACAGCATAGAAATCATAGCGAGACCTTGAGATTGATTGAACCGGTGATGGCGATCCTTGGGTACCCGACGAATGCAATACATATTGCTTTATGCCTTGTTCTTATACAGATAACCATAGCCTGTCTTCATCTCTATCGTGACTACAGTATTCCACTCGTCCACCGGGACATCCTCAGACCGCCGCGCTCATCTTCGGATTGCACAGGCTTCCTGCGTATCCCATCACGTGCTTCTTCCCTTTCGTTTCACTGAGCCGAGCTCGTGTAGGTTGACTAAGTCTACTTGACGCGCAAGTTGTGACCAGATAGCTCGTCCTCAGACGCCTCATTCTCAACAGTCTTCAACAGTCTACTTGCCAGTGTGTCTTTCGCGTCTATCTATCGACCATATCAACGCATGAAAGACCACCCCTGACATGGACAGACTCTAGAACGCATCATGACGGAGACGACAACGTCTAGCAGCGTCAAACTGTCCACTGAGCGGTCGTTACATGATGATAGCAATGCTGACCCGAAACTACAATTCCAAGAGAAGGTCGTCCAAGCCATGACGGGGGGCCGCGAGACCAAGATCTCTTCAAGCGAGGACGACGTGCTCGAAAAGAATGACCGGCACCTCCGACTGAGCACGTCCGATGCCACGCGTCAGAGGACTCGCGATGAAGATCTCGAGCATGGAGACGCCGTCGACCAGAGTGTGGTCAATCCCAACGATACCGAGAACAACGACACGGAAGATGCCAACGTCGTATGGTGGGATGGTCCCAACGATCCGGAAAACCCGTATAACTGGCCTAGTTGGCGCAAATGGACGAACTGCGGCCTCATCAGCACCATGACATTACTGACACCCCTTGCATCCTCCATGTTTGCCCCAGGTGTTCCTCAAGTTATGGCCGAATTCGGCTCGGATTCGCTTGAGATCGCATCGTTCGTCGTTTCTGTCTACGTCCTGGGGTTTGCCGCTGGTCCCATGCTCTTCGCCCCGCTATCAGAGATCTATGGGCGGATTCCCATTTATCACATCTCCACCATTGGCTTTGTTGCCTTCACTGTCGGATGCGCTTTGTCCCCAAGCCTCAACGCTCTGATTGTATTCCGATTCTTCTGCGGCGTCTGTGGCTCGACGCCCATCACCATAGGAGGGGGCTCTATTGCCGACATGATAGTTCAAGAGAAGCGCGGTGCTGTAATGTCTGGTTTTAGTATGGGCCCCCTCCTAGGACCTGTCATCGGTCCTATTGCAGGTGGTAAGTCATTTCCTCCCACAGAGTCTACACGCGATGGGGGCCTCAGCCTTCAGTTGCATAGACATCGGATTGCGTATTACTGCACGACTTCAAGCCCAACTATCGTTCTTGAACTAACCAGAATTTTATACCAGGTTTTCTCGCCAACGCCGAGGGCTGGCGTTGGACTTTCTGGGTCTTGGCTATGGTCATTGGTCTTACTGGACTTTTGATGATGGCGTTGCTGAAAGAAAGTTATACGCCTGTCCTGATGGCACGAAGGGCTGCACGACGCCAGAACGAGACCGGCAACACCTTGCTGCGATCTAAGCTCGATATGGGGTTGTCACCCTCTGATTTCTTCAAGCGCGGTATCGTGCGGCCTATGAAGATGCTTTCTCACTCTCCTATAATCGTTCCACTGCCTTATACCTGGCCATTAACTACGGCTTCTTATACCTATTCTTTACAACCTTCACTTCTGTTTTCGGACAAACATACGGGTTCTCCACGAATATTGTTGGCTTATCATTCCTGGGACTCGGTGTTGGAAGTGTGGTTGGTTTACTGGTCTTCAGCATGACGTCAGATAGATACATGTAACGAAAAGCCGCCAAGGCCGAGGTCGCAGCTGCGACTACCGGTGGTGACGGTACCAAGACTACCATGAAGCCGGAATACCGGCTGCAATACCTCCCCAGTGGTGTCTTGCTTATACCTATCGGCCTTCTCATTTACGGCTGGACAGCGCATTATCACGTCCACTGGATTGTCCCAATCATTGGAACAAGCATTACAGGTATCGGCATTTTGATCACGTATATGGCAATCTCACTATATATCATCGATACCTTTACCATTTACGCCGCGTCCGCTCTGGCCGCTAATACGGTGGTCCGCTCTGTGACCGGCGCGGTTCTACCACTAGCCGGCCTGCCCATGTACGAAACGCTGGGACTGGGGTGGGGGAACACACTGCTCGCGTTTATTGCCCTGGCAATGGTACCAATGACCATTCTTTTCATCAGGTTCAGCGAATTTCTAAGGAGGAAATTTGAGATCAAAGACTTGTAAACGTTCAACCGTTATGACTAGTGCTTGAACAACGCACAAATGAACTTTGTATGTAGCATGAGCAGGGTACTTAGGTAGTGAGCTTTGAAATTCAATATTCCTTTTAACTACGGAGTCAATCAATTGTGACTCGTCAAAGTATGTCTTAAATTCATGTACATCATATCATCTGGCATTACTTTACGACCCGCCCCTGCAACGGTCTCAGCTACCGGGGCTACTAACCTGCCGCTAGCAATGAACCCGAGTCTTTGTACTTTATATTTCAGGTGAGACAGTTGCCATTTAAGCGGATGTTTGGACTATACTGTCTATTGAGATGCCTCGCTATTTGGCTAGCGGTACCGACTCTGACTCGCGCATCGTCCAAAATTACCATGACAATCATTCATGAAAGTCAACCTGCCAGCATTATAACAAGGGATTCTAGAACGGACCATCTTTATTAACCGTAACGTTTTATTCCTTTTAGCTGGCCAGCAAAAGGTTCTTAAATAACAACATATATAATAATATACTTCCATTTACATTAAAGCGGCGGGTTAAAGCCTCTTAAACAAAAAACTTATAAAGCCCTGTTTTATCTAAGGACTGTTTACTTATTTGTTTTTTTTTTCCCATTTTGTTTTTTCCCAAGCAAACCTTTAAGGCACGAACCTTTTTTTAATCCTTAATTATTAACTTCCTTCCTAGTATAACAGCCCTTAATTTTAAAGCGCAAATAAAAAGCGCCTACAGCACACTAAAAGTCAAACACTTTACTTTTAACTGCATAACGAATAGCTAAACAAACAGTACTATCACGAGCTTAAACCACGATTTTAGCCACATAGCGTGCACGAAGGTACCTTTTGTTTTCCATGCAACTTATTACTACCACAATACATGGTAGACTTGGCCCTGAGCCAATAGCCTTTATTGCACCCGTGACAGCAGGTTTATTAAACCTCAAGGGAGGACGGAATCATAAATTCCGCTCCAATTAAAAAGCCTCACATCAAAACAGAAAGAGACAAAAATCGCGATTGGAGCACCAAATTCCTCGGACCATATATGTGGATGGTATTCTTACACTACAAAATACTTTCTGGAATGCTCCCACGCGAGATAGCCTTTCCTGAAATGAAAAAGGCTACTGCGGGATCCGTTCAACTTAACATATCAAGGCTCTTGCTGTCACCTGAACTTTAAAACTACAAACAACACAATTAAGCATAAAGAAACATCCAATTCTATATTCTCGTGATATAAAGTTTGGGTCAAGCCCCAAATGTCTACAAAAGACATTGGCCGGGCTCTAGGCTAAGTGACGGTTGTTCTAAACGAATATCACAAGCGCGTTAAAAGCCCGGCAAGCCTGTGAAAAACAGACGCATGTCAACAGCCGCATCCACCTCATGGCGCGCGAGACAACGTCTTCTATTGCTCAAAGCTCCAAAAGCCTAAAGGAAGATAAAATAAAAACCTTACAAGCATATTATCTTGCATACAGTTCAGACATGCTCGTGCATGTGGACACGACCGGATCTCGTTCAGCTGACTTTTACACTGTCGCCGGTCATGGATATAATTGTTTAGTTTGTTTCAACAGATATATCCTCGTGTACCTCTATCAGGATATCCGATATTTGAAAGTCAAAAGTTCATTACTTGATCCTTTACCCTAACACCCAAGTTTACTCCTGGTCCGACCGTATGTTGAAAAATAAAATCCTTCTCTTGTGAGGTAACCCACCAGTCCTAAAAGAATCCTTCTGGTCATGTCATTTTAATACACGAAACACGGGAATGTGAGGTCACTCATGTGGCATGTTTATGCTGTCCGCGATAAGTTACCTGGTATAAAACACAAGGGCAAATAAGAACAACTTCGACGCAGTTTGCTTTCTCTGCTCTTGCTGAGATGCCCTATGGCAACACCTTAGGTAAACGATCTTGTTCTCATGTGGATCCGAGGCATATGAAATCCCATGTAGGTAGTACTCACATAAACTGCACATAGCTGAATACGTGTCCTGTGACATTGCCAACAACCTATGGTCCTTGGGTATGTTAGAAAGGTGAGGAAGGTCCTACACCAAGACACCACTAAAACAGCATTTTGGGCGAAAATCGTGAATCGAATGGATTTCCCCGAGGAAAAGAGACTACGGTAAATGACTCACTTTTATCACCTTGCCAGAGCAAGATAAATCAACTTTCAAGCGTTGAGTCTACACCGCAGATGACTTCACAGCCAAAGTTATAAACACGTGTACATACACATGCCCGAAAACATCTTCTCACCGTCATCACTCACTCACCTCTTAACCACACCATCTAAACCCTCACCATACCATAATCCCATCCCTTAAAGGCACAGTACCCTCCCTCGCCCGCACCACCTGCACCTTCACCCCTATCCAGCCCGACTGACTGACCCCTCCCGGGCCTCGACTTATCTCACTCCCATGCCGAACCATCCATACTCCCCCACGAACGCCTATCTCACATCCCACATGTCCCAACCCAGTCAGTCCGTCAGTCAGTCACGTATCATCCGTACCCAGCACCAAGGTAAGACAGCACCTACATAAACATAACCCGAACCGCCACACCCAACCAAACCCAACCACCAGCACAAACAGCCAACCGCCCTCCTCCTCCTCCTCCCTCCTACTCCCTCTAACCAAGACCACACCCATCACAAAAGCGTCCGACCCCTTATAGCCCGTCCATCCATTCCGCACGCGACAGGAAAATAGAACGCAGCCTCCGTAGCGGACTCACCAAGACCCGGGAACCCTCACCCCCCCCCCCCCTGGGCCCTCTGGCCGAACGAGCGATCATATCTCCTGTCCTAGCCCGACAAGATAACGGAACCGGCGAGCTTCACAAAACCGACCGAGATTACACGTACAACACAGCAGAACATGACGTTGTACAGCAAGCACACCGCAAAGATCATCGCCACGTCGGAAGGAAAAAATCGTAGTCACGACATAACTCCTACGAGCCATTTGAATTTAGCTGTCCCACACATCGGCAACAGAGAGGAAACGTAATCTTCTAAAGAGGGTTTATTGATTCCTATTTACAGGGCCTGGTCGAGTTCAACTCTCACATGGAGCAGAGCCAATCTGAACTGAGACTCTCACCGGACCCCGGCCCGTCTGTGATTTGCATTAAATAGTGTGAGCTAAAGAAGCGGTCAAAGACAGCTCGCAAGCTTATCCATGGGATCATGGTGTCGCAACCGCATGTGGTGCTCTCGAGTGCCATCTTCTGGCTCATCAGATGCGTTTCCCAATAAACTGCCCAACTCCAGCGCAAATGCAGCCAAGCCAGGCAATGTCGCCGCGCAAATTCCACCAGTGCGCCAAATGCCCAGCTGTGTATGTTTGGTATCACTTGCTCTATAACCATCGTCCCTGTGTGGATAAAATCATAGTATACAAGTAGCAAGTAGTTGTAGTTCAAACGCAGAGACCAAATAGTCTCATGCGTTTTGATCAACCGTCTTCGAAGGCTTATAATCCTCGATCTCGTCGAACCATCCCATGGGCTCGTTATATTTGTATGCGTGAAACTCGATGCCATAGGGTTTGGGCTCGATGGCATACAATACGCCAAGGGGCATGTCCAGGTCAGCGATGTCCTGTCTCGTCAGGTCCATGAAATAAGCCAACAGAACTCTGCAGACTGAACGATGACCGATGACCACTAAATGGTCCTTGATCCTTTCGATCTCTCGGACAAGGTCTCTCAGTCGACTGATAACCTGAAGATATCCCTCACCCCCTACTCCGGGATACACGTAGTGTAGTTTGTCTTGCTGCCGTTTGTTATATTCGTCGTTGTGATCGCGGGCGATCTCTTGGTACGTCAGCCCCTCAAACTTGCCAGCATTGAGCTCGTTGAGCATCTCCCAGTTCTTCACATCGTAATCATCGTCTGCTTCAAAATGTTGGGCAGTCTGTATGCTGCGCGTAAGCATCGAAGTCCATACACAGGTATTCTTCTCGTCCAATTCCTCGTTGACTTCCGGGTAAGGTGGTGATTCATCACCAGGCAGGGGAGGAAATGACGAGCGCGCAATCTTATTCTTCTGATCGATGAGCCACTCCTTACGTTTCTGAGTGACGAATCGATACAGGGCTAAACTGTATGCGTGACCGCGATCGGTCAATTCGGTATTTCCTCCGATTTTACCCAAGTGATTATCCATGGACTGTCCGTGCCGGGTAATCCAGATCTGTCTTGGTGACAGGTTGAAAGATGCGAGATAGTGGGCGATACCGCTGCTCAGGAAACCGCCCAATCCAAAACTCGTAATCTTCTTGCCGACGTCTACCATCTGGTAATACTGTCAATGATCGCTTCGAGAAGCAAATATCGAATAATTTGCGCTTACCTTGATGTATTGCATTCCATGATCCTCTTCGTAGTCGCCAAGCGGCACGTAGGCACTCTCGTAGGCCTTGACTCGCTCTTTGAAGTCAGCTAACGACTTCACAGGGTCCTTGCCCTTGTAATCGGGACCGGAGAGTTTTAGACGCATGTTGGCTTCCAGAAGCTTCAAAGCAATTAGTATCGTTACTAGTCTTTGATCATAAGAAAGACTTACCTGAGGGCTCTGGCAGACACTCTCAATGTATAAGATGCCGATCTTTGGCTCCCGGGCCTTGATATGGTCAAAAAGACGTTGTCGACGGTCAATCGTGCTGTTGGTAGCGTCTAGAATACCAACTGCACCACCGCCGTTTAGAAGATAATCCAGCAACTCGTCTAGGGTCTCCATGGCTAGCGCTTCTCTCACTTTAGATGCGTTTGCATTCTTTGGATCGAAGAATTTGGCTGAATGGTCCGGTGCCTCATTCCTACCATCTTGTTCGGGAGATTTTGGCTGGTCCTGTCCTGATGATCCTGGCCCCTGTTTATCTCCGTTCAAGAGCATGGCGGCAGCATCCATAGGGTTCTCCCCGCGTGACGTAGTTGGCGAAAGGTAGTTTGCATTGACTCGTCTCCGAGTTCCGACGTTGAAGATCTGGGTGTTATGCTGCTGCCAAGACAAATAACGTCGCAATTTCTTGGTGATATATGATTTGCCTCTAGCGGGAAGTCCAACCATAATGATGACGAGCTTGGATCCAACATCCCTATCGGCAATCTTTCCATCGGGAGAAATAAGAGATCTAGTCATACCCGGTATGCTGAGGGTTGTCGCATGGGGCCGAACTCGAGGTGTCTGACTGCCCGAATTCTGTCGCATCGGGGGTCTGGCATGTATCGTTAGCATTTTCACAGGATGGCCATTTAACCTTTGAAAACATCGCTGAGGGGTACACACATTCTGGGTGAAGCAGGCGCTGTAGACGAGACACTCTTGGTATACGGCGATTCTTCAGTGTTGGAAGCATTGGAGGGAGGACCACGGATGGGCAGAGGGCCGACAGAGTGGTCATTGACGGCCTTGAGAGCGCTGGCGAGGGAAGCGGGATGCGCGGGCGGACCCAGGCTCACATGAGGAGGTGGGAGAGGTTGCGTAAAGCCATCCTTCGGACGGGAAGGTTGTTGCGATGGGGCCGCAGGTTCGCCGTTGGACGATGTCGGCGCAGGGGATGAGGCGCCATCCTTCGAAGGGGTAGCCGCGCCGTTCAGACCTACCGCGACGGCAGCAGGAGGCTGCGCTGGAACAGATCGTGGTATCGTCGACGAGGCTATGGAGTTCGCGGCCAGCCGATGGTTGGTCATTGCCGTTATGGCGAGTGTAGACAGCTGCGACTGCCTGCGGGGGAGTCGGATTTCTGTGGTGTTGAGGTCTGGTGTCAGCAAGAGAAGATCAGAATCTGTTGGTAGTTTGTCGATTTTGAAAGCCTGATTATCGGGAGGGTAATGACCGAGAAAAGGAAAATTGAATTGGGGGCGTTGCAAGGATTAGAGGTGCTCCAGTTGACCTAGGCATGCGGAACAAGAGCGACACGGAAGGAAATTTTTGGGTAGGAAAGAAAATACCTGGTGAGTGATGAGGGCACGCTCAAGTACGTAGGTAGGCAGATAGGTAGTCAATGTAGCTTATGTTTAAGAGCAACGCCAACAAGATGGAGAGATAGGATAGAGGGTGGTAAAATCCTGTGAACCCTATTTGAGACACTAACAGGGTGTGGTCCCTGGGTACAAAGAAGAAGATGGAGCTCTTTTTTGCTGTAGAAATTCCTGTCGACCACGCTCGATGGACGAATAAACAAACAGTGCATGGAGCGAAAAGGGCAGGAGGAGGGAAGTGGGCACAAAAAGAGAGTCTTCACTGACCTGCGGTGATTGTATAATTGGAGTAGTCAGACGATTGCGGCTGCGCGACCAAAGGTCCGGCGGCTTTGAGACGAGGAGTCATTCTCGACGTTGGCTGTGGTTTTTTGCTGCCTTTTGCGTCCTGGGCTTGTTCTTGGTGCTGCAACAACGGCGGGGATGGGCGTTATGGGTTATGGACCCTGCAGTAGCAGAGTGGGCACTTGGTGGGCTGTAGGTACATACATACAGCACTCGTTGCGCTGATCGGCTTGGAAGGGGCCTGACCTGTGGGTGCAAGCGGCCTGCAGGCAGGCTTGGTAGGTCTGTCGGAGAGGGGACCACCAAATAATGGGTATTGGAGGTATCAGTTGGGGTCCCTACAGGGTCCCTTGGATGCCCTGGATTTTGGCGACAGAGCGACAATGGAGAAGCGAAACCGGCGATTGGCTGAATCTAGCTTGACTACTCCTGTGCTATAAGCGGATAGCACTGATAGTCTGGTTGTTGGGCCTATCGTGTGCCTCTATTCTAGCTGCCTCACGTCATTCCTGACTGTGTGCTGCACTCGGCTGGAGCCTTGCTGGAGAAGAATGATGATATTGTGCTTCTCCTGCCTGGGCGGACGTCGTCGTTTATCAACGTTACTGGGCAAAACTAATGAAGAATGATGGACGTACCTCTCGTGGTTGCGACAGATCGCAGACCGTCCTTTCTGTCTGCTCAGATGTATCACCGCTTGTGTTTGTGTGCCTTGTACTACGATGAGACCGATGAGACGCTGCGCCGTGCCGGATAATACCACGTTAATTGAGGTATCCGGCACAGAGGTACGTCTCTGCGACGGGTGAGGCTTTGGCTTGGATTTCGGCCTTGGACCTTCTGTCTCTGATTCAACTGTTGAACCTTGGCAGGTGTCGTGGATCTCGTCGAAGTGTAAAGCCAAGGCGCCGAAGTTCGAAGCCGACGAATGTTTAATTCAATATAAATAGCCCAGAAACAATTGTGATGCACAAGCTCTTGGCCCGGGATGATGTTTTGTAGATTATGTGCCGATCCAGATGTCAGATGGGATGCGACAGTTCCACTGCCCTTCTTGATCTGATACTCGACTTCTTGGCATTCAAGACTGCTCTTACAGTCAGACAGGAACGACGATGGACGGTGGCGAGGTTAAATAGCAGGTGCCCAAGATAGGTACATAACGCGGGCAGAGTGAGGCTTTTGTTACGGTGCTCATGCTCTGGCTAGACTTGCCCTCTGCTCAACGACAATGCAATGTGTACCCGACTGCTTCTGCACATTTTCCCATGGCGGCTGCCCGCTCAGGCAATCCCAGCCGCCTTATCAGGTCGTCACCGCTGAGATGTACCTGATGTCTATGATCTGGCTCGGCCGACCTACCACTCGTGTCGGGGCTTTGATGGAAATGCCTCGCATCCCTCCCCTTCACGTACTCTTATGAGTGGCCTCGGACATGCGCACTAAAAGTCTTGCCTGTAATACCCTCACTTCTCGAAACCAAATCATATGGAACGAGTAGCCGAACCCCTTCTTCTTTGGGTACCCAGATACGTTCCGTACTTGGCGATTCTCGTTTATTACGCTCATTTCAATTTCCATTCTAATGGCTTCTCTGCTCCTAAAGTAGCCTGGTCCAGGGCGCCGAGGCTTGTGGCTATCTACGATGAGGCGGCTCTGGTCTCTTCGATGAGACATTACCGTAAGATCCGTCTTGGCACCCGGCGATGTACATTCTTCTTGCTGGCCGTCATCCATCATCCGACTGCAGTACACAGCCCGCAGGAAGCTATGCCCGTCGGTCTTCTCCAAAGACCGCAGCGATCGCAGGATGTTGTGCGGTCAGCGTCAACAACCCCCCCTTAGGCAAATCCCAGACAACCTTGAACCAATCGACTGACGGGTATGCTTCATCTTGCTCTTATCTATTGCGTGCTATAGCATGTAATCGTGTGAAAATTGTCTTGGATTAGTCCGGTTCTTCGGCCAAGTGGTTGATCCATCTTGAGCAGAGTCGCATAATGTTTGCCAGGAACTGCAGTGCACGATAGGAGCAGCGCCGGAACTATTAGAAAACAGCGTAATGCAGGAAGACGGTACGCTTCGACATCGACATAACAAGTAGGTCAGAGATGATGGCCAAATAGGAGATGGGCAGATACCTGAGAGCCATATACTAAGGTAAGGTACGTGCAAGACTATGTACAGTCAAGACAGTGACCCGATAGACTGCGTTGGTGCGCATATCGCCGCATACCAATAAACAACACACGTGGGCTGTTGGCTGGGCCCTGGCTGGATCAAGCCTTGACTTTCAGGGAGAAAGGTGTGGGTTGGTTCTAGGCATGGATCGAGACTGATCGATCCAACCATCATAAATCTGACTGAGCAATGCGTCAGGTATATTGTTGGTGCACAGAAGAGATGGCTGACTGGGCTTGATATCCCGCGACGACATCAGCGTCTGTAATAAGCTTTGAGGATTAATGCAGCATGAGTGATATTTACGCGGACTCGTCAGATACCCGTGTCAGGTAGGTACAGCAGGTTCCGCAGCAAACATAGGTGCATCCGGGGAGTTGGAGGACGAATCGGGGCCTCTCCTCTGGCAGGCTTTGAGGGATTTTGATGGGGATTCGCAGACCAAGTTGACCGTTGACGTGCATCAGGATGGATGCTTACTCCAGGCTTGATTTTGGACTTCTGGGCCTTGGCAGGGATTTCGAACTGTCAAGCCAGTCTTTACAACTCAAGGCCCGAGACAATGGAGCCATCTACCAACGTACTAACGTATGGTAGGGCTGTCGTTGTTGATACCCAGTCTTCAACTTAATATGATGGCCTCATCAAGTGCTTCGTGGAACTTATCTCATGTTTTCGAGTACGATACTTTACCTTTCATTTTCTCACTCTGCATTTCTAGTCGATCTCACTGCATACTCGCAATTATTGATATTTGAAAAATTTGGAGCTGTCTACATGTAACAGCGCTGGAGATAGACGCGTTCACCATCGAGCAATAAGTGTGTGGATCTCCTTGAGGAGCCTGGAAACCAGTGAACCACGTGATGCGTATCTCTTGTCCGAGTGAGTTTGTCTGCACTAGGGACCTTCTACAGCGCGCTTTTCTAGACTGTGCCTCCTGCATCTACGATATGTATCGCAGTTGCGTCAACTCTGCGGTGTCTGGAGCAGAAAGCAGAGAGCGGAAGGTACATTGATGAATTGAGCATGCACCTTCTCCACACTCTTAAACCCTGGAAACTCCTTTAGGAAAAAGCCAGCCCTGCTACTGCAGCTTCTGGGATGATAGCGTCTACCCCAAGTCTTATCATACAATCGATAAGCCCCTCCATGCTGTGGTAGCTAGGTTGTCAAAAAGATAAGGAAATTGCCCGACACTTTCCTCTGAGGTCACCGCCGTCGCCCATCACAACCACAACCTACTTCCATGATCGATCTATTCACCTCGCGGCCATTGCTCTCTCATTGAGCAGGCAACAATAGAGCAGAGTAACGGCCAAAAGCTCACAAGAACCCCACATTTGACATGGAAACATCCGACCCATCATCACCTCAGCAGTCGCGAGCTATCACGACGTTTTAATGCACTGGAAGCACCCAGGTCGACAGTCGGTTCGTGCAAGGGACTTCATCATACGCGCCTTCCTTGTGCCCGCGGCAACCACAACGATACCAGCCTTTCCACCTGACCCCTCAGCTTGCACTTCTTATCCCATTTGATGCTGGCAACCCCCATTCCTCTTCACCTTCTTTCTGGTAACATGGTCATAATCTCAACCTGCATCACAGTTTGGATTCATCCTCGTCTTCTTCTCTTGCATCCTCCGGATAACCACCCTCCCTTCACATAATTGCTGCGCTCAATTTCGTTCTGGTCCTGACCACCCTTTCAACCTCCCCTCCGCAAGCAAGATCAGACCAGACTTGACGCCTTGTCTTCTTACTACAGGTTTCCGCTATGAGCGATTCCATGAAGGAAGTGGTCGAGACGCTCGACCCCGTCTCCCGACGGCTTATTCCTCCAAATATCGATACGGGGTCTCTTGTGCCGCTCAAGACTACCCTCGAGCTGCGAGACAACCTCTCTCTCGGCTATGCCTATGTTACCCGAGCCCCCACCAAATATACTAATGAGGTTGTAACGTGGGTTATGACATGTTCTTCGTGATAGTTGGATCCTAGCTAATCAATTGCCTTCTCTTAGTCTTGCCCGAAGCCTGACTGGTGACGATGCGGCTAAGAACCTTCCTCACCTGCGTCGGTGCTCCAAGCCCGTCGACCTTCCTTCCCATCTTAAGTCCCATTTCATGAATGAAGGAAATGGAAAATCGATTCACACTGGAAAGTCAACCTGGCTTTACATTTTACTTGGTGCCAAGGATGAGATTTCGTACGGGGAACTACTCAGAGGTCTTGGTTCGATCGATGGC
The DNA here is from genome assembly GCA_022578815.1 of Xylariaceae sp. FL0016. Classification (NCBI taxonomy): domain Eukaryota; kingdom Fungi; phylum Ascomycota; class Sordariomycetes; order Xylariales; family Xylariaceae; species Xylariaceae sp. FL0016. The sequence goes on from MU388751.1 coordinate 77,567, forward strand.
ATTAGGGATGACATCTTCATCGGGACCATACCAGTTCCCCTGTTGGCTCCCACATCTCAGGTCCAGGCCAACCAGTGGTCTCAGCAGTTCTGGCAGACCGTCTACCGAAAGAACAATCCTCTCGGCCCTCACCCCAGCAATATTTGCCGTACGACATCGGTCGTCTCCCGCGATGTCTCGGTGTGGATGACCTTGGCCCACCAAGTTGCTAGAAAATCCCATAAAGCTGGATTTGGAGAGCCAATTGGGGCTGTCATTATCAAGCGTACCACGCCAGGAAAGCCTGAATCTGCGAGAACTAACATGCCCAAAGATGATGGCAGCAAGTCGCATGATGCCCAAATAACCGATACTGGCACTGATGATGACCGCCCTAATGGCAATAGTGTCGACAGTTATGCCTCTGCTGGCCCTGACATGGACAACTCGCCCACAGACAGCACTTCTTCACCCAAAAAGGGTTCCACTGTCCGTGGCACCCAACAAGACGCCAATGCCAAAACTGGCAAAATGGAAGACCAGGTGACTGAACCTGTTGGACCCGAATCGAAGGACAAGGAAACTACACAGATTGTTGCCATTGCAGCCGATGCCCGGTGGCACCAGCAGGAGAAGACTGGACGAACGGGAAATCCCACTGCCCATGCTGCTTTGAGAGCTATCAGCATGGTTGCGCAGAAGCTGGTCAGAGCTGAGGATCGCCCCAAGACTGAGCAAACTATCATGGAGTTTGAGGCGTTCCAGGATAAGCCCATATTGCAGGACGAGGCGATCGTCTTCGAAGCTGAACACCCCTCCCCTGATGGCTATCTTTGCCACGAGCTTGAGCTTTACCTAACGCACGAGCCTTGCACCATGTGTGCCATGGCTATTTTACATTCCCGCATGGGACGAATCGTCTTCCGTCACCGCATGCCGCTGACTGGTGGCATGAGTTCAGAGGATCGTGGTCACGATATCTGTGGTGCGTCTCAGCCGTGTGAGAAAGGCCCTTGTGGCGGTGGCCAAGGTCTCGGACTACACTGGCGCAAGGAGTTGAACTGGAGTATGTTAGGTTGGGAATGGGAGACCGACACTGTTGAACGCCTGGCCTTAGACCCGCATGTTCACGCGTGATGAAGTTCTTTTGGTAGACACCAAACATGTGTTGAGATTGCACGGATTTGGTTGAGGCGAGCAAGGGAGTTAGGTATTCCTCTTGTCGGATTTGGCATCATTGCAGGCGTGGTATGTGCTTCCGAATGGATGGAAGTATTGGAACGAATGCTTTACTCATAAGCATCTCAGGCACTGATTTGCCGCGCTGCATTTAATATGACTTTGATAGGATGTTCATAGAGACATGATCACCCAGAGGATAGCCTTCATAATCCCGATATTTTCTGCCACGTCTTGCCATCGTATTATTTTTAGACCGCGTCGTTTGAAGGACGGGTGACCAATGCACATGAGAGATGACGGCATTGCTGGTAGGGAGGTACCTAAGAAGCTGGTTGGGCCCTATCTTATCAACTGCACCCTGGAATTCGGGCGCCGCCAAAACCTGGCTGCGGTTTGCCTGCTAAGTACAATTACGTAAATTCCGCGCTTCGCATGAACAGGAGTCATCCACCCTTTGTTTGTATTTGGCCTTGAATGGGGAGCCTGCTTTCAATTCAGATTGACCATGATGTGTCTTTGATCGTGCATGCGAAGTCACCGCTTTTCCCGCGCCTTTGGAGCTTTGTTCCATAAGACACAAGCCCCCATCTCTTCGCCCAGAGTCGACCACTTCACAAGATTTCCCCAGACTGTCTCCAACACGCCATTTTGCAGGTTTCTATGGAAGCTTAACCTACATCCAGCCTGTTTGGAAAACCTATTCCCGCTATTCGCCATGCCACCAAAGCGGGCTGCTGCGGCCGAGGCCTCGAAGTCGAAATCACAACCTACCCAGAGCGGCAAGAAACGAAAGGTGACTGAGGAAAAGTTTTATGGTGTAAGAGCAGGCCATAATACAGGCGTATATACAACCTGGGAAGAGGCGAATGAGCAGATATCTGGCTACAAGGGCTGCCAATGTGAGTCTTGATGCGCTCTTGCCTTCCTGATTTTGCTTGGTGCTGAACAGACCTACACCCTACAGTCAAATCGTTCAATACACGCCGGGAAGCCGCAGACTACGTCGCAGGCAAAGATACTGGTGAAGCGAAGTTCTTCTACGCGCTGGCAAACGGCGATAATCCAGGAATCTTCCGATCTTGGCCTCAATGCCAGATAGCCAAGGAAGGCGTCAAGGGGGCCAAGTTTAAGAAGTTCAACACGCGAGACGAGGCGATCGAGTTCATTCGAGAAAGCGGAAATGATGCAGCGCAAGATTGGCTGGTGAACGAAGAAGGCATCGAGCCGCCCAATAAGAAGGCCAAGAAGGCGGCCCCCGGAGCGACCTCGAAGGCGGACGGACCTGACGTTCTACACGTCTACACTGACGGAGCCAGCCGTGGCAACGGCAAGGCGGGCGCCACGGCTGGGTTTGGAATCTATTTCGGCGAAAACGATGACCGGTACGTGGATTGCTGGATAAAAAAAATCTGCCCGGACAGACGATGCTGACACGTGCAAAGAAATGTATCCGAAAGGCTTGAAGGGGGCGAGCAGACCAACAACCGAGCCGAGCTGACGGCCATCCTACGCGCTCTGGAAATCGTGCCGACATCACAGAAGGTGCGCATCTTCAGCGACAGCCAGTACTGTCTCAGCTGTATCCTCGAGTGGTACAAGGGTTGGGAGGCGAAGAATTGGAAAAAGTCGGACGGCGGTAAAGTGCTGAACCAGGACCTCATCAAGAGGATTCGAGAGCTGCTTGATGAGCGCGACGAGGTTGGTACAGGCACCCTCTTCCAGAAAGTCAAGGGCCACGCAGCTGTGCCCGGTAACGTGGCGGCAGACCTTTTGGCTGTCGAGGGAGCGAAGAAGAGGATATAGGCCTCCTATGCTAGATGGGCATCTGGGTAGATAGGATGTGGGACGCATGATTTACTCGCGAAACTTACCGGCAAGCGTAAGGATTGCCTTTGAGATGCCTTTTTCTTTACTTTTCATTCCACGACAAGCTCTATTTGACGATACCCATATGATGCATTAGTCTCCTGGCAATGGATGATGCTAGGGATAGCAGCTAGTACGGCAACTGTACGCAATATATCACAGCTTGAGACAGGAAATCGCTACCCTGCTACTCTAATCTGCGACAGCGGCCCGCACGCGCTCAGTATACATAAAGTACCTGTGTCAAGAATGAGTGATGGTCAGGTCTGCGCGCTCAGAGACATCAAGTCCTTTGAATAAGTAAATAGCCACAGAAGAAGCGGCTTTATTAGTAGAGTTTGTGACTGAGTTGTCATGGGATACACGTGCAGGTCCCTGCAGTGCACCGTCGTCATTGAAAAGTACCCCAAAGGGAAGTCAAGGTAGCCATGTCGTTTTAAATGGACCGCAATGAAGCGTTGGCTTGGCTCATTAGACAGAAGCAGGGACAAATTCAAGAAAATGCGTAGCTTCCTTCCACCACCCATCCATCACCAGTCAACAGGATGTTGCTTGCTGTCAGTCCTCAGTACTAATACTGACCCGACATTTGCCCAGCCGGAGACCGCGAACGGTGCTCGTGGAGATCATGAACCATAATAAATTGGTCAACGCCAAGCTCACGGTCGACGAACTCGCAACCACAACGCAAGCGGGGCAGACTTGCGGGCTGGCTTGGCCACCTTAAGCTTTCCAAGAATTTGAGCCAAGTCTTCAGCCAATTTTTCTAGTTCGCCTTCTTGCCTCTCTTGTTCTTCTCTGCTGTCCACACCAGTCTTCCAGCGCATCTGCGATTCTGGTCTTCTTAAAACCTTGCTGAATCTTGTCTTGTCTTGTCAGCCATTCCACGCGGCACGAACCGCGATACACCATCTCATCTGTTAGGTACCCCGTTCGTTAACGTGACCGGCAATAGCTTCCGGCCCCGTTTTGATAGAGACACCTGTAGACGCAACTTCACGGTGGCAGGCCTCTTTGTCATACTACCTCAATCAAGCTGTCCCAATGGTTCAATAACACTTACCTCATTCCCGCCCTCGTATCATTACCTGCCGGCCTTGCGCACCTGCAAGGACGACTCGGGAGTAACTTGAGAAAACTGTCGCCAGCTGAGGCTGACGGCAACTCGGCACCAAGATGCCGACCCTCGACATATCTAACTTCAACATCGTCATCAGCGTCCTCGGCGGATGGATCTCGCTGTTTGGCCTGGTGTCCTACCTGCTCAAGGAGAACTTCTATCTGTCGGAAGCTCGTGAGTTTTACTCTATTCCTTATCTCACACATGCACCTTGAAAGTGCCAATGGATAGACTGGTCTAATACTTTGATGTGATCTGCTACTTTAGTCATCTCCCTCGTAGCTGGTATATCCTTCTCACCCCATGCGGCCAACTTCATACGACCCATGGAGTACGCGGGGACGCAGGAGAATCTGAACACTATTACCCTGTACTTCACCCGCCTTGTTCTCGGCGTGCAGCTTGTCATTGCGGGCATCCAGCTGCCCAGCCGCTATCTGAAGAAAGAATGGAAACCTCTTGCCCTGCTGCTGGGTCCAATCATGACGAGTATGTGGTTGGCGACAAGCCTCCTCGTGTGGGGTTTGGTGCCCTCCCTGCCATTTCTTCACGCCTTGGCCATAGGGGCCTGTGTGACGCCTACTGATCCCGTCCTGTCCAACGTTATTGTGAAAGGTAAGTTTGCCGACCACAACGTGCCTAAAGATCTCCAGAAGATCATCATCGCCGAGTCGGGGGTCAACGACGGCCTCGGCTATCCTTTCCTCTTTCTCGCCCTCTATCTGATCAAGTATGTCGGCGATGGCGGTGTCCAGTATTCGGGAGGCGGTGGTCTCGCTATCGGCTTATGGTTTGGAGAGACATGGGGGTATGTCATTATTCTCAGCGTCTTGTACGGCGCTGTTGCCGGATGGATCGCCAAGGAGCTTCTTCACTACTGCGAGAAACAAAAGTATGTGGATCGTGAGAATTTTCTGGTCTTCGCCTTGTCCCTGGCGCTTTTTATCATAGGCACCTGTGGACTGATTGGCACGGACGATATCCTTGCTTGTTTTATTGCCGGCAATGTTTTTACTTGGGACGACTGGTTTCGACTGGAAACGCTCGATGAGTATGTCTCGGTCTCTATCCCCCAGGCGTATGGTGGTTCACTAACTGTGCTGGATTTATAGCTCACTACAGCCCACGATCGATATGCTACTCAATGTATCCATATTTATGTGGTATGGCGCAGTCTGTCCGTGGCATGATTTTGTGACCAACAGCGTGATTCCTATATACCGGCTCATTCCGCTGGGGATATTGATCTTGTTGCTCCGCCGGCCCCCGTTCATCCTGGCTTTACACAAGAAGATTCCTCAGATTGAAGGCATCCACCATGCCACATTCATGGGGTTCTTTGGACCCATTGGGTGTTCTGCTATCTTCTACTTGTACATCACGTTAGAATTCATTGAGTCTTTGAATCCAGATGGTGGAGACGAGCCTCGAGCAGACGTTGCGAACATGGGGGAAACCGTTAATGTCGTGGTTTGGTTCATGATCATTTGCAGCGTTGTGAGTATCCCTATCTATATTGGTCCAGGTCACATAACTCATAGAAGTTCAGGTCGTCCATGGTCTCAGTATCCCGTTGGGCAAGTTCGGCTTCTATCTACCCAGAACTATTTCACGAACTTTGACCTCACCAGGCGGCGACGAACCCGATGCTCCCTTCCAGATGAGGGGCCGTATTGCCGATATCCTGCCACGTACCCTCTCTCGGAGCGGTACGGGAAACAACACGCCCACACAGTCACGCTCGACTTCGACACGGCCTGTCTTCAAGATTGGTGGCTCTGTCATCCCTCCGCGAGACAATAGGCCAGCAAACCCACCGACGCCTCGAGAGAGAATCGAAATGGAAGGAAACACTGACGGAAGTTCTACCGAGCCCACACCCACTGACAACAACCCAGCCAACCGAACAGTCAGATTTCCTGACGAAAACTTATCGCAAGCGCAGAAGAGTGAACTCTAATTCGCGACTACATAAGACCAAGGGCCTCATGATGGCAATGGAGATTATGGCCCAGAGGTCAAATTCGTCAATCGGAATATCTGAACGGAGCGGGCAGCTCGATGTTTCAATCAATATGATCCCATCTGCTCGTTCCGACATCACGACTTTCTCCGGGGAATTTAGAAGGTAGTAATTGGAGTTGGCCATGCGCCATCTGCAGATGCGGCGGATGTTGGTATTGTTGCACTGAGGGGGGCCGTCCTGAACTTCCACGTTGTAAGAGACCAATCGCTATCTCGAGGAGGAACCCTCTGGTTCCTCGCTCTTGTCGCTTCGATAACGAAGTTCCACCAGCTCCAGTTGAATGGCAGGATGGCACAACGGCACGTATGGAGGTAGTAGCATTTACGGCGCACCATTACATCGTTTCGGGGTCTAGGTCCCCTCACTTGATTTCACTTCTTTGTCTGCTCCGGGTTACGGAGTCCGTGAGTGTAATCTTGACATCACCCCGGAGTCCGGAGATTTTTATGTCGTAGTAATCAGCAAACCCGCTTACTCACAGCCAACTGCCGTAAAGGGTATGCATGTCTATCATCAGCTCTAAAGGTCTCAGCCTTTTTCACCCTGGGTGTGCTTGAAATCCCTCGCAATTGGTTGCCTCGGCCGCAGCCCGTCTTACAAGCCTTATCAGCGGCGAGCGAGGCCACACACCCTGCCCAGAAGTATTTTCAGCCTCAGAGAGTCTGACATCTGGGACGTCCACATGGGTGAAGACCGTAAAGACCGTATTGTAATATTCCCGTATCTCCGAATGGGGGCAGGCAGAGTAGTAGTCCTACGACGAAGAGAGTGACCTTGTCGCCGTCATGACGATCTAGGATCTACAGGGTCCTGTCCATCCATGACGGGCTTTCTGCCCTCTCGGTTTTACTTGGAAGAGGGGGAGCGGCGGTATGTCTTGGATACTTGGTCTCCCGCTGTGTGCACGTCGATGCATCGGTAGATATGTAGTCGGGCGAATCTATTCACCATGGTAACGAACATGAGTAACGAACAGACATGTCAAGTCTTTGGTTTCCAAAGAAGCGGAGAACCAAAATCAGTCCTCGTGGCGAGGTCTCGCTTGCGAAGGAGAAGCACGGCCGTACCACGTGCAGGAAGCGTGGAAGGGCGCGTGGAAGGAAGTGCTGTGCCTGGCCTGGGATGAATGGGGGGTGGTGGTGGTGGTGTTTTTTTCGACCGAGAGTCGCAGCGAGACAGTGTATGTAGATTAGAGATTTGGGAAAAGGGCCTGCTTGGCGGCGTGGGCGCGGGAAATGTAACCCTACCATATTTGTACCAGGCATACATACATACCTATCTTCGCTACCTACTCGCTACATACGGCATCTTCACTTTGGGTGTGCATGTATGTATGTATGTAGGTAGGTAGGGGCGGGAGCTACCTATATCGGCGCACCGTGTGTACCTTGTATGTGGGTTTTTACCCTCTCTTCTGAGGTTAGGCAATGAGGCGCGAGCAGGTGAAGAGAGGCGAGGAAGAATGGAAAACCCGCTTACTTTGACCAGGAGTGGCCGGGCCAAGGGGGGGGCATGTATGTATGTATGTATGTATGTATGTATGTGTGTAGTTATGTATATATGTAGGCTCCGTATCTTTTCGGCTGGGCTGGGCTTGGGCTCCGGAAAGCGAGGTAGGTAGTTAACCTTCCTGAGGCAGACAAGGCGGGAGTGGGTTCGCTTGAAGGGTTCCGCCTGTACGATCCCCTTTGAGATGTCGGATGTGGGTTCTGATGATGATGACGATGATGATGGTCAGACAGAGAGACAGACACGTGGAATCAGCATCAGCGTCCATCAGGACCCCAGGACTTCTCGGAGTCTTTTGGGCTTTGTTCTGTTCGTGGCGAACCGAAGAACTGTGGTGTTGTTGGAGTTGTTTTTCATTTCGGTTCATGGACAGGTACGCAGGTAGACCTGCGTGGGCAAGGTGGGCTAGGCTGGACTGGTTGGCCGGTCGCCGCAGGACTTCCATGACCTTACATTACATTGCATTTGCATGCAGTCAGACAGGTAGGTAAAGCGTGTGTGTGTGTGTGTGTGTGTACATATGTGTGTCATAATAGCACCGAGTTCAGCAAAACTTTGATAAGGCCCGACGAGACTACCCTCCCTGCTGGTGCTGCGGCGAGATACGCGTGATAGGAAACGTGTATGCACGTCACGGAAACGGATACGTAAGAGGTTGATAGTAGTATATGGACTGGCATGGCAATTATTGCAGAGATACCGGCAGAAGAAGAGGGTGTACGAGAAGAAAGCTCAGGGAATGCAATATACCCGATTTCTTTGGTCATAGCCGGTGCCGGCCGGACACCATGGATATAACGGTTCAGTCAAAAGGTGATGGTGGATGATATCAGACCACCGAAAGGAGCACTCGGACATGCAGGTCGAGGTCGACCTCGAGGGGCGAAGATCCTGGATTGGATTAGATAGGTAACGGTGATTATCTGACCTCTTTTGATCTCCTGCTGTTGTGTCCCATCTTGGCTTTCCTGGTTCTTTGTGACGGACGTTTCTGCAAGCGCATGGTAATTACTTTACCTCCTAGATAGGTAGTAGAGGTGATGACGGACGGGTCGGGTGTGGGTGACATGAACTGCCCCGCGTCGTATCCGAAGCGGTTCTACTATGTACGATGTGGTTTGCGCCGGACAAGGGAACCACCAGATCGTACTGTTCTGAACCCTACTCCGTGCGTATGAGATGAGATTCCGGGGGGCGTTCACCAGCGAACCTAGCGAATCATACCCCACGCGATGGCGGGTTAGTCAGATAGTCAGGCAGCCAGGACAGGGAGGGACACGGACAAGGACAGACTGGAGAAGAAACGGGTAATGATACTGTGTTGTGCATGGTCAGATACAGATGCAGATACAGATACAGATACAGCCTGGTAGGTAACGGACTAAATGGAGGGCGGGAACGGAGATCACTGATTTGGTCCAGATCCCTGGTTTCTTCGATATCTGACATGTCTATCAACCTCTACATGTTACCTTGATGTTTTGTTCGGTGTTATTGTGGTGAATTGAGTTTTCCATGGCGGGTGTTGCACGCAGATGTAAGCGTGGAAATAGCCGCTCAAATACACTCGTGGCGTTAAATGTGTCTTAAGTACTATTATAACGGTCTCATGGGGTTTTGTTTGGTAGGTAGTGTGTCCAGCTACGGCCAAAGAAACTACCTCCTCAAGGCAATGAATGGGCAGTTGAATTGATATCCACGGCTTATCGGCCCTCTCGATACTTCACTAACGTGTCCTAAGCGAGATTACTACGCTGCCGTGCTAGAGACGGCGCTAGAAGGCTAACAATATAGATTGGTGATGAGACCTTCTCTTTTGCTACTGCAGGGACGATACATAGATGTTAGGATGGCAACTCCAGAGTAATTGCGATAAACCCCCTCGAAAAACCCCGTTTTCACCGTACTTCCTAGAAGCTACTGTAAATTTGCCCGAGCTAGGCAGCTTAGGGGGTTCGTCCAGGACTCCAGCGCGACGACCATCGTGACAGACGAGCCCAGTGATTTGCGACTTCCGCATCGTCGAGGCTCTGGCCGTTTCCCCTTCTAGCTAGTAAGCCCACGCTAGAATGCCTGTGACCTGCGCGGGCTCTGGCCCCGAGACCTGCGTGACCCAAGAACTCCCAAGAGGATCCTCACGAAGAGGACCCAAGAGGACCCCAGGATGGGATTCAAGAGGGACCCATCATCCGCGCTCTCCACTCGAGGCGTGAAGTCTGAATTTAGTCTTGCCCTGCCGTTCCCTGTGAATGACCCGGCCTTGGCAACAAATCCACTCGAGTCCAGTCTGCAACAGAAAGAGGGAGAGAGAAAGGAACAGAGGGCCAGCATCCAAGTTACTAAGGTACTACTACTACTACCTGGCACGCCCATACTTGCAATACTACTGCAGTATCCCCCCCGAATGAGGTAGTCCTCGACAGGGTCAGTTCCAGGAAACCCACACACAATACTTGAGCCACACTTATCCTCTGCTTCTTGTCTCTCGTCGACTTCGTTGCTGTTGCTGTTATTGCTGTTATTGCTGTTATTGCTGTTATTGCTGCTGCTGCTGCTGCTGCTACTGCTACTGCTGCGGTTGTCATCCATTGCTGGTGCTGCATCTCAGCTGACGTTGTCGCAAAATCGACTCGACCGTCCTCTGCTCTCTTGTGGACGCCGACTTGTTACTTACCCTGACTTACCTGCATACTTATTGGCTGCATCATTCGGCCCTGAGACCCCTACGGTTTACGGCCTACAGCTTGACAGCCAGGCCCAGTGCCCACGAAAGCAGGGCAGCCTACCTCTAGACCACCTTTTGTTGGTCAACGCTGCGCAGGGGACACCGATAGCGGGCTAGTCAACCTACTGCCACGACGTCTCTGCCCGCAATTTTTCATCACACCGATACACGCCAACCATTCACGCCATTACTCCTGCCACCCACGCCGTGTTCTCTCTGCCGCACTTCCGACCCCCAGACCCGTCCGTCCATCCCACGATACCTGCGATTCTCTCGAGACGTGAAAAAACCGACATCATAGTTCCGAACAGCCTCAGACCGTATCGCATTGTATCGCACTGACTGAGGGGTGCGGGTGCCACAGTCTACGGCCGACAGTCAGAGCTTTCACCAAGTCCGAACGCCACGCGCACAAACGGCCGCGCTACGTGCTGAGACAGCTTCGTTCAATTGAGTTTAGCCACGACACAATGTCGCTGTGATTAAACAAAACAGCCACACAATTAATCTTGCGAGACCCGAGCCATCGAGTCTGATACCGTCTGTCCACGATTCGAATCTGCAGCACTGCTGCGCCCGAGCGATCACGACTCCAGGTTCCGCCGTTCTGGGACGTTCTTGTTTTTAGGCGGCATTGAGGGAACCGCCGTCAATTCAGGAGAAGGAATTATAGAAACCCAGGTCATGCCGTTTCCTGGTTCTCCTCCCAGGGACGATCCGTACCCTTTCAATTCCGACGCGGGCATGAATTCCTTCGGGCTCAACCACGAATTCGACTACTTCGAGGACGACAATACCCAACAACACAGCGGCGTCGGCCTGTTCGATTTATCCCAAAGTGACACTTTTGATCCTTCCAATTTCATAGATACAAAAGCCCTCTTCTCCGGACCCCACGAGGACGAGATTAACGCCAGATCGAAAGGCTCGTTCCACATATCACATCGTGGCTCTTCATCCTCTTCATCATCCCGGAGGACCGCCGATTCAACTTCACCAAAGACCAGTCGCTCGTCGGTGGACGAGATGATGGCAGATGGTCCTTTGAGCTCTTGGAAGATGGACGATGGCGCTATCAATGGCGGATTGAATCCCATGATGTTTAGTTCTGTCGACTCCAATGCCATCATGGATATGTCAGAGGCGCGCGATTCGCGGGAGATGAACGACATCTTCGACTTCGAGAGTGCGTCGAATAGTACCGCCCAGTCCCCAGAAAATAACTTCTCAACGAGCTTGCCCAGAGCTCCTGCGGCAAAAAGAATCAAAGGCCATCAGAAAGGCCCATCAGTGCGTGCTTCCAAGTCCCAATCAATTGAGAAGACCCATTAGTTAATATCGAGCAGCAGCAGTCCCTAAATCAGTCGATGAACCGGTTACGGACAAGCAATTCCAGAGAAGTTTCACCCGCGTCAAATTTGGCACTGAGCCAAGAATCATCACCGGCCGCCATGTTTACGAACACGAATACTCCTTCGCCTGACAGTCACCCGAACTTTTTCCAGGGTGCCCCAATGAACGTAACTGTGAACGCAGGATGGCCCTCCCTGAACACCATGCCTGTCAATGTTGCAAGATCCAACTCGACTGTGATGCGAGCTCAGAACCACGGACTTCCGATATACAGTCCTCCCAAAGGTCCGTCGCCCGGACAGCCGCAGCCTAGACTCGTCGTACATCCAACGCCGTTAAAGTCGCGCGTAGAGACACAGATCCCGATCAAGCTTACGATGCACCACCTCCCTCAGGGTATCAAGAGGATTCATCTACCCACGCATACTATCTCCAAGCCGAAATTGTTAGCTAAGCCTCAGGCAGTACGCTCTCCGGATATGTTGGAGCTATATACCATGCTCGTTTGTACAAGTGCAATGCAAGACCCGGCGAAGAAGGAGCGAGCTAAGGATCGTGCGGCGCTTCAACATCATGATTACAGTCGTCCAAGACCACCTGATGACTTTGATGACGAAGAAAGTAAGCCCCAGAATGGAGGCGAGGTGCGCATCTGTACCGGCTGTATTACAAGAGAAAGGAAGCGCGCCGGCCGTAAGAAGCATAAGAAGCCAGAAGAGGAGGAGCTTTGGAACCGGTTCGAGCACGAACGCGTTATTGTCTTCAACACGCAGGAGGTCAAGGAGTGGCAAGCTGTCACTCCGCTTATGGCGGATCCTACTGGGACAAACATGAACATCAACGTTCCCGTTGGGACAGTACAAGTCGATGCGCCAATGCGCATTGCTTGCTATTGTCGCCACCACAGCGAGAAGATGGGATTCCAGGTCATCTTCACTTTGAAGGACTATCAGGACAATGTTGTTGCGCAGAGCATGTCCTCATCTATCATGATCACTGATGATCATAAAACGCATATCCCAACTCCCGTATCCTCGGGAACAACGTCATCCACTGCGCATCCGCCTAATAATACAGCGACGGCAAGACCTTCACAGCCATCAGCTCCTGTCGACGGGGCTCAAGCCGACGCGCAAATGTCATTTCGCCAAACGCAGTCCACGTCCGATCTGCAAAACATTTCTCACAACCAGACGTTCCCCTTTCCCTCACTCAACAACTCCCAGGGGCCTCCGATGCCCGTGACCCAGCGTAACGGCTCACGGCAGACCTCCCCTACGACGACCGCATCAGGCCCGGTGAGCAAGAAGCGAAAGGCCAGCGGTTCTTCCAAAGTACCTAGTGGTTTGGCTATGACACGACTCGAGACGGGCCACACACCCCCGTCGCTGCCTGAGTCTGCTGCTGTGACAGCGGCAAATTCTCCCTTTTCGCCTAACCTCAATAATTTCGGAATGAGCGCAGATCAGATGTTCGCTCAGGGTCAACAGCAGGCCGTCAACAATGTCTCGCAACCGTTTGGCACAGGACCCCCAACCCCGAATAGTAACGCTGCGGCTGATGCAATCATGTTTCCCCCAGCAAACCGCGCTGTGAGCCTAGATAACTCGCAAGTGAACCAATTGTTTTCAGCACCAGCATCCGCGCACCCCAGCCGCGCCCCTAGCCCGAACCACCTACAAAATGAGTTGCAGGCGCTACAACACCAGCCAATGGGGCAAAGTGTATTCAATCCATCCATGGCCATGAATCGGATGCCACCACCTACGATTCTGAGAGTTATCCCGAACGAAGGGCCCAAATGCGGTGGCGTTGAAATCACTATCCTTGGCCGAAACTTTACCAATGGCGGTTTGGAGGTCATGTTTGGAGACCAACGTGCTACTACGACGACATTCTGGGGCGAGACATCCCTCGTATGCCTTCTACCACCTTCACCTGTCGGTGGTATTGTTCCAGTGACGATCAAACAACCTGGCCCGACCGGAATGACAACTCCTTTCGGCGCTAGCCAGCAGCCACAGACATTCAGATACATTGATGACGATGAGCAGCAACTGATACGAACTGCCCTTGCAGTCCTTGGGAACAAGCTTGGCGGAAATAACATAACTGATGTTGGTGATATTGCACGTCGTATCATCTATGGGGCCGGAAGTAGGGGCGGTTCCGGTTCAGGTTCTGGTGGTCAAGCACCACCGGGCAACATGAATTTCAACAGCCTTGGATTCGAATCCTCAGAGGCTGTTGAGACCGGATTGATCCGCCTCCTCGAGTTCATCGACCTGGACGATAGTGGCAACAAGGCTCGCATCAACCTAAGGAGGGTCAGCGGGCAAACCATGCTTCATCTCGCATGCTCTCTTGGAATGAACCGCCTCGTCGCCGGATTGCTGTCGCGTGGTGCTAATGTCAACATCCGCGACAAAGGAGGGTTCACCGCACTACACATGGCTGTCATTAACGACCATCCAGATATCGTGCGTCGCCTAATTCTCCAAGGATCTGACCCGGCGATGCGGAGCTTGTCGGGCCTATCTCCTTCTGATGTGGCCCGTTCAAGTGATGTCCTCCGGGCTTTGCGACAGCTTGACAGTCATAGGCGCTCTCGGAGCGGTGGCTCCTTGCATAGCAGAGTGAACAGTGCAAGCTCCTTGCGATCTCTCTGGGACCACCCGTCTGCAACACCCTCTCATCAAGGGGAGCTCTCGTCTGATGATGCCAGATTTGAGAGCAGTGACAGTGACGAAGATTCGTCAGAAGACGATAGCGCTGAAGAAGGGACTCAATGGCTGGACATGCGGCGACCAAGCTTTCCCGTTCAACATCCACATGTTCATGACCCCTCGCATCATGCAGCTAACGTCTATGCGGGCCCGGCCTCACCAGGCGCAGCAGTGACCGCGATACGCGAGCGTTTCGAAACACAGATCCAGCAACTGCAGCATTCGATGGCTATGCATTTCCAGAATCTGCCGCAATTCCAGATGCCAAATATGCCGCAAATGCCGCAAATGCCACAAATGCCAGAATGGTCAACACGGCCTATGCTGCCGGATTATCAGGCTTATCTACATTCCGCGCCCGTGATGCAGCGCATTCAGTCCCTGGTACCAAATATCCGAGGTCAACGACCAGACTCGGCAGATGACGCTTCTGCAAGGGATACGGATAGCAAATGGTGGGATCTCTTTGCAGCCAAAGAGGCACCGCCAGCCTACGAAGACATCTATCCACAAAAGGAGAAGCGCGAGGGATTGAGTGACATAAAGACTACTACAGCGGCTCGAGCTGCTGTCGAATGGGAAGCTGATCAAAAGTGTTCTGCTCTATTTGACCAAGATAATCAAATTGCCGAATCGTCCCATTCTCATCACCCTCAAGAAATCCCAGCCATGCTTCAGATCGGACGCAAGCATCACATCACCAAGGAGCAGCAGGAGAACCTCCAGCGAGCACACGCTCAGAGACTCAAAACCGGGAGCAGCGATAAGATGCTGTGGTTTGTCTGGATCCCAATCTTGGTATTCGTTCTCGGCGCAATGATTGTCAGTGCCGCACCATCGCTTGCAGCAGGGTCTGCTGTTGCTTTCAAGTCGGTGGCGTCCATTATCGCCAATCCCCGGGAGCTGGGTGTGCGCATGAATCAGGCTGTGCAGGAGATTGTTTAAGAGCATCATGCCTCTACCCCATTTCAACTCCTCTTCCCCCCCCTCAATTCACTAATAATCGGGACATACTTGATTAACGCTTGTTTGATCCTCGGTCACCCACAACCCCCATCATTATCTCCTTATATGTATATAGTATATACCTTGTACAGCGTCGTCGAAGATGATGGATCTGTTTCGAATTCAGTCTCGCACACTTATAGTTGTGGTTGCTGGGAGTAAGAGGCAGGCATGTTTCTCTGGCTGAAAAATGACGGGATCGGCGTTCTATACGTGTCTGACATCAATGTCACGGCGGCCTCTATCAGAAATTTCGCGTTCATTGTTTATGGAAGACGGCAGGCGAGCAGGTGGGCTAATTAGCGACGAGGATCAGAACCCAGTTTGTATCTGCCATGGAAGGTATCGATTAAGTCGCTCTTTTCTTGGGTTGAAATGGGAATAGGAACGGTATACGGATTCTAGAATACAACTGATGGGGCCGGCTATCAAAGATAGATGCCTGGGTATATTCCCCAAATGTCGCGCGCGCTGCTGTGTTATGGGCCAATTAGGTGCCCTTCAACAAAACCAATAGCTTTAAATGTATATGATGACTAAAACTTGCTGTTTTCGAATATATGCTCTGTGGGATCCCTTGGTGTGTGATGTTTATTGTTCAGTTTTACATAACTAGCAACCGTAACTACCTGACTTTGGTACCTTTGTGGACCTGAGGTCGCTAAATAGTGCCAAAGATGTCAAGTTGCTTGAAGGCCTTGAGTCTGCATTCCTGCCTTGGGTATATACTTGGGATGTTTCTATGTGACGTGGGTTAGGTACTTAGGGTGTTTCCTGCTGTCGCCTATTATTCCGAGCCAGAGTACGACCACCGGGGATCAGCTATTCTGACGTAGGTGGGTAGTTGAATGCGGATGAACACCTCTAGCAGTGTTTTTCAGGCAGTGAGGTCGGGTACCTAAGCTACATCGTGACCTACCTTGAGAGATCGTGGATGGAGGAGGGGGGGGGGGGGAAGGTGACTTGGGTGGAAATCAATGTGATATGGGATATGGGACCCAGTTTGACGTGGTCTAACGCGGTAGGGGTCTGACATTTGACGTTGATGATTTTAATATAGGTTTGATTACTGCGTCACTTCATGTTTTGCGATTCGAGTGTCTATATCTCTGCACATAGGTCGGTCCATGGACCATCTACACCATATATATTACCAAGCCCTATCCCGACCATATAATCCTCTCCGAAAAGTACCCTGAAGCACCGGCGCCAGAAACCCCGTCGTAGATGAACACCAAATCTCAGCTGGTTTACGCCGTGGTGCCAGGGGACACGGTCGTGCTCGTGGAAAATGTCGTACTGCTGCTTCCGCCCGTAGTACTGCTCGTAGCCGACGGCGTCGGCTCCGCAGTAGTAGTCGACGTGACCGCCGTCGAGGTACGCCCGGTCTCGCCATCGTACGCGATGCCGTTGTCCTCCGGCCAGCGAAAGTAGCCCCGCGCGTCCGCGTCCCGGATGCTCTGCACGAATATGTCGCCCATGAGGTCGTAGCCGTGGTCGTACGGGTGCGTGCCGTCGGGCCCGATGTCCGCGACCTGCGGCCGGTTGGGCAGGCCCGAGCTGGGGTGCATCTCGGCCAGCAGGACGGCCTGCCGGTCGTACTTGGCGATCAGCGCCCGGTACTGGTCGTTGACGCGCAGGATCCCGGGCTCGGCGCCCTCGACGGTGTTGGTGAGGCAGGTGCTGAAGATGACGGTGGCGCGGGGCGAGGCCTTGAGCAGGTAGTCGATCAGCGCCTCCATGTCGGCGCCGGCGGTGCCGACGCCGTTGTCCTGGAGCACGTTGTTGGTGCCGGACTGGATGACGAAGAGGTTGGGGAGGTACTGCGGCACCACGGCGGTGGCGTGCGCGTAGGTCTGCTCGACGCGGTTACCGCCGTAGGCCTCCTCGTCGTTGTCGAGCATGACGCCGTAGCGCTGCGACCCGACCATGTTGACGACGCCGGGCCCGAGGTCGTCGGCGAGCTGCAGGCGCAGCGTGCGGCGGAAGCCGTTCATGTCGGTCGAGAACTCGCCGCGGACGAGCGAGGCGCCGAGGCACATGATGCGCAGCGGGGTGCCGGAGGCCAGGGTGCTGGAGTTGTCGGGTCTCCAGGCGTCGGACGAGTTTCCATCTTGCGACGCGGAGGACGCAGAGGACGCGGAGTTGGTGTGGCTTCGGCCGGGGCCGATGGTGTTGGTCGCGCCGAGGGCTGTCGTTGTTAGGTAGATGCTGTCAGCCGCTGTTCCATGTGGTCGCTGTGGTCGTGAGAATCTGCTCTATTGTAGGTGCTTACCGATCAAGACGACAGACACCACTACCAGGAGCGACAGCGCGGCGATGGCCCGCTTGGTGCGCAGAAACGACAGGCGCGAGGTACACGACCTCTTCTCAGCGTCCACAGCCATTCTTCCTCACATCTATCGTCGTCGAACCTTAGGTAGGTAAGGTATTCTCGCAGCTCCCAAATTGAGGTCTCGCAAATGTGAACTTGTCCATCGTAAGCAGAGAGATTGGAGTCAAACTTCACGGTGGCCTGATGGCGTTCACGCTTTGCCGCACACCCGCGGCGGACATCGTTTGCTGTTAGAAATAGAGCCAAGACACAGCCAAGAGTTGCGCCTTGTCTCAACGACGCACGCCAAGACGAGGAGAGCAGGACCAGCGTTGCGGACAGCCGATCGCCCCTATCGAGATTAGGTTCGTGGCTGAACCACCTGGCTTGAACACTCGGCGCCAGTATCCGACGAGTGCTGCGTGTTACGAACTGTGACCGCCGTGTTCCCTCCGATGACCTACCTAATCATAAGATACGTATAACTAGGGCCTAAGCAAACGCTGTGTGCCAGGTATATCCGGTCTACAAATAGAGTTCCCTTATGTACGTGAACCGGACCTAAACACGGTTTGCTGCACACCCCGTCTCGGGCCGGATAACGGACTGGGCTGAGCCCTGTTAGCTTCGAGCTGTAGTAGTAAATCATGAAAGAACAACGGGATCCGCTTGACGGGACACCAGCCGGAGATTTTTGATGAGGACGGACAGGACCTGGACTCGTGTACGGTCATATTTGCGGCTTTCGTCCGCTCCAGCGCTCCGGGGAGATTGAACTCTCCAACGATGGATGTGGTAAGCATAGGTAGGTATATGTAGGTTGAGCTCTGAAGGGGACGACGCATGCAAAGTTGTCGCGTGTCTAGCTTGGCATTTATAGAGGAACGCGACTGTGTGAGAAAAAAAAAAAAAAAACATCTGTCGTCTTCGAGCAACCAGATAGCGAAAAGCTAAGCTCACCGATCCAAGAGGACTAAAACAGAACGCTTCCCAAGGTGCCTTGGGGATGTCCCCCCATTTTATACCAAGCTCATACCCACGACCACCACCATATACCCTCACGACTTCATACCGCTTGGAGTCTACTCTACTTCCGCCCAATTCGAACATGGATACTCATTCCAGTCAAGCCATAACCACCATGACCACGATACAGAGCACACGCAACTCGTAGATACGAATACGACATCCCGCCTTGGCGACCGGTCCTTGGCTGTTGGCACTGCTTGGCTTCTTCCCTCTTCGGTCACTTGGCGAAGCAGTAATCGGCAGATCTGATAAGATCCTTCCCTTTTTCCTCGTCACCCAACGCTGTTGGTGTCGAGCCGAGCCACTCGCCAATGCTAATAGGTACCGATGATTACGCAGCACAGGTCCGAGTACCAAGGCCGCGACCGGCGGGCGGACGTGTTCACCAGCTAGGTATATAAAACGAATTGCGTACCTGCCGGTCATAAGCTTGTCTAGTAGGCCATTCGTTTGCTTTATAGTCGACGTAACAATCGCTTTCTTCACTCCACGCAAAATCGTAGGGGAGGTCTTTGCCCAGTGCCTCAGCAAATCTCACCTGCCTAAACAGATTTAGTCTATTTAGACTTGCACGCCATATCCTCCGACCAGTCCGGCACGAACGTGTCCTGGAAACCGCTGGGAAGCATCATCTTTCCATCTTGGGTGCCAATTCACTTGCCTGATAACTGCACCTTACTTGACTCAACGTCTTCGACCTAATCCGATACGGCCAGACTATGGCGATGGGCGCCTTCCAATCTCAACAATCTCAACAATCTGGGCCGGGTGCTACGGCGCCCTTCGTCGTACTACCCGCTCAGATCAGCGATATCGAGCCCGCCTATGACGTCTACTTCGCAGCCTTCGCAAAAGAGGCCATACTAGATTTCTTGTTTCCGGGAGGCGTTGACCGCAAAGCGCATACCGAAGGGACGAAGCACTGGTGGAATCTCGACAGGAATGGGTACACCATCAAATGCGTAGACCCAGACACGGGAAAGATTGTAGGCATGGCGAGTTGGGACGTCTTCTGGCGACCGGGTGAGGAAGGCGCGTGGCCGAAACCACCGGGAGCCGAATGGTTGCAAGGCAAGGAGCGGGAGAAGGCAGAGACGGTCCTCGTGCCCTTGTGGGACATGCACGAAAAGCTGTTTGGCAAGCGGCGACACGTCTGTGAGTACGGGAGACCGAAACGCCTTTGCTCCGACTGACCCAGAGTACAGATCTGCCTACAATGGCTGTCCACCCAGATTACCAGCGCAGAGGGATCGGCCGTCTGCTGATGCAGTGGGGAATCGACATGGCAGAAAAGCTAGGGCTTCCGATCTACCTCGAGGCCACTGACGCGGGATTCCCGCTGTACAAAAGCATGGGGTTTGAGCGACTCACGCATGTTAGCGTGATCCACAAGGCCGAAGTGACGGGTTCAGCAGAAGACACCAACGTCCCATTGATGGTGAAGATGCCTAGCAAAGCCCGAGGGATGAGTTTCGAGGAATGGGCAGATAAGGGATACCCGGAATCAAGTGAATGAAAGAGGACCTGCAATCATGTTAGCCGCAGTATCAGGGTGAAGGTTGACATGACTTATCCCTTGAAAAGGGGGCTGTCCTCGATCCCCACCAAGGACAGCCTAGGATTGCCCTGCCATGGGCCTATCCCTCAAGAGTCAAGCCAAACAAAAAATTGCCATCAATGCTCTCGTGCTTGGTATCATTATCTAGCGATCTCCCAACACCGGACAAGCGCTAAGCCCTGACTCCAACTCGAGATGGGTCCCGGTGTTGATCGATGCAAGAAGGGACACCTCGCCGATTGCCTCGACTGTTCAACCCCACCAACTGTTCACTGGCCTCTGGACGTGTAAGATACCATCGCTGAAGGAATTCCCATTGATATCGGCGCGTTGCATCATGTCTATTACATAGTCTCCACTTGAACGAAGCGCTTTCTGTTGAACGCACTGCCAACGAGGACTAGTTTTTGATTCGCTTCCGCCGAGTTCCGGGGAACCGCTGGGAAGGCATTTTTCGTACGGCCAAAATACATCCATAAAAGCCGCACTATCGTCTCTTCTCAGACCAATTCTGGCAGAGGATAGGTAGTTCATCAACTACAGCAAGTGCAGTCGACGAGAGGGTTGGCGTCCTCCGTCATCGTAGGACAATGCCCACGAGAGAAGGTTAATGCGCCTGGTCAGATCTCATGAATGACAAACCGATGGCTGTTGCCGTAGTTTGGAGCTGGTAGCTGGAAGAGCTTGGTAGTGAATTGGATGCTTATGTGATGACCTTGAGGCAACGCCGGATTTTACAGCGACAACCGCCAGAGGCTGGATGTGACTAGAGAAGCCAGAGGACCGAGAGCAAATGACAAGGCATAGTGTGATTGATCAAGGTCCGAGCAATTCTGTTGAAACCGATAGATCCTCGCTCACCCAACCCATCCAAGAGGGATTTTACAGGTGATTCCTGCGAGCAAGACCAAGGGTGAGAAGTTGAACTGCCAATGCTTTGACTGTATGAAGCCATTGTCACGCCCTTCTCCAGCATCCTCAGCAGCACGAAATACGGCATTGGAAGCCGTATCATGTCCAGCCAGGGACAGCAAGTCACCAAAACCACATCTTCCACCTCACAAGCCCTTCCAACATGACCAACACAATCTGTAGTGACCAGAGTACGATTTCCAGCGACCAATGCTGACGAGCGGCCCCAGGCCAGGGACTCTTACCAACAAGACTCATGGCACAGGCCCTCACGCGCTCAAGACGACTGGAGTGTCCGAATCACCGCCCTTCCACCTCCAGAAGCCCGGTCAGTCAACCACCTGCTTCTCAGCAGGCACGCAACATCACGGGAAAACGACCGGTGGTATATAAGGCGGATCTAGACGACTATCAAACGCAAGGCTTGGGAACCAAAAGAAAGCTTAGGGTTAAGTTCCGAGACGCCATTCCCTGCAGCACAGTCCACGGCCAGCACCAGCTGGCCCGACTCGCACGACAATTCCTCACGCGGACATGCACAAGGGATCGCAATGAACCTGGGCAAGCGACGTGTCGTGCGGCCATCAAAGACCGACTGAGGGGCCCGGAGACATTCCTTGCGGAAAATGGGAATCGGAGAACTGTAGAGGAGGCGTCGTGCGAGGTGTGTAGATGCTCGAACCATCCCTGGGAGAGGGAAGGACGAGCGAAAGAGCTTCAATTCAAGTGGGCGAGAATACAATTGGACACGAAGAGACTCGTATATCGATTGGCATCAATGGGGGACTCTTCTCTGGTATCTTCTAGAGAGACTAATGACAATGAGTGTTGTAGGACATGTGGTGAGCACAGTGAAGGTGAAGTAAATAGGTAGTGGCCCAGCCAGGTCGCGTAAATAACGGGAGACCGCGACTGTCCAGCTGGCGTTCAGCTGCAGATGAGCGGCACCTGCCAGCCCCTAGTCGGTGGGCCCCAGAAGACAGCGTCGTCTGGGCCTACCTACTCAAGTACTTAGTATATATCTATGTCAAGGGCCACGGGCGAACTTTTGAAGATTAATAATTCCGTATATTGCGACGAGGCAGTCCTGTTATTCTAGATGTTCCTGGAACGACTGCTTGCCACTTATATATATACACACATTCGTGTCAATACCTGATCGCGCGCAATAAAGGTCTTACTCCTGTATAGGTGTCCGGTAGAATTTCAACTCATCTCTCCGCCGTACCCTCCAAGGAGGACCTCGAGCTGCCATCTCACTCAAGAACAAGGGGATGACCAACCACTCCTGAGGTCAAAATGGCCACCAAAGAAGAGAAGCAGACTCTGTTGGCGTCGATCGAGCAGGCTGCGAGCAAGGCATTTGACCCAACCGCAGATCCGGCTTCACGTGCAGATGGCCAGAAGGAGTTCGGTGCTCTCATATCAAGGTAGGTTGGTTGATGCACACGCCATCGATGCCGCTCCTTTCCTAGCACTGCTCTAAACAGTCCGAAGGTCACGCACTTTCGCTCTTTTGTCCACCCTGAATACCCTGGCGAAACCCGGGAGAGTGCCACCGCATATACGAGTCCACTTGATGGACATACTCACGCTGTTGCCCCAGCGGCCTGACGGTGTCCGCGCTACCCTCGAGTTCGTCTTTTCCGTGCACCCAACGAGCACCGTGAGACAGGATGAGGCAGCGAAGACGCAGAAGCGGGGAGCCAATATCACCATGGAGTCCATGAAGATGGCCTCGGTACTTCTCTCTGTGCCTCCAGCCACCGTTGGCCCGGAGAAATGGTTCCCAGGTGTCGCCCCCCAGTTACTGGCCCTTCTTGATGGCAAAGACGGAGACGATCTCGTTAAAGTCGCGGCGTACGTGATAGGCTTTGGAATTCTCGGGAGAAAGCAGTTCGGAGCTCCTGGTAAGACGCATAGTGCTTGTCGCGCCAAATCGCGCTGTTGACAATGTGCACAGGAACGCCAGGGTGGAAAGCATTTGCTGAACCCATGCTGGCTTGCATCAATCCATCATTATCATCGGAGAAAACCGCGAGCGTGAACGATTCTTTGGTATCTAGTGCCGACTCGGATGAAGTGCTTGATCTAAGGAGAGAGAGGATTCTTGTTCCAACAGAGGAGCTACACACCGCGCTAAAACGCTTGCTCTCTCTTCTCAACTCCCATCCGAACCCTGGCTTGACGAAGAGGCTGCTGTCCCCGCTGATACTTCCTTTGTGGTCATTGTCGTCGTGGCCAAGGGATGACAAGATTAAAGAGCGATATGGAGGTCCTGCCCGAACCCTTCTCGAGATCTATCTTAGGCTTTCCGGATCCCCGGAGAAATTTCAAATAATTCTAGAAAACCTCTTGTTCAATGGCAACTCGGACTCCGACTCCTCCAAGCCCCAATGGAGATGGGAAGCTGTGGGCGAATTGGGCCTTCAGGTTAAACGCTCTCATGATGAGGATGCTACGAACGCAGAACCGGAAATAGACCTGTTATCCCTCGAATCAAAAGCAGATGCCTTTACAGACCTACTAAAAGAACTCGGCTCTGACACTGATATATCAACCCTATTTCTCGAACTTCTCCAAAAGACAATGAAGATCCGCAACGGTACGGATCAGATCGTCGTCATCGCCGAAGACGAGAAGACGAATGACCCAGCCGTGGAACTCGCTCAGGCAAAAGTCCTGATGAAGATGATGGAGGTGCTACCTGATCGATTGATCTCCAACTCAAGGCAATTGCTTGAACTGGTCTCCAAGATTTTGAAGGACTTCACCCCAACCTCGTCAAACGACGACACGACACCGATCGCACTTAGTCTTCTCAACATGGTCGTCACCACCCCTAGCTTTGAGAGGAAGAAAGTCGATCCCGCTATCCTCTCCTCCATTGAGGCCTCCCTATCCAGCATAAGCAAAGCCCGCGTCCCCGACACTTCCCAGACAGCCCAAAACATCGCTTTGCTCATTCAATACCGTGACGACGTCGACCCTGCCTCGGAGCACGCACCCGCCCCAACCGACCAACAGATCGAAGATCGCAAGACCTACGCTCTGGCCCTCCAATACATCACTCAACCGGACTCCCCGGCTCCCGTGCGCTCCGAGGGCCTCAACCTCCTCGCCGGCCTCATCCGGTCGCAGTCCGCCGCCCTCGACATCCCCGCGACCTTGGTCCTGCTCTGTTCTCTCCTTGCCGACGAAGACGACTATATCAATCTGCGCGTCATGAAGGTTCTCACGCTGCTCTCCGAGCACCACCCCGCCTCCACCACCAAGGAGCTCCTTGACCACTATGTCGACAGTCAGGAGACCTCCACTACCGATACCCGCCTGCGCTTCGGCGAGGCCCTCCTCCAGCTCATCCAGCGTCGCGGCGATCTCTTCACCGGGGACCCCGCCCTCACCGTCGCCGAGGCTCTCCTCGCCATCGCCGGCCGCCGCCCCCACCGCCCCAAGACCGAGCAGCGCCAGATCCGCGCCGCCCGCGCCGCCGAGCTGAAGCACAAGAAGGAGCTCGAGGAATACGACGGCGAGATCCCCGACCTCGACGCCCTGGACGAGGACATGACCCCGGACCTGCGCGCCCGCAAGGAGCTCCTCACCGCCATCGTCGACGGCTGGTCCTCGCGCCGCGGCGCCGAGGACCTTCGCGTCCGCACCAGCGCCCTCTCCCTCCTCTCCGCCATCCTCGAGTCCAACCTGCTCGCCCTCCCCGCCACAAGTATCGAGCGCACCGTCGACCTCTGCACGTCCGTCCTCACGCTCGAGACCACCCCCGAGGCCGGCATTCTGCGCCGCGCCGCCGTCGTCTTCCTCTTGACCTTCCTGAAGGGTCTCGCGGATGCGAGGGCCGCGCGCAGGAGGCTCGGCTTCGGGCTCGGGGACGCGAGCCGCGAGGACCTGGCGCGCGTGCTGGGGTACGTGGCGCAGACGGACGGTGATGGGCTCGTGCAGCAGCATGCGCGGGACTGCGTCGAGAGCCTGCGGAACTGGCAGATGGTGGAGATGCTGCCGGAGGTGCGGGATGAGGGAGGGGCGGAGATGTCGAAGTTGGCCGGTTTGCATGTGGGAAAGCTGACGGTTGGTCACGATAGACCTAGTTTGCCCAGCTTGGAACAGGAAGGACAGGCCAGTGTGAGGAGGCCCCGGATCGAGGAGGTCGAATAAGTGCTCAAAGCTGGCATTTGCACATTGAAAGGTAGATGGATATTCATCATCTTAGGTCATGCATTTTGGGTATCTAAAACTGGCATATAGCCGCTAACCATACGCCGAAGGTATTTGGTTCTCTAAAAGAAGGCTCCTTCTGACCTTCGTCTAAGCCATAGCCTCACTGATAGATGCAATGAAAGCCGTCATGCGCTCTAAAAGCAATGAGCAGTCTCCGTGCTCCTAGTCACTCTCCGTCTCCAAGTCCTTTGGCCACAACAGTTCCCTTTTCCAGAGACAATGGACCATTGTCGCAAAGACCAGCACCCAAACAATGATCAGAGCCGCGGCCACAATGCACCCAAAAATCTTCAGCCCGCTGCTGTCTATAGCCTGTGATAAAGCGAGGGTGGCGGTGACGAGCGCCGTATTGGGGAATACGAATGACCACCATGTCATCTGGAAGGGCATCTTGCGCTCGGGCCGCACGTATTTCCAGAGGGAACCGACCGATATCAGGAAGAACCACAGACTCAATCCCCAGAGCCAGAGTCCAATCAGTGTCGAAAGCGTTTTCAGGATGAGTGTAACATGCGGCTCGCCCTGGAAATTGGTTGGAATGATGTCGTGCGCTTGCTGGCCAAGTAGTACTATACGCATGTATTAGCAAAAAACAAGTAACCGAGAAGGGAAAAGGTGCCGAATACCTAAACCGCAGACAGTGAATCCAGCTGGTCCAATGGAGATGAATACACCAGGTCGCTGCGCATCTCGAGGTAACTTCTGGGTCATGAGGCGGTAGATGAAGGCGGCGCATATCATGAAACTTATCAAGAACCCGGTGCCTTGCACCGTCACGGCGCACGTAGCAATGGCGAGTCGGTGAATTTTGGGATCGTCGGCAGCTACCCTGTCGACGGCTATGAGATTAGCAGCAAAAGGTGCCGTCAGAAGCAGAGGATAGCCGGGAAACACCCAAACGGGCGTCATTGTATGGATCGGAAAAATCTGTGTCGACCACAGGATCAAATACATGCCAGCGCTTGCGGAAACGCTGACGATGATGTACACCCAGAATAGCCATTGCATGGTATGCTGAAGCCACGGTCCTGTGTGAGGGATTCCATATTCGCAGATGTTGATGAATATTGTTGCGATGCTGGGCTTAGGTTAGTGCCAAGCATTGATAGGTGGACTGAATGTGTCTTACGAGACTACCTATCTGGTGTGAGCATTTTATGTAAACTTTACCAAACTCCATTGTTACTTACGAAAGAAGGAATGAAAAGTGACTCCATCTGGTCGAGGAAAGAATGCATAAAACTTCCCGGTACCATGGCAAATCTCATCGAGATTAGGATGCAATTTGTTGTGAAAAGGCAGAGGTTCAGAATAAAGAACATCACTCCAATGTACCATAGCCATGCGGCGTCGTAAGCGGAAGAAACTAGGACGAGGTCAGGCCAACGGCATACATCGACTATCGGCCGTCACATTACTAAGACTTACTTGAATATAAAACGTTAGCAACACCACCAGTAGCCTATATAAATCAGTAAGTTTGGTCTATTAGTGAGCGGGAGGCTTTTATCTTCTAGTTTCGGGCTTACCATTGTCTGTCTTGTTGTCAGCGTCACGAAACCAGTTATAACGAGGACACGGTCATACCATTGTGAACCAGGTCCATTGAAAACAGCATATTCGGTCTCGGATGCCAACTTTACCTCCACATTTATCCTTCCTCGCGTTAGATATCATGCGAGCCAAACTCTCAGGATTCGGCTGGCTATTGACCAGAATACTGGGAGTGTTTCGAGGAGGGCCTCGAGGCGGAGGAGTCTGTGGAGGGTCCCTAAATGGGTTGGCCGGGTTGGACTCGGTTTTCTCAGGATCACGATGACTCCGTCTCACGACAGTGGGCGACGAGGGGCCTCGGAAGAAATAGTCGCCTCCATTGACGAAGTGGTCCTCGCCAGGCGTCTTATAGCCATTTTCAGCGATTTCGAGGTCGAGCGGCGGTCTCAGGGCTCCTGACATTTTGACATGCAGAAATCGTCCGGCGTTCTAGCAAAGAGTTTGGAGACGATGTAGATGCCGATGAGAAGCATGGGTTCCACGTGTGCTAGCGCTGAGTGAAAGTTGACCAAAGTGGTGAGAAAAACAACGAGATGTAGCACGACGGAGCCGACGTTGGATATAGACATAATCCAAGCTCGGTTCAGCCGAGACAGCCGTCTAACATACAAGGAGCAGCAGAAAGCGGATACGTCGAGGGGGTTTTTTGCGTTGCGTTGCCCAAGGTTGCGTAGGCCAGGTGGGAAGTACAGTGAAAAAGACGTGTACCTAAGCAACTGTAGCGTCGATGGCGATGGAGCACGTAGCTAGCTAGCAAGGCAGGGTTGCCGCTTGCCGGGCGAGGCACGCGTCACGGAATACAAGTAGGGACTAATGTAGGTGTTGAAGGTAGGATACAAGGGCGTCTGTTCTGGAGATCAACATCCAATGTGACCTTGAACGAGGGACCTTGAATGAGGGTGTGCACGAGATCGGCGTGATAGCGTACCGAGTACAGGGAGCGGTATTTTCTTAATTCAATCTATGTCCGGACGAATAGCACTCGGCTGACGGGCGATAACAAACAATGAGCCAGTCAGCGATTGCGGTGGCGCCCGTTGGGCGAGTTAGATGAAGTTCAGTCAGGGAGTGTGTAGGTAGGCCTTGTGTAGGCTCAGTATCTATCTGTAGACCAGATGGGCACTGTAGATTTGGAGACAGGGAGAAAGAGGAGTTTTAGGAGGTATGTCGGTATCCAGAGGTATGGAATTAGGTACATGGAGTACGACCTGTGGCGATGATGGCAATGACGCTGTGTCAGATCCAATTGGCAGCCAGTCAATGTCGATTTCTCAAAATTCACCCCAATGGCCAATGGCCGAGCACCAGGATGGGCTCTAGATAGGGTTGCAACTGCAGGGGATCGCAATTTGGGGAGCCCCCGCGTTGTTTCCCAACCTTGGAAAACCCAGAGGCCAGTGCTGGCCAGTGGCTGGCCAGTGGAGTGAGTTCCTGCCTTCCTGCCTCTGCCCGGCACTTTAGGGCACTTTGTTACTTCACCACCGCATAAATCGGGTATGACGGCATAGCGAGCCGACCTAAAGATAAGTATCTACATAACATGCCTACTGCTCGCCCTTCGTTGGAAGCCCGAGATTCACCTCTCATAAGACGGTGGGTTTCAGAGGTATTAGTAGCCTGTGCTGTACTGTACTCGGTGAGCTGCAAGATCGGCGTCGCTCTTCCTGTCAACTGAGCCCTCTGCGGACGATGCAATGGACCATCTGACACTAAAGAGTCAGGCTTTTGCCGCCAAAACTGCCTTCGCGCTGGAGAACCCAACTGGTAGCCTGTCTGCCTGTACTTTAGTACTTATCTTCCAAATTCCCACGGCCACTCCTTCTGGCGGCCCTGAGCTCAGTGGGGAGCTGTAACAGAGACACAAACCCACTGTCCAAGGTTTCTGGCTTGGGGATTGGGGCAGGTGCTACCTGGGCAAGTACCTTTTTCGCTCGCATGGAACCAGGTAGGTACGCAGCGGTTTACGGACGGCCAGCTCAAGTGCTGCCAGCTGAGCGGGCTTTCTCAACAACAACACCTCTTCCCCACTGCTCCCAGCTTGTTCCATTATTCCACTGCCAACCCTGCCAGACAGCTTATACCATTACATCACAGCCATCTCTGGCCAGACATGGACACTTTGCGCCTCAATGAACTGCAATGCCACAACAGTACCATGCAACTTGAGAGCTCACTTTGCACATAGACAACCTTCCTTGCATAGGTGCTTGCCATCTTGACTCACTCAATTGACATCTTTTCCTACCTATCTCTTTCGAATGTTCCCCATGCGCTTACCTGTATCACCCGCTTGATCTGCCTGCTGTGTTGCGTTATATCTGTCGCCTTGCTTCTGCCGGTTCGAGCTCCTCCGTTCCCCAGAAACCCCGTCGAATCGACTTCTGGAGCGACCTCCTTGCTACGACTCTTCGAGAACAGGTCTCCCGTGTCGCTCATGGACCCGCGCCTTTCTCGTTCCATCGATTTCAGATAACCTTCAGCCTGGAGCTGTTCGCCATCTCATATCGTCATCTCCTCATCCTCTTGTGCAATGGGCCTTGGCCGTGGACCTCCGA
The DNA here is from genome assembly GCA_022578815.1 of Xylariaceae sp. FL0016. Lineage (NCBI taxonomy): Eukaryota > Fungi > Ascomycota > Sordariomycetes > Xylariales > Xylariaceae > Xylariaceae sp. FL0016. The sequence continues at coordinate 107,210 of MU388751.1, forward strand.
AACGGTGGTCATTGAAGGACACTTACGGTCAGCTGCGACTCCTCTGGGCTCATATCCCCTCGACTTGTCGACCATAAGCTCGTGAAACTAATGTGAATGAACTGTAGACTTTATCGCGACGTTTTGCGAAGCGCATGCCAGCACCCAAGCACAATCCACTTTTACCCGAGGTCCAACGAAAACACCCTCACGGAAGTTGCACACTATAAGCCCCAGGTCATCGGCTGCCGTACTTGGCCCAGCGAACCACCTCGCGATCAGCTTGAATGACGGCCATAATGTGCCTCACCATATTGTCTGTCGTGGCTTTCATACCTACTTCGTGACACATCTCCCTTCGTCTTCGGTGCATCCTGATTCGCGTGGGCCAAGTGGTCCTCATCACAAGCTACCAAGGTCAGCTGCAGCGCCTCATAAAGATCAGTCTGGAGCTGCTCCCGTGACACCACCCCATCTTCCATCTACACGCGATTTGACAGTAGTCCGTATACCGTTACGAAGTGCGAAGCACCACTTCGGCGCCGCCGAATCTCGTGGCTCAAGACCATACAACGAAGATGCCAATCAGGCCGGGACTATCAACATACCGGCCTTCGCCAGGCGAGCTCCTATCAGTCTTGTCAGGAGTGCCATGAAGAAGAGTGGAGAAGGAACTTCGGCAGACAGTACCTATGGCGATCCCCAGATCTTCTACTTTGCTGTGTTCGATGGCCATGGTGGCTCCCAGTGTAGCGATTTCCTGCGCGAAGAACTCCATGGATATATTGAAGAGGCGGCTCAGGAGTTCGGGATTAAGAGCAGTTTGCGCGCACTCCATAGGCAGCATAAGGCCAGCTCAGAGTCCAATGAGGGACCATCAACTCCTATCTTGTCGGATTCAGAAGCTGGCGGACAGAAGAAATTGGACAAGTTGGATATCAAGGGATCAAAAGAGGTTGAAGATAAGGCAGAGATTCCCGAAACAAACGAGTATGGTGCGATAATCGACACCGAGAATGCAGACGCCATCAAAGGGGAAGATCCGGTGCCTGCCAAAGCTAGCCAGTCTACAGCCTTAAAGCTGCAAAAGGAGCTAGTGAAAGAGTATAAGGACACAATAGGGGGATACTTCCGGCGGTTTCGGCCACCCTCCTTCAGCCTGTCTCTGGATCCTGATGCGGATGAGCCGCCAGTTAGCATCGAATCGGTCTTGACCTACGCATTTCTCCGCGCCGACCTCGACTTCGTATCGGAACAGGCTCGAAAGCCAGATTCCGATGATCCCTATGTGTCGGATACGGCTCTGAACCTCGACGAGGTATTAGGCAAGCCGCATCACCATCCACCATCCGGACATGGCATTGGAGGGCGAACGCGGTTCAAGGGTGGATCTACCGCTTCTGTGGCCTTGATTTCCACGCCGACACCCGCTCCTTTCTGGCATCCCGCCGCGACCTCCACGCTGTTGGTCGGTCATGTAGGCGATACTAGAATCATACTCTGCGAAACCGCCACTGGTCTTGCAAAGTCCTTGACCTCGGACCACCACCCGAGCTCACCAGGCGAATCTCATCGTCTCCGTCGCTTTGCCACCTCATTTGTGGCAGACTCTTTTGGCGAAGAACGCATACAAGGCCTTGCCAATAGCCGCGCATTTGGAGATATGGGTTCTAAACGCCTGGGCGTGTCGGCTGAACCAGAACTCACGCGCACGGAGCTCGGTCCTGCGCAGTATAGCTTTTTGGTTCTAATGTCAGATGGTGTATCCAGCTCGCTTAGTGATCAAGAAATTGTAGACGTGGTCAAGGAGGCCAAGACACCAGAGCAGGGCTCCAGGGACGTTATCTCTTTCGCAACAGAGGTGAGCAGCAATGGTGACAATGCGACATGCTTGGTGGTTCGTCTGGGAGGCTGGGAAAGGAGGAGTGAAGGTGGATTGGGCAGCCTTGGTACCAAGGAGATTAGGGATTACAGGCGCAATGAAGCGCTGGATCCGAGAAGGGGGAGGAGGTAGAAAGCCTTGATACCGGGAGACACTTAAAACTCACATGACGATATTGGAGTTTAGTATTTGATATGTTGCTCCAATCAAAGAGGGTTGGGTACTGCCAGTGGTAGCAACGTAAGGTTGACGGTGAACTGTGTTTGAGCCCTAACTAAGCACACATTAGAAGGTCGCAGAAAGAGGTAACCGAGAAGAATCATACGGTCCCACGACGAGTACGGTCAAGTAAGTGAAGACTTGGTCAACGACATGTAATTGAACTCTCCATAACTTGGAATACTTTGTACGATCACATTGTTACCACCCACTAAATGATAGGGCTGAAGAAGCTCTTAGGAGTTCAACCTCTCTACACCGAATATAACCTACAGGTTCATGTTGGCCTTTATATTACCAACCTGTGTACCTACCCGCTTAGTTGGGAGAAGCTACACGGACGGGCAGGCAGGTTTTCAAGGTGCCTGTGTCAGTGTTTGCAGATTGTCGTGGCTATGTGTGAAGGTAGCTTGGTTTGTTTACTTGCTTGCTTCACGGCTCGTGTCCAGACCAAACGAACTGGAGTTGGGCATATGAGCGACGGGGGTATTATCTCTGCAATGGGTGTTGTCGGGGTACTCTTCTTACCTTATCCCGACTGCTTGACTGCTTAGAGAGTAGTTAGGAGGTAGTTACTTAGATGTGTCTTTCTCTATACAGCAAATACCCTGGTATGTCATTGCTCCTCGAACATTAATTCTTGCTGGATGTCCTTCTCCAACTTACTCTTATCTCGTGGTTCGAATCAAGGTGCGGAGCTTGAGATGGGCGTATGGACGCCAGTGTATGATACGCTGACTCAGTTTTTGCTTGTTGGGAGACACGTTTAAGAGTTAAGATTGCACGTCACTTATGATGAGCTTAGAATAAGATGGAGCTGTATGGCGCGTGAGGAGAAGGGAAAAAAGGGAGGGATTTCTCATCCGTCGTTTCCCTCCATTATCTTCAACGACCCCAGAAGTAGAACCTGTGCCCTAAGGGGGGGAGAAGAACGTGAGAACCAGACATGTGTTGGTACCAGCTGACGATGGGCTTGCAAGACATAAAATGCTATACAGACAGCGCAGACGTGCTACTATGACGACGATGGTGATGTCGATAATGTTAATAGACAGCAATACGAACAAAAACCACCAACTCCGGGCCAAGGCTCTGTGACCTGATCATGCGTTCCTCATATTCACTTCTTCCTTCTCCGCAGTCCATAAGCCCCTTGTCTCGAACCAAAGACGGACACTCTGGATGAGGAGTCACAAACGAATTCGTTCACGCGGGGTTCTCCTCTGCCTCACTTGCTCGCCATGGCTGTGAGCATCGACCATCTATGCATTTCCCGTCACATTATAACCTGCGATCTCTGCTACCGATTAATCCCCATCTTCTTGAGCCGCGTACAGCTGCTCGTCTCGAAATCCTGCGCAACCTTCATCTTGTCCGGGTCAGGGAAAAACCAGCCCTGCGCCTTGTCCACGAGGTCCTGCTTGGTACGCATCTCGGCCTCGCAGCGCCGGCGAAAGGTCCGCAAGAACGTGACGTCGGCCTCCTTATCGAGCCCGCGCATCGCGTGCTCGGTCCAGCCGTCTACCTCGCGCGGGTCCACAAAGTAGTTGACGTGCAGCTTCGGCGTTGTGCGGTGCAGCGTGAGGGGCGGGTCCGCAATGTCGAAGGACATGGCCACGGGCCGCGTCGAGGTCTCGCCGCTTGAGAAGATCGACGTGAGGAGCGGGAAGAGGAAGAGGAAGATGATGGGCAGGAGGCCGACGAGCGTGTCCCAGCCGGATTGCCGTTCTGGTTGTTGGCCGTCGGCGGGCCGAGGACGTCGGCGCGGTTGGGCGCCGCCGAATTGGTGGACGCGGAAGCCGCGTTGGCCGCCGAGGTTGAAGACGAATTGGGGTCCAGTGTCAAAGGGACCTGGAGGATATATATGTTAGCTGGTTTGTTCGACTGGAACTCGCTTGCTTCCTCCGAGAGATATTGCCTCCTTCCTACGTGTTACCTCGCCCGAGAACTCGAAAGAGATCACCCCCATGGATCGTATATACTCTCATACCGAAACAGAGACCGGAAACTCACCTCCGCCGAAAGGTCCACCAAACCCTCCCCCAAAGAAACGTTGGAACATTTCTTCTGGGCTGATCTCGTCCTCCCACATTCCTCCACCACCAAACCCCGCCCCCGGGGGACCGCCCGCCCTCGCACCTCCCCCTCTCCCTCCAAACCCAGCGAAAGGATTCCCCGCCTGTGCGCGCGCACTCTCGAAGCGCGAGTCCGGGTCGGTGCCGAACTGGTCGAACTTATCGCGCTTCTCCTTGTCGCCGAGCACGCGGAACGCGTTGGCGACCATCTTGAAGGCCTCGGCGGCGTGCTCGTGGCCATTTTTGTCCGGGTGCGTCAACAGCGACTGCTTGCGGTAGGCCTTTTTGATCTCGCCGTCACTGCACGTCCGCTCGAGCTCCAGGATCTCGTAGTACGCCGTTGCCTTGCACCGCCGGATCCGGAGGACTGCTGTCTTCTGCGCGTCGGTGTACTTGCGCTCCTGATTCCCCTGGTTGTGCTCCCGGCTGCGCGCCGCGCCGCCCGACGACGCGTCGGCGCCCGAGGCTTTGGCGGACATTGTGGTCCTTGGCCTCGTTGGTGTGTGGTGTCGGGGATGTGGTGGAAGGACGAGGTGGGTTCGAAGGTGATTGGGCCGTATAGAATCGGGCTCAGAGAACGTTTTGCATCAGTGTGTACCTCCCAAGACTCATTTATTCCTCCGACTACTATCAGTCATCGGATGGTGAACCGGGCGTTCGACGATCGTTCAATGCAGACGCAATGCGACGGATAGAGTGTTGTTTCGAAAAAAAGTCGCCCACAACAAGAACAAGTGGCGCTTGCGTCGGAGGAAGGTAAATAGTATTATTCGGAAGGACCACAATTGAACGGGCGTATAAGTTAGGGAGTCGTCTTTAGAGAAAGTAGAAGGACGAGGCTGCGGAAGAGCTGTATCGTTGAGACAGGTTCGTGGTGTAGGCAGTATAGTATGGCGTGGTTTTCGCCTATCTGCATCACCTTGGCTGTTCCTCTGACTTTCTGCCGGCCAGCTGTTCAACGTACGTATTGTCGATGTGGCTTCAACGTTTCGTTATCGCACCCTGTGGCGGATGCGATGTTTTGGCAGGTGGCTTATCGGCTGAGCCCAGGCCAGGTCGGCCCTTGAGACACCCCGGCTTACCGACCACGCGAACGGGTCAGAGCTGAGACGCTAGCAGGGATACTCAGTAGCTCGCGGCCCGGCGCAAAGCTCAGGGCAGCTTGAGCCTCCAACCTTGAAGATTTCAATCGAATGACGATATCGTCGCAGGGTAGAGAGCTGCAGAACGACTTGCTTCAGGCTCAAGCTTGCCAAACCCTGCCAAACCTCCAATATCTTGTTGTAGCTAAGGTACTCGTTTGATTGCCGCAACTATACACATGATTGTTCCGACTACTCGTTACCTAGTTGTGAGCTCTACTGTACAGTTCGCCTGTAGCAAAAGCTAAGCTGGTTCTCGCACGTAAACCGAATCCCCTCAAAGAACATCGATCCCCAAAACGTTAAGATGGACTCCCCAACACCAGAACCTCCCAAATCCGTGACCTCGACCCTAGATGCATGGGGCAGTGAGTTCTTTCCTCCTCTGTCCGTCATCTCCCACTAACCACCAATCCCACCCACCCAGACTCTTCCATGGCGCCCACGGGTCTCGCAACCCTCATCACCGCCCTCCACGCGCGGCCCTTCCAGGTGCACCCCATGCTCTTCGTGCCGCTCCTCCTCTTCGCCTCGTACGCAAACCTGCAGGGCTTCAAGATCGACAGCGCGGGCGTGACGGCCGCCGCCTCGGGCACCTACGCCCTCCTCGCGCTGCGGCGCAGCCCGGGGGCCATCTGGCGCAAGTTCAGCGTGCGAGGCGTCGTGCGCGGCTCCGCGGTCGGCATCGGGGCCATGAATACTGTGAGCGGAGGGTGGGTGTACGCGAAGGGGAGCACGAAGGCGAGCCGGGAGAAGGAGAGGGCGAATCGGAGGGATAACCCGCGGTGGGTAGAGTAGATAAATGGGGGAGGAGGCTAGAAGGGTGATCGTGAGGGCGATCGCGAGACAAGGCGGGGGTCAGGCTGTGTGAATACAGAACACAAGCTGAGGACAGGCACAGTTGCTCCTGTAGTGTGACTACGCCTTTCTTTGGCGACATAGCTTCATGGCATTGCATTAACGGGAGTTTTGTTTGTTTGCCTGAGTGGTAGAGGTGGAAATAGTATACCTATGCCAGAAGTGAGATGTCATTTTCAAAGCGGTCCTTCTTCGTCGAATGGATCAATGCAATTGGATTCTATGCGCATGAACACGTCACAATTCCAATCAGAGGAAATGGAGACATAATCGTATAAGATGAGTATTATTTAATACCATATTACTAAACAAGACTTGTTCATGCTGGAATTCTATCGCAGCAAATGACGGTCTGGCAAATCTGACCAACAAAGGGAAAAATACAACCAAATACGCCTTGGCCCATAACTCCGGGAGACCTCTCAGCTCTTGATAGTCTCCTTGTGTCCTATCCGCCTGGATGGGTAAAACTTGCCAGTCCCCGAAATTAGGACTTCTTCTTTGTCCACTCTTCTCTATAATCCCGAACCTCTAACCCAATGCATTTTTCATATCCAGACCGTGCTACTCCATGCAATGCAGATGCGACCAAGTTTCCGGTGTTCCCTGTACGGCCAGAGGCACAGGGATTCTTTGGGCATCAACTTTCAGGTTCGGTTGGCCCAGAGTGCTTTCCGTCCCTCCTATCTCTGTCCTTATCCTACAGGGACGAAGCCTGTTTTGGTGGAGTAGGTGAAAGCCTCAGCTTGCAGAGACTGTAGACAAAAAAGCAAATAGCCAAGAATGCCATCACGGTGTATTGCAGAAATTTCCCTATAGCCATGGGGAAGCTCAGTGCAGCTGGTAATGGCTTTGATACTGGTAACGGGATTTGGTACTCGGTGAGGTACTTGATGTCAGTCTCGCGGACCTTGGGCGCAGCGAAGCTAGTGTACTCGTCGATAATTCGATCCATGGTCCATTGACTTGTCTTGCGCATGACACCAATGACGCACCCAGTCCGGTGCTTTCCATGGTTGCAGTGAATAAGCAGGGGCCAATTCTGAGAATTGGTGACGAAAAGCTGTATCGCCTGCATCAGCTTCCAAGGTATCTCTTCCTTCTTGGTTCCGGCCATGTCGAAGATTTGGTGGGTGATACCGTTACTGGTCATGAACTCAGCGTAACCGTCGGGAAGTTCCTTACCGACCAGTGTAACGATAGTCTTCAGCTTGAGAGACTGAATGAAAGGGTAGTCCTGAGCCTGGGGGTAGCCGCTGCGGTATAGACCGCCAGCAACAACGGTACTGAAGTTGACAGGCTCCATGTTGCCTGGTGAGAGCGATGCGTTGTCGGCCGTTTTCTGCTCCTGGCAGCTCTTCTCAAGTGCCATTCAGCTTTGCTCACTCCGTGCTTAGGGTGAGACGTTCCCGGTTTATCCGAGAAAAGAACAGAGGAGCGGGAGAACGAGACTGCTCTGCTGCAATGGACTGGGTGGGGTTTAAGGCGCGATCAACAAAGTGACACGAGAATCAGGTAGAGGTGGTGAATATGCTGGAGGCAGTAGAGGATCAGGTGAGGGCGAGATGATGTCGTAGGTGGTGTCCTGCAGCAGGACTTGGAGATGACCAAGTTGGAGGCTACAGCGAGTCGAGAGCGCGGAGCATCTTGGCGAGAGATGTGGTAGTGATCATCCTGGCGAAGAAGATTGGGTGATGTCTGGTAATGGAGAAAAGACGCGTGGTATGAGCTGGCTCGAGTGGTGGTGATTAATGAAGTAGGAGGTAGGTAGAGCAGGAAAGGGGAATGAGTGCCAATGGAGAAAGGTTTTGTGCGCAGCCTCAAGCCTCGAGCATGGGGAAGGCTAAAGTTACCTCCATTTTACCTCCATTATTCTCCACTGGCAAGCTACATGAATTGGAGAAACCGTGCTACTGTCCAATGCTGTTTTAGGGGTCCCAGCTCGCCAGCCTACCGCATGTTCGGCGCAGGGCACACGGCCAGCCACTGGAACTGCTAAAGAGGACTGCAGTCTCGCCCCACGGCACCTTGCATGGTGGTTTCCGCACCTGACTGCCCTGACCAATGGGCGATGCCGTGGCTTGGAAGCTGTAGAGCCTGCTAGCAACTGTCTCATCCAGTGGAGTGATCGTTGACCAGTCTGGCCAGTAGCTGTTAGGTACTTCTAGAGAGAGTTTGAGGCCAAGAGGAGCAAGCAAGGCAAGAGAAACCAGGTGGGATGGGATGAAGGAAGCCGCAACTCAACTTCGAACAGACGCGAGACTTAAAAATCTAGCACGCGCAAATTTCACATCATGACTAGCTGCGGTAACGAATATTACACAACTCATTTCACCTCGCACTCGGATTCATTCTGCAAGACCTAAATGCCTCATCATCTCCAGCCAGATAGCAGTCACAAGTCCAAGGCCAGCCTGCATAGAATATCAGTTATAATCCTCAATAATGCATCCATCCACCGTTCTGTGGCAGCTTCCGAGACGGCGCTGGGGATCGACGTTGCAGGACTGATCTGCGTTTCTTGATACGTGTGCCTGAGCTGGCTTTGTTTTGGTCGCCTTGTCTTGGCTTGTCTCACCGGTAGAATCTGGGCTCTGTCTGGGCCGAAGAATGGCGTATGACGCAAGTTCAAGTGGCAGCGTTGCATCAGACGCAACGGCGCGGATGTTCGCCCAAGCTCGCCTCGCGAGATCACCGCGCGCTACCGGCTTTTAGGGATAGATTGCCCAAAAAAAGTTCGGCTAAGCTTGGAGGTTGGAGCAACGACCACCTTCTACCACCTGCGGTCTCGCCCTCTCCGCAGAGCAATATCGACATGATTCGACACTTGGCAGCGACATGGGAGCAAGTGTTAAGAGATAATTTAGTTCAACATCAACCTATTCACCTAACCAACACCTTGGCTACCAGCGGCAAACCCCTCTCTTACAACACACAGCATTATGACGAATACTGGAAATTGATCATGAGGGCTCAATTCAAACATGCCTATCTGCGTGTCAAGCGCTGTCGAACCTCGTCCAGAACTCATCATCTCGTACTCTTGTCTTCGGGAGCTCATCCATGGCGCGATGCCATTGACCTACCTGTTGCAAGGAGATCAAAGCACGTCGGAAGCTCTGTGACATGCCGTATAATGAAGTTCATAGTGATCATGTGCGGCTGGCGGCCTCTTATCGAAGTCTTGTTTCAGTCGAGTCACCAGCCGCCTATAGGTTGTGTTGATCTGGTTGTTCGCGTCTGTCCAGTATTGCCGCGACAGCCGATACCCCAGCTACCTATTATTTGCTCTACTTCTACAAGTAGCCACAGATAACATTGTTATTAGTTGCCTTGGTTGCGCAGCGTTTCGATCTGGTCCCAGGCACATGATACCAGACGCGTAAGATTCAGGTCATTTTGACACGCTGAGCCGTTTGTGGCTTGTGCCCCATTGCAGGTGGTTTCAATGCCCTGCAGGCTCCAACGGCCCCAAAGCTTCACCTGGAATGTACTCTGTCGTGGCGTGCCCATTCACTCAAGAAAAGGTCCAGCATTACTTGCGTTGACCAAGTCATATCGCGCCATCCGCCAACGTTTGGTCAGCTTCGGTCTCAGAAATCAACGTTAAATAAGACCTGGGGTCTTTCATCACAACCCGCCACGTGATTCTCAGTACTTGACTGCTAACAACCCCCTGGAATTTGAAGTGCATTCTGCTCTCGAACAGTCATCCTTCACACTACTGCGGACGTTCCGGTATTACTTATACACATGATTTACCTAGATATTGTGCCTCAGAGGCCCACCATTGATCCGACAGCTATACCTCAATACGACATTCAGCCCTATGGTAATGCAGTGTCACCCTGACCCAGATTTCGATTCGTCATACGTCGTCTAGCATCAGCTTCTTAAACGCATCTCTTCGGCGAGGGTGGTCAGATCGAAAGTCCTGACCGCTACCTTTGCTCTTCGCAGTTTAGCTAAGTAAAAACTACGACGTCTCGATAACTGATTCTCAAGAGCAAATGGCATTCGTAAGAAATGTACTAATCATAGGCAAATTTGCCTGTCCCTGCCATCTTCATGCAAATTCAAACTAATCACATTCGCCGAATAGTGTAAATCTAATTGTATCTCGCATAAGTTGCTTAGTTGTCGCTACAGTAACCCTGAGTCGAGCACGCTGAAGGTCGCCTGTGCTCGTCCAAATCTCACCGCGTTTCCATTCTTTGCTGTGGATCTGCCTTCTTTTGTCATTTCTTTCATTGGCCGAGCTGGTATTCCCGCCAGGGCCTCTTCGACCAACATGGCAATATCTTGAGCGCAACCGAAAGACAGACTCCAACCTGCACCCCCGTGACCATACGAATGAATTACTCGACTACCAGTTCTCCGAAGTTCACGTTCCACTCGTACGTTTGTGCCTCTGAAAGGACGCAGGCCTTGAGCCAGGGGGTATTCTGGGTCAAGTTTTGCGTCTTTTAAACAGGGCAGGAACATTTCGCATCTCTCTCGCATCCTCCGAATAATCGGGCTGTCCAACGTCAGATCTAGATCCCACTCATTCGGTTCCGCGATCCCACCAATCAGGAGAATGTTGTCATTACGAGGCACCAGGAACACGATTTCATTCGACGAGTGAGCTGCATCTGCGGTGATGGTCAGAGCCGCATCCACTTTTGGGAAATCCGTGCCATCGTTGATGACCCGGATGAGTCCACCTCTGATCGGGTATACACTTTCGTCGCCAGCAAGCACGTTGCCTTGGAGTCCAGTACAGTTGATGATGAGATCTGCTGCAAAGCGTTCTCGTAGGGAGTCCTCAACATCGACTAAATCTTTCTGGATTGTCTCGGTCACAAATTGAGCGCCCTTTCCCTCGACCAAAGTCGTCAGCCAGTGCATGGCCTGATCAGTGTCGATAATTGGTGCCATCAATTCATAGGCGTCAATTGCACCGTAAGAGTGGTCAACTCCTCTGTCATCGATGATGTCAGACCCCCGGTAAAAGCCTCTCACACCGCTAGCCATGATCTCCTTCATCTTTGACAGTTGGGCGTGGTCGTTTTCTATATTCTCTGGGAAGAAAAAGTCTGATGGCATCATTCGTACACCAGATGCCTGGCTCAGAGCAGGAATCGAGGCAATGCCATCCCAGATGTGATAGGCTGTCATGCACCAGCGCTTCGAGTTCTCGAGTGAGATTTTGTCGGTATGTTGACCGCACACAGCTGGCGGGAATTCCCAAAGTGCACCAGCTATCTGGGAAGTGAGGCGGTGGTCGTCGCTGACCCAGGCGCTACTAAGAACCGTCACGCGGTATCCACGGTCCAAGAGAACCCAAGCCCTGTGTGGAAACGGTCAGCAACGGAACATCAAGCCCAAGGCTCGATATGGGCTGCATTGAGTGATAACTTGACTGCCTCGACACGTATAGCCGAGTTCCAGAACACGGCGTAGAGACCTATGCTCAAGACATGTACGAAAAAAGCTTTGTACTTACGATACTAGCCCGGTGACACCTCCTCCCACCACAAGAATATGGGGTGACCTGTTTGATGGTTCCCTCAGGGGTTGAGGAATGGGTGAGATATCTCTCCACAAAGTAAGAGGCATATCGATCCTCCTATGTGCCTTGACGATTTGAATTTTGCAAACAGTATAGATTGAAGTCTGGAGTACACAAGGAACGATGCTGAAGGATTGCCAGAGTTAGCTGAGAGATGGATATTGTGGTGGCCTCGTGTGCCCTTTATAGTCGATCATGTGTTACTGTTGTATACCCACACGGACAAACGTTTCACAGAACGTCACAGACGCTCTTTCAAAGGGAAAAGGGAAGATACGGGGTACTGAAGGGCACATTACCCCCTTCCTTGTAAGTTGTTTACACACCTACAGCTTGTAGCGGTGCTCACGGCGGACTGCCTACGTTTGGTAAGTACATGCAGCCTGTAGCAAATCTGGCTGACGACTTCCCAGAACGGCCCTAGATGTTGGCATCTTTCGGTCACACTACAACATACATGATGGGCCCCTCTGCAACGACCAACGCCGCCGTGACAGCTATCACGTTATTGGCCCAAAGCAGAATCTGAGCCTCACCCAAGCCGTAAACGTGATGATCCATTTGGACCAGAGATCGTCTCCCATAGGTCCAAGCCGCCCAGGCCCCTTCGGCTGTACGAGTTACACCTATCTGCTGACCAGAACCTATTCTTGACTCGGCGTCCCCATCCCGCCTTTTCGAGACTGTGCCACAGGACATTAAGCGGTATCTGATTTGTACATGGTCCTCCAGACCACATTCATTGTGGATAACTCAATCGGCCGAAATTACAATCCTGTCTTTCTCCTTGAATATGACACCATCCTCAGACCGACGTAGCATTTGAGACTCTGTAAGGGATCTAGCGGACCTATCACGATATGATGCAAGCATAGAATGACACAGACTATCGCCTTTACGGACTTTTCATTGATCATTGGCCAATGCCCGAATGAATCCTTCCAGAAGCCCAGGCTCTCGGAACGAAATGGACTTGCGTTTTTCGATACACCTCGTCACCTAATCACATTCTTTGTGCAATATCGATCACACTTGAAGTCCGTCGACTGGTGCCTAGACTATGAACTCATCACATCGATATCACACCTGCGCTATGATCGCTTCTTCTGGGGCTATACCGAAGAATCACTGTATGCTGTTGGCGCAAAAGTGCGGATGCCGTCCGACTCGGTGCTCTCCCTAGATCTTTTAGGTACAAGAGGAGCACCTTGCCCTACTGTATGGAGATTAGAGACTGTAAAAGACCAGTCCGATAGGCTATATGACCCTGTAGAGCCGTAGATTCGATCTCAGGTGACGCTGAGCCGCGGCCCCGCCTTTACCGCACGCACACCCGATTATGCCGGAAACCAACGACACTGCATGATATTGTGGCTGTGTCGTCTACCATAATAACATTCCCGAGAGCCAACAGTGTGATGGTTATTCGCATGAAGCGCCTGGAGAACCCATGATCGGTCATAGCGGATAACCCGCGGATAGCCCGAAACTCTTGGATGAAATGGCGGAGGACAAAAAAAACCTATTAATTGCTGACGCGTCTTAACGTCAAACTGTAACATCGTGATTAACAATACGGCGTTATGTAATCGGATGACGATGCTGGTAGCCTTGAAGCCTAGGATGCCTACCCCTTAGTCATTCCACAGTCTGGCCTTACCTGAGGATCGGTATCCGCTCACTTCAGGTGGAGTAGTAAAAGCCAAGAAACGGCCGAGATGTCTTGTCCTGACGCTTACTAGCACTAACCTTGTCTAGATACCGACAAGTCCAGCCCTACCCGTGCCGCCTGGCTGGATCATCCATCCCTGCCCCTCACAAACTTGAACATAGGTCATAGATAAGCTTAGGGTAAGTACTCTACAGAAAGGGGGCTATAATAGGAGGAGGAAAAGGCAAGTATCCATAGTACTCTTCGGCTTTCAATGTGTTTAAGTGGCTCAACTGAAACTCTGGAACCGGGGAGACGGGGACGTCGTTCCAACGGGAAAATGAGGGGTTCATCCCAAGAAGCTGGCATCCTTACAGCCTACTGTGCCCCCCTCCAGAGCCTTTCCTTCAAGTTTACCGAGCGACAGTCGCCCGGAAAGCACATACATAGACTCATCGGGATTCCGTGGCTCTGGGTTTCGGTATAGGTAGACCAATAGGAGAGCGAGGCTGATAGCTTGCGTGGAATGGTTATTTCGGGAGTGCTGTAAGGCTGCGCGAAGGGTCCCTCTTGTTCTCCTGGGAAGGTGGGTGGCGGGTAGGCGAGTGTTGGTCAAAGGTAGGTCTATGCCGGCTGGCATCGATGCGGCCGCCACGTGGGTGGACGCCTAGATGAGGGCCAGTCACATAGTCATGGAGATAGAAACGAATGACATTCGAGCTTTCAGATGGGTGGGCCGGGTAGGTAGGTAGGTCGGGGAATGGCGGTATGTGTCAGGATGAGAAGTATGACTGTCGAAGGACGTGTGATGTATTGCGCCTGAGTGGATGATGGGAACGCTGACTGGCTGCGTTACTGGTAGGGAGCGCTTGGAGTTGGCGAGGACTTGAACTGGATCAAGGATTATCTGCATGGTACTTGACGGAAATGGATGTGTCTCGTTGCTGCGTTGGTTATATCCTTGACAAGTCTAGATAGGTAGTGTCTTGATACACCAGGAAACATGCTGCAGTCTTGGTAATTTGGGCATAGCTTGAACAGATGCGTCTGCTACTGGGGGTTCATTTCCTTCAAACAGGTCCACATCCCGGCGACCCGGCAAGCTGGGAACTTCAGGGAGACGGGGCTATGGAGGCGGGTCCTTGCCCGGCCGTTTGGGAAAATCTGCACCTGCTCTTGGAGCATTCACATGGGACCCGACGGGCTGGGACATCTAGGTACGCTTGGGCACGGCACCAACATGGAGGGCGGGGTGCTGTCGACCCTTGTGCCTTGCGGGATGTACATATAGGGTTCGTCTGGTCTACTCTATGGGCATCTGCATCATAACTCGGAAAGTTGTCCCATTACAGCAAGTTGGCGGGCACCGAGGGTGTACGTACGCAGGTTAGTATATAGGTGAGCATCGGGCCGGTGTCATGGGTAGGCGAAAGGTGTTTCGGCGTGTTCAGATACTGGCTTCTTCCGGCCCGAGAAGGCTGCCTTGATGTGTTATGGCGATATACTAGATGGACGGGTTTCGGTGTGGTTGCGGCACAGTATGTAGTTGGTTCCTAATGGGTTCTCAGTTGGTTCTTCTTGCGTTAGCTGACACCTACCTATACGGACAACGCGTGCTATTTTCCATGAGTAATTCATAGGTGCTCCCTGAGGTACTTACGGTAGGAGGTGGGTAGCGTGAATAAAACACCCCAGACAAGCAGCCAGAAACTTCAACCAGAGCGTTGGGACTGGGGATGAGCGATCGGCGTGCATGCGGGAAACTGCGCCGATAGATTCGTGACTGTTGGTACCGTACCACCTTACCTACTTACTTTAGGCAGATGGGTATTGGCTGGGTTCATGGTCATGCCTGTCATCTACATGGCTATTTGGAAGAGTATGAGTGAGGTTTTCAAGGGGCAAATGTTGCAAAGCAATCTTCAACGACTCAGGACGGAGAGCCCCGATGTTCGCGTACAGAGCAAAGAGAATGCGGCTCTGTCTTTCGTAAAAGCTCTCTTTACATTACTTAAACCTCACGTTTCTCTGGTTCTTCCCTGACCCAATCATGTTACTTGCATTTGGCTTGATGGCTACGCCGCTGCTGTATTAGACATCGTCTACCTTATATCGTACTTAGCTGGTAGCTGCCTAGGCGTGGCTGAACTCGCTCAAGATATTCCATGCGCCTTCATCAAATAAGTGGCTCAGCTATACGAACGGGATGTGGCGCAGCCATGATGGGTCTCGCGATTGCTGTCTGATTGGAGCGCGCGTCATCAGGCATGATCCAGCCATCTGAAAATCGCTGTGCCGATTATCCATTTTTCAGCTGCTGATGCTCGTGAAATCCGGCGGCGATGACGCACAACCCGGCCCAAGCCCGAGCCAGAACTCCTGCAGAGCCACAAAGTGTTAGGTCGTAAACGGGGCTCCCTCACAGGACTTTGCTTGTTTCCTGAAGTTAGGTAGCATTTTTTGTCAATGCTCTGAAAAGCACTGCCGTTCTACCTTGTTGCAGTGGATGGCGCGCAATGGGCAGTGAATGAACACGGTTTGGGATGAGATGATGAGGTACTGACGCCACTCTATGCTAGGTATAGTACCACGTACCTTAGGTACCTATACTGCGTATTCCCTCCGCCTGAGAATAAAGTGATGATGAGAATAATAATCCTACCTCACCTGACCTGACATCTGCTTGCAATTGCAACTCATAAGCATCTTACGCACCTGCAAACAAAAAACTCTCTTCGCCTGACTCATCAGTCCCAAGACTGGTCTCACTCAGGTGCTCTGTCGTCGTTTCCTAATTGCGTTTGCGTCACGTACCTTAGCTACTTAGCTACCTAAGTAAGCCGAGCTCTCGAGCTCGACCCCTCCAACGAGAAATCCGCCCACCAGCCAACCGCCTTACCCCGCCATCATCATTTCCGACGTCAGCTTCTCGAGCCCTCTCCCTACCTGCTTCGGCTTGCTTTGGTTGCTGTCTCTATCTGACTGATACTGAACCCTTTCACCTTTGCACCGAATCTAACTACCCACGTGAACCACCACCCTAGACTGCTTACATAGGTACCACAAGAGCTGGTAGTTAGCGAGGGAGAAGTACCTCTGCATCATGGCTTCTAGTCGGCTTGGCTTCGGCAGCATGCTGCTGGTATGCATGCTGATCTTGGTATTGATGCCCACCAAGGCCGCCGCTTTCGGCGCCGGTAATATTCCCTCCATCGCCCAGGTTGAAGGCCACAACTGGCGCCACGGCGACATTGAGGATACCCTCAAGACTCTCGCTTTCCTGCACGGCAAAAAATGGACCACTCTGCTCGTCGGTCGAACCTACTTCGGCAACTGGTTGCGCGACTACTCCCAAGCTGTCGATGTAGGCAGTCTGAAAGGTGTCAATGCTGAAACCATCCGCATTCTCGTCTGGGTGCTATCTTTTCTCGCCAATGGCTATGCCACCGAAGAGTTCGAAGTCACCGCAGAGCGTCTTGGCGTCTACAGACCGGAGGAGCACATTGACAATCCTCTTGGCTATGCCGACGGCAAAGACGCCAGGGAATATGATAAACGCCTTCGTGGACCCGTGATGCCCGTGGAGACCGAGATTGACATGCGCACGGGTATGAAGAACTATATCGCCAACGAGTCTGGAAGTTGGGCGACTAGTGTCGGTTACCTGCGATTCAGTATTGGACGGTGTATCCACTTCGGGAGACTGTACACGCATGGCTCTTCAGGTAGTGGTAAGGAAGAAGACCTGTGCGAGGCCCTTCGATGTCTCGGCCAGTCACTTCACTGCATGGAGGACTTCAGTGCTCACAGCAACTACTGTGAGCTGGCTCTGCGCGAACTTGGCTACCACGGTGTCTTCCCTCACTGCGGATCCGCCACCGAAATCACACTACACGGCAAGTGCGTCTTCCCTATCGTAACTGGCACCTTCGGTGGAGTTGACTTCCTGCACTCTGTGCTGGGCGAAGCCAATGACCATTTAACGCAATCTGAAGTTGACCAGCTTGATATCGCATTGAAGAACTCGGAAAACGGTTCATCGGGGCCCAACAGCGGTAGTAATAGCCGCGGACTTGGCAGTCTCCTGAAGGGAAACACCTCCGACTTTATCAGTCTCGTCGGCAAGCTGCCCGGAATAGGAGGTGGGATGGCTTCTGAGGCTAGCGATCTAAAGCGCATGGCACAAGAGCAGGAGCGAAAGAATGAACAGGCTGGAGGATACGCGGGTACGCGAGCCAACTTGAACCATGTGCCAGGAATGAGTGACGACTTTGACCCTGTTAGGGTATCGAAGCAGATTTATCCCATTCTGCAATTCCGTGACAAGATTGTTAAGTCGATCAACCGAGGCATTTCAAAGGTTCCTGGGTTGGAGAGCTTGCTGGAGCACATTAGCGAGACACTGACCGCTTTCATTCTCGGGTTGCTGGCGCCTTTCATCAGACCAATTATCAACCAGGTCACCAAGACCCTCAAGCAGGGGTCGTCAGGCGTTATTGACTCCAGTGCAAAGGCTCAGCTAGAACCGTGGAACAACCCTCACTGTTCGGATCCGACGCACTCGATGCTTTCCAAAGACCACTTTACGAACATCCTGAACTCATGTGCTGGACGAGTAGCAGCTACAGTCCTCCAATACGCTGTTCCGTAAGTACATTTTTGCCAAGTTGATATATTACCACCTGACTGATCTCATTTAGCCGAATTCTTTATGCGTGGGACAACACTGGTGTTCCTGTAGACGAGGTCGTTAACGATGTCACGCGGGCATTCCACCACCCTGCAATCCGCGAAGAGAGAGTTGAAATCCACCGCAATATGTTCAACACAGTCCGCCAATGGGCTGACGAGTACCCTCGTCGCCACGAGCTCAACCATCTCCTGGGGTCGGACTCAGTCCGTAATGGCAAGAACCACATTCTTAGCAGCTCAAACAAAGGTCACTCGCACGGAGGTGGCATTTTCGACGGCGGACTCATGGAGCAACTCGGTCACGGGAGACCCAAGGGTTCGCTCTGGTCTCAGTGTGCAACAAGAGATATGGATGCGATGCGGCCTACGTCAAGTTATTCGGACCGACCCAGCTCGTCTCATTCGCAAGGGCCGAGGCCTTCCGAACACAGCTATGGATATACCAACCAGCAACCGCCACACAGCGGAGACGGTCACCTGGCACCCTACCCTAGCTACGGACAGCAGGCACCCCAAGGTGAGGCGGCTGGATATTATGGTGCATCCCAGGGTCAAGGATACGGCGGTGCGTCCCAAGGCCAAGGATACGGTGGTTCTTCGCCAGGCCAAGGATACGGTGGTTCTTCGCCAGGCTCAGGATATGGCGGACCTCCTCCAGGCCAAGGATATGGCGGGCCTCCTCCGGGCCAAGGTTATGGCGGACCACCGCCTGGCCAAGGGTACGGCGGTCCACCACCCGGCCCAGGATACGGCGGTCCACCTCCAGGTCCAGGCTACGGTGGCCCACCGCAAGGCTACCCCCCATACGGACAACCACAATGGGGTGGGGGATATGGGGGCCCTAATTACTAAGCTTTTCACGTTTCTCGGGTCGCGAGGGGCGTTCGTGGGTATGTGGAAAAGGGAAATAGGGTTAAACTGGGAGAGTAGAAAGTCGTATAGGTTAGATGGTTATCATACCCTACGTCACGCCTGGCGGTTTCGGCTTTTCTTTGAGATGAATTCCTAACAAAGTGCATTTTATTCATAATGTCATTCAGACGATGTGCCCCTCTGTTCGTTCTGGCAGAGCCGATGGAGTCTAGTTCTGCATTAAAGGTATGGAAAGCTTTGCGGCCGTCGCGAAGTATTCCTACATTTACAACCTTCATACTCGCGATGTATGGTAATCATCACGTTCATGACTTTTGGCTACAAGTCGTCAAAGAAAAGCAATTCGTAATTGTGCATAGAGACGTAGAACCAGACGTATGCGGTCACGTTAATGACGCTAGGCCTAGCGAAAGGCAGTCAATTCCTAATCAGGCAATGCACAGATAGGCTACCACCGGGCCGAGTGCTACCTTCAGTCGGGAGACTCTCTGTTTGGCTGTGTCTCCTCGCTTTAAAGCTGCATTGACTAGTCTGTAACTAACAGGGTTTGCTATGAGGTATCACATAATCATCATCACCGAGTAGGTGGGTAGAGACCAGATGCGATGGTGATTTGTGACCGTTTGGAAGCTAAATCCACGGACGATTGGGTGTAACAAGACGATCACTAATCCGTGATTCCCAGTGGGCTCTCGCTACCGCCCATGCGGCGCATCTACGTAGTCGGTTGGGGGGGAGCCGAGCACCTACCTTATAAGAGGGTACCTACCGTACGACATGGGACACTAGGTTCCCTCTAGAGCCCAGATGAGAGGGGGGGGGGGGGGTTTGTGTCATACTGATGTGCTGAAAAAAAAAAAAAAAAGGCTGTGGGCGGATAGGTCAGGGGTTTGGGGAATGCTACCTGTCATATGTGGCTCTGGGGCAAACTTGCATCTAGTCTGTGTTGCGTATAGCTTCATGCGGCGTGCGGCGTGCGGCGGGTCTGGGTTCTCGCGGATTGGGCGCTGATGTGGGATTGTGGTGATTGCTGCTGTCGCTGCTGAACTAAGGTACACGATGCGCGGCAAGGGCGCAGAGTGATGGGATGTGTGATAGGAGTAGAGGGTAGTGGTGAGGCAGTGGGACGGGGTGCTCGCACCTGCTGGTGTGATGTGAGAGCTGGCGCTGTTCGCGACGGGGGTCATATAAGGAGAGAGCGCGCTTTCCCGGGCTTCGATGCCGGTCTATCTTTTCGAGACACGAAGCATCTATGACACGGCGAGGTTCGAATTCACTACCCGTCGGAATGCTTCTCGTGGCCACGAATTCGCTGCTCGACGCCGCGGCAGTCCTCGTCGCGTCCGCGTCGCTGCTCTACATCGTCTACCGCTGGTCCTTGCCCGTCCCGCTCCCCGGTATCCCCTACAACGCCGAGGCCGTCAAGACACCGCTCGGCGACATTCCCGGCATCGCGGCCGTCGAGCGCAGCGGTGGGCGATCTAGCCAGTGGTTCGCGGAGCAGGGGCGGCGGCACGGGTCCGCCGTGGTCCAGGTGTTTATGGAACCCTTGGGGCGACCGAGCGTCGTGGTGAGTGGGTTCCGGGAGGTGTACGAGATGCTGCACTGTCGAGACGTGGACCGGGGGACGCTGGGGACGCTGCCGGAGCTGGTGATGCCGGAGGCGCAGGTGGCGATGAACCTGACGGACCCGAGGGTCAGGCGGAACCGGGAGATGGTGAGGGAGGTCATGTCGGCGCGGTTCACGCGGAATGTGAGTACCCTGCCTGCCTACCTAGCATCGAGTGCGTCCTGGGGGTTTTCAGGCGCAGTGGCGTGGTCTAGGGGACTAGAGGCAGAGACTTGATGCGTGTCTATAGGTTAATGCACCCGTTATCTATCGAGAGCTCGTGCGGCTCGTCGAGCTGTGGAGGGAGAAGTCTCGGATCGTGGATGGGCGGCCGTTCGAAGCTGGCCACGATTTGCAAGTCTATCCCTTCCTCACATTTTTTTGTCTCCCTCGAATAAGACATAGATAAGCTCTCACCCTGAAGAATCTGCGCTGACAGGGTAACAGACACAACTGCACATTCGACATGATCTCTGCCGCCGCCTACGGACAAAACGGAGACGACAGCCGGACTCTAACGCAGCTCAGAGACCTGCAGGCGTCCAAACCACTCGTCGCCGACGTGCCTGACAGCAGCGGTGTAGTCGCAGCAGAAGCAACGGCCCATCCCTTCCCGACCCTGCCCCAAAGCCCCGAGATGCGCGCCGTGGAAACTCACGTCCGCGCCCTCGCGCTCCGCAACGCCCTTCCCTTGCCGCGGGTCTTCTTCTCGGCGTACAAGCGCCTCGCGCCCTCGCTGCGCCGCGCCTCCGGCACGATGGACGACCTGCTCCGGCGCCAGCTCCGGGCCTCGGTGTCGAGGCTGATGAGCACGGGGCCAGGGGGGTTCGTGCCGGTATCGGCGCTGGATACGATGGTGCTGCGGGAGACGACGCACGGGGTAGAGCCGCGAGGAGGGGAGGAGGAGATGGAGATGGTTTCGGAACTGCGGAGGAGCGGCGCCGTGCGCGACGAGCTGTACACGTACATCATGGCGGGCCACGAGACGACGTCGACGGCGCTGGCGTGGATGGTGCGGCATCTGGCGGGGGACCGGACACGGGCGCAATCGAGGCTGCGGAGCGCGGTGCGGGACGCGCACGCGGCGGCGTACGGGGAGCGGCGCCAGCTGCGTCTCGACGAGGCGACAGGAGTCCGGGTGCCGTACCTGGACGCGTTCGTGGAGGAGAGCCTGAGGTTGAGCGCCGCGGTGCCGGTCGTGGCGCGCGAGGCGATGCGGGATACGGTGTTGGCGGGGCGCTGGGTCCCGCGCGGTACGCGGATCTATGTCGCGCTGTCGGGACCGGGGATCAATGAGGCGGGGGTGTCGTTGAGATCTGAGGGCCCAGAAGGTACGGGACCGGAAGAGGAGGAGAAGAAGGAGGAGGAGGAGGAGTCGCGACGGAAGGCACGGAGTAAGCAGAATATACCTTGTGAGTGGGATCCGTCGCTACCGCCCGACGAGTTCCATCCCGAGCGCTGGCTCCGGAGGCAGGGCGAGAACGGCAAGGTGGTTTTCGATGGCCGCGCTGGGCCGTCCCTCGCATTTGGGGCGGGGCTGCGGGCGTGCTTTGGGAGGCAGCTGGCTTACCTGCAGTTGCGGACGGCGCTGGTGCTGCTGGTATGGAGTTTCGAGTTTGGCGAGCTGGGAGGCGACGGATGGGCTCACTTCGAGGCCGAGGATGTGCCATGTGCGGTTGTTTGATGCCTTGAGTGCGACTGGGGGAAATGGGTGTGATGAGTCGAAGGAATGAGGAATGAGAGCGTTGGCTCCCACATGCGGGCGGAGGCATTTGGAGCTGTTGCATGACTATAAGCATGAATTATTGAGGTCTGTTCGTGACCATACGATGGAGACTCGTTAAACTGGCAAATACCGAATTACTTCGGAGGCATGTCTCGATCCCTTGGTCATCTTCAGATAGCTGAAAGCTTGAAACGCTTCAAGGAGACTGGTAGGATCTCGGAAAGCCACGCGTACGTCGTAGTACTCAAAGCATAGTCGACCACTCACATGGATCCAGCTTGCTTCAGCTGCTTTACGCCGCACTCCTGCATATCTTAGCCGTGATTGCTGCTTTCAGCTCTTGTGGCCTTCTGTATTTAAGTATTGAGCCCCAACCTCGACAGTACTTGTGATAATTGATGGATTTTTAATTCCAAAAACCAGTAATAATCGTTGGTTTGTCAGTCTCCCACAAGTTCCGTTGGTACCATTGCCACAATCTCCCTATCCCGGCTGGAACCCTTGAACCGGGGTCATTCTTCATCATGGTGAAGTACTCACCACTCAACGCTGATCGCTCCGAGATCCGCGTCCTCGACCTGGCTCCCGGTAAGTCTAGCGACGAGATAAGATGCACCCTCCGGACAGTCTCACTTCACGACTCACCCGCGTTCGAGGCGCTATCCTACGTCTGGGGTGATGCCAAGATCACGAAACCCATCACAGTCGAGAACGAGGAGTTCCGCGCGACTGTGAATCTGGAGGCCGGACTCCGCGCACTTCGTCTGCCGAGCAAGACCCGCACGCTCTGGGTCGACGCCGTCTGCATCAACCAGCAGGACACGCCGGAGAAGAACGTGCAAGTGCCGCTGATGGGAGATATCTACACGAAAGCCAGCTTCGTCCTGGTGTGGTTTGGACCGTCGACGCCGGGGATGGAGCTCGCCATCTCGTGGTACCAGACGTACGTCGCGAAATCGTTGACAGGACCCGGCTCGAGCTATTGGCTGAAGCTGGATGCGAAGGCCGTGTTCTCGAGCAAGGCGAAGCGCGAGAAGGACATGGCGACGCTGAAGGCCCTGGAGGGCTATTTCGACCTCGTTGGCCTGTCGTACTGGACGCGGATGTGGACGTTCCAGGAATTCTGTCTCGCGACCGAGGACCCGCTGTGCAACTGCGGCGGCTCGACCTTTCCGTCCACGATGCTGCAGGAGGCGAAAGACAAGATTCACACCGTGGGGTTCGAGATCATGGAACGGCTGCTGAAGCAATTTGACCGAGGCAGATGGGCGGACATGAGCAAGGAGGAGCAAGTGCAGGCGGAGGAATTCGAGAAGTTCTTCCCGGTCCTGAAGGAGAAGAGTTTTGCTGTCCGACGGAACGTGGTCATTACCGATAGGTATTCCAGGAAGGAGTGGACCGCGAAGAGCGACCCGTTCCTGTACCTGCTGTACGCCACGGCCGAGAGGGAGTGTTTTGACCCGCGCGACAAGGTCTTCGCGCTGTACGGCATGGCAAAGGATGTCCCGAAGGTGTACAAGGTTGCGTATGAGAAACCTGTTGGGCTCGTCATGAAGGAAACAGTGGCATATGCGATGCACCACGAGCGTGGCCCGTTTATCTGGGCGTCCTTTGGGCTTCGGGACGAGAGACTCTCCGATACGACGTACCCATCTTGGGTACCAGACTTCAGACAGGCTGTCAATGTCTCGACGAACATTCATCGAGGCAGGAAGGATGTGGTAGAGCCTCTTTACCAGTGGAAAAACGGACCGCGGACTAGGGTGACATCCGATCTTACCACGGTGCATATGTGGGCACGAAGTCTAGGAACTTGCAAAGTTGCTCTCCGCTTCGCGTCAGATACATGGACAGTCATGGATCAAATCCACGCTCTGATCCGACCAGACACCGCAGCACGGAGCGGTGATTCTCTGTTCAGAGCGATCAGAAAGCAAGACGACCTTGTCCCTAGATTGGCGAACGCCTGCATCGTCCATCAGGGCGAAACAGAAGACTTTTCACATAATGTCATCTTCCAGACGTTTGACGAATTGTTCAGACTAGGCGACGCTGGCAAGTTGCAGGTAGCCAATCAGAAATGCAGGCGCATGATCCTGTCAGCGGCGGAAAAACTTATCGGGAAAGCACTTATAGTCACAGAGAGGGGCTCCTTCGGTGTGGGTGTCGGGGCTATCAGTGATGGAGATGTTGTCACGATTCCTCCCGAGATGGGATATCCGTTGGTGCTTACACCTGTGACGCCTACTTCAGGAGCCTCGGGGCCGAGAACGTATCGCATGGTTGGGACTGCTTATATTGATGGAGTCATTAAAGACAACTTCCTGGATGACGAACTAGTTTCTGGACTGGTAAAGCAGAACTTGGAGGAGTTCCTGATTTATTAGATTCGACTTAGCTCACGGCACGGTGAACTCTTTTGGCTACGGGATGAGTACCAGAGGTTTGTCCAGGTGGAAGCCTATCGATGATAGACAGACTTATGTCCATTACCTTAAGTCCGTATTACCTAGTTACCTACCTATATTCCATCGGCCGACTCTCCTTGTCGACTGCTTTACCACGAGAGCCGTGGATTCTGCGCGAGAAATGTAGGCGCCCCTAGGCGATATGAATCTGTCGAAGTCTACCCGGCTTCTTTGATGCTCTTTTGCCTGGCTTTTATGGCAAACTCCATTGTGCTCGCATGATCCTCAAATTGACGAGTACTTGAGAGGTCTGTACCTGGTTTCGTGCATGGTTATCAACTCACTAATTATTGGGTGCGCAGTGTCATTGAATTCAGGCTTTGCGCAAACGTCTAGATGATGATCGCAGTCCATTGGAAGTGGAGAAGTAATTGGAGAAGTAACTTACTTGATGTTATCTAAGGTGGTCTCTCGATCAACCAGTTGTCGATCGAGTTGGTTGCCGGTCTTATTCGTTTCACCTACCTAGGCACGAGGACCACTGACGAGCCATTTGATTGAGTTACTCCTCATCCTCTTTGCCTGTTCTACAGCTCTCTCCTCCTCTTGGACATTTGCCTCGTGAGGGTAGCAAGCCGAGCAGATGTCGTCGGTCGTCGGAAAATCTCTCGGCACGTTCGGGTTGCCGTTGACGATCTTCTGGATGCACTTCTCCCCAAGACCCAGCTTTGGGATCAAGCAGGTTTTTGTCGGAACGAACTTGATGCAGCTCCTCTTGCACTTGGCGTAGTAGAATGCGCTGCATTCACACATCTTCGTGGTTCTGCTCGGAGATGTGCTCATTGATGGTCTGAGAGGTCAAGAATTCTATGACTGGCACGCTTGACGCAGTTCAGGAATGGTCCATGAAGAATCGAATTGAGATATTTTATATCATGATAGTGGTATTGTGACGAAACAATGACCATTGTCGGCGACAAGCTGTCGCTGAACAAAGGCATTGTGCTACTGCGTTGGTTGTCATGTATTTCTGTCACTCGTAAATTGCGTTTCTTCAAGATTTTGAACAAAGCAAAATGAAAGCGAGAGGATGTTGAGCGTAGTTACCAACCTGCGCGAGATGTTCCGTTCTGAGGTGAGCTTACAGCAGTTTCAGGCGGGCATCCTGAACTGGACAGAGATACCTAGTCGTGTGGAATTGGGCTAAAGTGGTCAAGATGTATTGGTACAGCCATGGAGGCGCCGTTATTGATGGCCTCCGATGATTCTCTCGACAGATTCTTCATGGTGTTCATATCGTCTGTCGAAAATTATTGACCTAGGAGATGTCCAGCTGGAAGCCGAAGAAATCCAACTGGCAAAAGTGGATGGTTGGCTTGGCATGCATACAGGCGAAAAGTAGGTATTTAGCTAACCGTGCGATTCAACTTTTGAATCTTTAGTGACTCGACCCGAATTTTTGAATTTGAAGGTGCCCAACCGAAAAGAAGCCTGGCAGACGTGACAGAGCGCCGTGTCACCAAAGTCGTTCACCCTGCGTAGACTCTGCCTGATCTCTTACGTCTCACTCCTTTGCTGTGTTGTCATCATGGAGGATGATCGAGCCCAAACGGACTTGGGTATCGCAGCCGACATCGAGGAAGCGCATGCCCCTCCACCTGAACTGAGGCAGCCGAGGAAAAGATTTGTTGGCCGGAGGGCGGCTGCGAAGAATGGCGTACAAAACCAGTCCACCGAAGATAGCGGAGCGATACAAGGTGAGTCGCTTGCACGGGCTGTGCGCGCAGTTACCACCGGCTTGAGCTTACGCATGGACAGTGGCTCAAACCAGGCGGCCGCCCAGGCTGCTGAACCAAGTGCCTCCTGAGATTTTGGACAACCCTGAGCTGAAAGAAGCGATTGCCCTTCTTCCATCAAACTACTCGTTTGAGATCCCTAAGACCGTGCATCGCATTCGGTCTACGGGCGCGAAGAAGGTCGCCCTGCAGATGCCCGAAGGACTTCTCCTATTTGCCACCACCATTTCAGACATCCTGACCCAGTTCTGCCCTGGTATCGAAACCTTGATCATGGGCGATGTCACATATGGAGCATGCTGCATCGACGACTATACAGCACGAGCGCTGGGCTGTGACCTTCTTGTTCACTACGCCCACAGCTGCTTGATACCTGTCGACGTGACGAAGATCAAGGTGCTTTATGTCTTCGTTGACATTAGTATCGATACTTCTCACCTTCTTGCCTCTCTGGAGCGGAACTTTGCTGCTCCCAAGACGATTGCCATGGTCGGCACGATCCAATTCAATGCTACGATCCACGGGGTTCGAGCAGCGTTAGAGAAGGCCGGCTTCAAGGTGCTCATTCCACAGATAGCGCCTTTGTCCAAGGGTGAAATACTTGGATGTACGTCTCCGCGTCTGCCAGACTCGGAAAACGTAGACCTGATCCTCTACCTTGGTGATGGCCGTTTCCATCTAGAAAGCATCATGATTCATAACCCAAAGATACCAGCCTACCGCTATGATCCTTACTCGAGGAAGCTGACTCGCGAAACGTACGGCCACGAAGAGATGCAGGACTTGCGCAAGAATGCCATTGTGACGGCGAAAAGTGCCAAGAAATGGGGCTTGATTCTAGGCTCGCTTGGAAGACAGGGCAACCCGCATACGATGAAGTTGATCGAGACCAAACTGAAGCAGATGGGCATACCTTGGGTCAACCTGTTACTTAGCGAGATATTTCCGGGTAAACTGGCTATGATGAGCGATGTAGAATGTTGGGTACAAGTCGCATGCCCACGACTGAGTATTGACTGGGGCTACGCATTCCCTCGGCCGCTACTGACGCCTTATGAGGCTCTTGTCTGCCTTAACGAGAGACAGGACTGGAGCGAGAGTGGCGTTTACCCGATGGATTACTACGCAAGGGAGGGACTAGGGAGGACCAGGGACGTGCAGATTTCGACGTGATAATCAGATACTTTACTCTGCCATCTGGCTTTCGATCGCGGACCAAGGACCTTGAACTGCTTTGACCATAGCTATCAGCGCCAAGCTGGTCGGATCACACGGCATGTTCCTGCTCAATTCGAGGCTGCGTCGATTGATATGCTGGAGCACGCCCAGTAAAGCGATTATATGAACGATGATCATCCAAGGCAACAACGGATGCATTGGAGCCTAGTTACTGCAAACCCTTGGCCTTGGCTGCCTGACCTGTCGGGGAGCGGTGAAGCGAGAGATGCGTGAGGCGTAGGCTCTCAGCCATTCAGACCATGAGCTGTGTCAACGAGCACACCATCAGGTCAAACACCACAGCGCAAGCCACCGCCCCCAAGTTCTTCCCTCCATATGACGTTGTAGTCGGTTCCAATCACACTATAAAGCACAGTTGAAGCCGCACGTATTCTTGAAACAATGCGAATACTCTTACGGAACTAGATACGCACGTCTAGTTACTTGAAATGTCAAATTTTACGTGCAAGAATTGTAAAATTCTCCCTCACGGCGTATTCCGACCCCCCACTCATTTATTTGGGGAGAAATGGCGCCAAGACATGATAGCAACGGTATATCGCCGACGGAAGTGATTGAGGGGATTGAACCTGAATTGAACACACTGAGATTCGACCCAGTTGAGTACGGCCGGCTTCTCCAACCCGGCTCGCAGGTGGACAGAGACCAGAACAAAGAAGTCGACTATGAAGAAGGTGCTCTCGAAACAAATATTGAACATGAGGGATTGGAGCTCAACCTCTCGCAAAGTGCTCAACACCGTCCATCAATCCCCATTTCACAGCTCACAGAGCTTGGCAACGAGAGACAGCGTGATACTTCGACTGATACGGATCAATTAAAGCCTAGGCGATGGCACTTTCCAGGTCCCAAGGTCTGGATTATTTTAGGGCTTTTCGTTTTAATGATCATTGGAGCTGTAGTTGGAAGTGTCTTAGGATCTGAGCACCATTACCATTCAAAGTCACCCCTATCATCGTCAAATCTTGCTGTCGCCAACTGGACATTATCAGACAATACTACACTTCATGTTGTCGCCAATCAGGATACTGATCAGTCACTGATCGCATATATCGGAAACGCAAATAATTGGTCTCAAGTCAATATCAGCCAGGGCTTTGACAATACCGGCGGATTAGGTGTTCGGCATAACTCACCCTTGGCATTGGCAGTATTTGGAAACTCATCTTCCGGGACAAATAATTCGCTCACATACGAGCTCAACCTCTTCTACCTGACGCAAGGTAACGAAGTCGTGCAGATTGTGACTAGCGATACCACTCTCACGAATTGGGACTGGGGTGATGTTGGCCCGCACAGTCAATTGAACGTGCCCATCACGACAGCACCAGGATCGCAGTTAGCTGCGGCTTGGCAACAATGTCATAACGTCACTGCTTGTGGTCCGGGGATCCTCTCACTCACATATGAGGATATGCAGCAGAACTTCGTGGTCGCCAACTCCTCGTACGACTGGAGGCCGATCATAGCTAGTGACCGGTTGGCTGAGAATTCTAGCCTGGCATTGATATCGATGAATTATAATACTTCAACAACGACTGACTACCTGTGGGGATTCTTCGACACAAACGGGATCTTGGGATCAGCGTGGGAGGAGTACGTATCCGCATGTTTCCATTTTACCTTTAGCTGGTGTTATTTGCAATAGACGGTGGGGCCCTCGAGACGTGTTTCATCACCAGACATGATCATGAGAACTAGCCACTAATGATAGCCCGCGAGCAGTTTTCAGAACGGGAACTGGTGGTGGACGTCAGAAGGTGCGTCAAATAGCATATCCGCGTACCCCGTATTGTTCCGGGCTCACTGCACCAGGTCGAAACGTTCTTTACGATGTCGAGCCCTCCAGCCTCCAACACTTTGCCGCCGCCTCCTTTCGAGACAGGATGCACGCGTTCATGGCTGCGCTCTCCCCTGACGGAACAGTCACGGGAAAGCACTGGGACCCAGACTTGAATGATTGGTATCCGGAGGCACTGATCAAATTCCTGGATGGCCCGACAGCAAACTTCTCTACGATTGCTATGACGGCGGACGCGCGGTTTTATGGGATCGCTTTGGATGGCATAACACAGGAGTATGAGATGGATACGACCGATCCTTATACCTTCCACTGGCTAGGCCAAGTTTCTTGATGTAGTCACGGGGAGCTGTCGAGGGGACAGTGAGAGCGTTTGAATCTTATACGTACTTGTGGCTTCTGTGCTAAACACCCCCCATCTGATGGTTTGACACCTTGACCTGCGCTTTACTGAGTATCCCGAGGTGACACTTGGACCTTCTCGCAAACCACACTTTTGCGGTCGATAGTGAAGCAAGCTGCCACCAGCCTGTGAACTCGCACGTCATATCTCGAATTTGTCGTGTGCCTAGCTAGTATTGCTCAAGACACCTCACGTGTCGGGTTTTGGAGTTGGCAAGGGTAAGCAGAACATATCCGTCCCTCGTTTCCAAGAGTTCCGAGGACGAAAATGTACTCTAACGTGCTCTTGCAAGAGCTCTAGCTTGCGAAGTGTGTAGTTCTGCGACCAAACAGAGCCTCGTAGACATGGCTTGGCGGTCGTGTCACCTATCGTGGCAGCGCAGATCGGGTGAAATCGTCTAGACCTAGTGAGATCAGGAAGATCTTTTATTGGCGAAGAACTCGTCCGAGCTTCTATCAAAGCTTCGTCTGTTTTACATGGCTGCGCATGGCCGGAAAATAAGCTTGTATGTATGCCATCGAATAACCCGGGTGGCCGCACAATCTGTGACATGACGGTACAGTTACAGTAGGCCTGGCCAGTCAGTGACAGGACCATGGGCTGGGGTGATGGGCCGATGTGGTGGTGGGTCGGCTTCCGATGGTACTCTGCAGATGTACTGTATCATGCTTGCCTCGAGATATCAAATCATCATACGCAAAAGCCATCTTTTGGTACCTGAAGAGGGCAAGGAGATCCATTTTCCGACGTCAAGGCGCAAAAAAAACCCTGGGAAGTTCTGGAATGTTTATCGAACGACTGGTAAGGGTATGGGAGTAACCGCCCTATGCACCCAGCCCGGACCAGGGGTCGCTGAAAAGAAACCCATCTGCCGCGGCGGTTGAGTCGGAGAGAAAAGCTTGGCGGGTTTCCAATCGGAACGTGGGCGGGCTTTCGGGGAGATAGGCCTTTCAATCGCTCAGCATGGGCCGTGCCGTCATCGTCACCACCACCATATGTATCTGTTTTTGGGTCCCCAACTGTGACCCTTCGTGTGTCTGCATGCGCCTGCATGTGCGAGCAGGTCGTCTGAACGGGCTAGATGGATACATACTCAAATATAGGTATCCATGCCGAGTTTGAGATTTGATTTACCTACACGATCTTCATCTGGGCGCAACCCTACAAACCTATCTCAACCGTGAGAGAGAGAGAGAGAGAGAGAGGCTTCATCATCCAGCAGTATCGACGTAGGTATCTGCCGAGGCCATCACTGCCAAGCAGATCACCACTTTTAACGGGCCCATCCCTGCTGTACCATCATTATGCGACCGGCTCTGTAACGTCTTCGAGCTTGAGCTCGAGCACAGCTTCACAACTTTGGACCACATTCGCTCATCTGATTGTTTCCGCTCGTTTCAGTCTCAATATGATCGGCTTCTATTTGGAAATGTCGACGGCAAGTGGCCTGCTTCTACGCGCAATCCCGCCGTCGACTGCGCGGTACGCATTGGTGAGCGCGATACTCATAAGTATCTCGACCTCTTAGCGGTCATTATCTTCTTTCGACCCCTTTCCTTTCGTCGTCCTCTCGCTGCCAGACCAGTCACTGCCGGCAGTGTTTTTATTCCTTCTCTTCGTGTAACTTCGTTTCCGTCTGTGCCATATTTACTTTTCTCCTCGTTTCTTTGGTGTATGTTGGTTATCTTTTAATTTTTTTTTTCCTTCTCTCGAGCCGGGTTCTCGGGAAATATCATTCACTATGGGTATCGGTGTATTAGAAGATAGGCACTTGGACAGGCCTCCGGGAACGTCCAAGCTGGGAGAAGATGAGAGCCCCATCGAGGATGCATGTGAGTAACGTCCCTGAATGCGCGATGCATTGATGCGACAGCTGACGACCGTCGACCGCAGCGAGCACGAGCGAGTTGAAGAAGGATGGAGACATTATCCTGGTTCCTCAACCCAGCGATTCGCCTAACGATCCGTTGAATGTGAGTCTCGAATGAATCTATTATCCGAGACGCGATTCTAACGATACCCTTCAAGTGGTCTGTGGTGCGCAAGAACACGATCATGATGATTCTCGCCTTCGCTTCCGGCGTGACCACATCGTGAGTTGATGACAGCATGCACTTGCTCTGCGTGGTCCATTTTTTTTTTTTACTAAAGCGAGCCTAGGCTTGGCCCCATGATCTCCCCGGGTTTGGTCGTCATCAGCATGCAGTACAAGGTCGACGCCGACACCGTCGCGGCGTTCATGGTTGGGTCCATCGTCCTCTTCACCGGCTGTGTCACCTTCTTCACGGCCTCGGGTGCCAATATCTGGGGAAAGCGACCATTCTTCGTCATCTCAACATTGTTGCTCCTCGTGTCCAACGTATGGGGCACTTTTGCGGACGTACGTGATCGACTGGTCCCCGGCTCGAGTTGGCGTCTATACTAACAGAAGTCATCCAGTCCTTCCCTTCCTTGGCGGCTATGCGTATCTTCCAGGGTATCGTGTCGGCTCCTCTGGAGACTCTAGTTACATCGACAGTTTCGGATCTTTTTTTCGTTCACCAGCGTGGCTTGCGACTTTCATTATGGGGCGTTATGCTGGGTTCTGGTGTTCTGATCGGGTTTGTGTCCCCCCAACAACCCTGAACTATTCGTCGCTAATGACCCTGAAGTCAAGTCATTTCGGGTTTCATTGTCGAGTCTCTCGGTGTGCCTGGCACCTTTGGCATTAGTGCGCTCATCTTCTGCCTGATCCTTCCTCTCATGTACTTCGTCGTCGTCGAAACCACCTACAACAAGCCAAGAAACGCCGCCAAGGCGACCGTGCCGGCGGAGCTGATGGACGAAAAGGCGGGCGGCGGCCTCCAGTCGAGCTGGGTCGAGCTCGAGGACGACCCGTCGCAGGAGCCCAAGGACACCTACACGAGCCAGCTCAAGCTCTTCCGCGGCCGCCTGTCGCAGGATTCGTTCTGGAAGGGCGCCCTCAAGCCCTTCCCGCTGATCATGTTCCCGGCCGTCCTCTTCTCGACCTTTGTATACGCCTCGTTCTTCTGCTGGCTGCTGATGATCGGCGTGCTCTCGGTCAACATCTTCGCGGCGCCGCCGTACAACCTGACGCCGGCGGAGATCGGGCTGACCAACATCCCGCTGGCGATCGCGGCGCTCATCTTCTCGCCGATCTCGGGGTGGATGGCGGACGCGCTGCCGGTGTGGATGGCGAAGCGGAACGGGGGAATTTTCGAGCCCGAGTTCCGGCTGGTGCTGATGCTGATCGCGGTGCCGCTGTCGACGGCGGGCTTCGTGGGCTTCGGGTACGCGACGTCGCAGGGCCTGAGCCTGACGTGGTGCCTGGTGTGGATCACGATGCACTCGTGCGCGGTGCCGTTCGCGTCGCAGGCGTCGATCAGCTACGTGATCGACTGCCACACCAAGGACGCGAACCAGGCGTTCGTCACTATCAACTTTGTCAAGGCGGTGATGAGCTTCATCGCGTCGACGATTGGGAACGGGCTGCTGGCGAAGTATGGGTCGCGGGACCTGTTTTTCGGGATTGCGATTCTGAATTTGGGGATCAGCCTGCTGACGATCCCGAGTTATATCTATGGCAAGAGGATGCGGAGCTGGGTGAGTAGCTGGGTTCTGGTGGGGTGTGTGTCGGTGGGATGTACCTTGCTAACAGCGATTTATAGGTTGCTCGGAGTGAATGGGCAAAGAGGATCTGAGCATTCCATGCTTGCGTTGGGTCTAACTACTCGAATGAAGCTTTATGTTCAAGGAATGGGAGGGGCTGTCAAAGCTGGGATCCAGATCGGATTCGAGATGGCCGGGAACAAGAACACACGAGTGGGGAGGATTTCTTTACTCTCGCGCACAAGGGATTTTATCCAATGGACCATTGCGATTCTGGTGGCTCTGGAATATGTCTGTACGTCACAGGTGGTGAGCTACGTGACACTTGTCTCGTGGTGTCGACGACATGTGTATGTTCCAACGCACAGAATATAGAACATCAATCTATATGGATGTCAATTTGACAGTATTACTGCACTTCAGAACCTTGTGACCATTGGCCGAGACAGTAGCGGAGCTAAGGTTAGTTCTGAGAAACTTGAGGGCGTTATTGGATGATGTTGCCGTGTGAGGCTTCGCATTCCGTACAATGATCCACGGGTTCAGGCCAAGGTCGCTTCGTAGTGGACTTTAATTCTGTCTGGGGCCGCATATACTATAATTCTCTAATTATCTATCCGAAGACCTCCAAGGCCTTGATGGAGCCGGACAGGGTAAGGCCATGGATTGCACATGACGCCCGTCTTGCGGGGGCAGCATTCGGTCATGCGGAGACTTACATTCAAACGAATTGCTGTGATGGCTTCTTTCCCTTCTTTCTCGAGAGGATTCATCAGATCGCTGATATTATGCCCCACGAAGAAGGATGTCATCAAAGAAAATCCACTGAAAGAATGGCAGACAGGAAATAGTCAGCCAGAATTGAAGGCCTGGCCAGGAACTACTTTTGAAACAATATGTTGCTCAGACAATGACACGACAAAGCTTTTGTCCCCTGTAAACAATGGTATTGTTACTGAATGGCTGCAAATAACGCGCCGGCGTACATTTATATATAGCTGCGCGCACCTAGCCTTCTGGGGTCACCAATCATTCTGGACACTAGTCAATACTTGCAAACGAAGAAGACACACCGGTTTCCATACCGACATCATGCCCGGATCCCAAGACCAGATTCAAACTGAGCTAGCGCGAGTGCTTAAGCTCTCAGACGTTAGTCAACTACAGAGTCTCCTTGAAGAACCGGACATGAAAAACTGTTTCGACGAGTATGTGAACACCTTCTTAAAATTTAACGCAGGCACCAAGGGCCCTCGTATATGGGCATTCCTTGCGACACTGCGGCACTGGGAGAAGAATGAGGATCCGGATGTGATTCCGGGGTTTGTCGAAACGCACGGCTTCGACCATAATGCAGCCGTGGCCAACTTTGCCTGGAATGTGACTCGTTACTTCGAGAGTGGCGAGAGTGCTTTCGTGCGCTGGCAGCCCGTGGCTCGCGATTCGGAGTCGGGACCTACGATCAAGCGAGGACGATACGCTGTCGCGATGAAGATATTGGTGTATCTGAGGAGAGACTGGCAGGCCAAGAACTCTCACTTAGCGGCACACGTGGCATTACCAGCGCCGAGGCGTTGATCATCTCTTCAGAGCCTAGAGAATACCGTTAACTAGCTGTATAAATATTTGATAAGTACAAAACAACGGCATATGATTTCTACAAATTCTAGCTGTATAATTAGAAGCTTACTTGAAAATGTTCATAGACAGGCTTCAATTCCATTTGACAATGACACATAGTTATAGCTAGACCCGCGTAAAGAGCCTCATGAAAGACTGCTTATAGCGATCACCAATGGAACAATGACCATATTGTGGCTGAAAAACTTGCACCGAGACTGGGCCTGGGGCCGCAAAGCTAGCAGGCTAGCTGTAGATAGGCCTCAGAAATGGGGACAAACACCCATCATTTTGTGACCATCACCAAGCAGCGCCCTGATATCTCCATCAGTGCAGCTAGCTCTTCGATGGACCGATTGGTGCCACGGCAGGGCACACCGAGTTGGAGCCGAAAGCAGATCTACGGAATTAGTCCCGGAGAATGCAAGTCTCAATGCTACTGTCCGCAATCTGGCTACGATCTTAGTTATCGGTCTTCCCAGTTGTCTGCGAGGTCGGCAATCTGCGCCACCTACGCCATAATCTTCCGGGAAAAGAAAGATAGAAAGAAAGAAATGACGGCTAGACATGGGTCATCGGCACTCCCCAGATATCCCAAGATGAGGATGGTAAACGTCCGGTGTCCTGACTGGCCGGTGCCTTGCGTGTCATGTGAACCTACCTGAGACGGGGGGTTGAAAATAGTTACCTTACAAAGTCGATAACAAGCTACCCTAAAAGATAGGTACCTCAGAAGGATTAAGCTTCCAACCCCTGCGGAGGCTCACGTGTGGCCGGTCCTCTAGGCGTCATTCCAGGGCGAAAATCTGGGGTTAGTGCTCTGGGAAACCTGCTTAGGATGTCTCGAACAGCGAATAAGGTTCCATCGCCGATTGCCTGTCATTGCTTGTCATGTTTGACTCGAGAGCTGCTCCCTTGAGAGTGGAAGACACAGCACTGGTCAGCCACTCCAGCCACTGATGAGATCACCCAAACGCCAGTCAAGCCACATCCCCAGGCTCGCACAGCTACGTCGCTCCGCCGCTACTTTACCCTGCTACTACTATTCGAGAGCCGTGCTATGCGAGAACTCGCTTTCCACCACAGGTCCGTGGGCTTGGCAGCCAACTCAATTGTGTCTCTCCGGCCGTCATCAAGCGCTCATGGAGGCCTGGTGATGCTCTCCATAGGTCAAGAACGCCATCGCTCGAGCAAACAGGGACAATGCGTGCGGCGTGGCGTAGCCGCTCTAGCAGGATCATGGATGTGACTGGCTGTCTGATCTATCACAACGCCTTTCGATACTCAACTCGTCATTCCTGCGCTTGTATGCGAACCTGGCATTTCGGGGAGCCATGATGACACGGCTGGACGTCAGAAGGCTGCTTAGCTCTTTGTCGCTGTATAAAGAATGACGAGCCGCCGCGAAATCTCTGTAGCTCCCCAGTCGTGACACAGCCAAAGATACATCCGACCTTTCTCAAAAGTCAGCCACGACTATCAATAGACATAATCTCATCATGGGTTTCATGGACAAATTCCGCGCGTCGAAGCAGAACCATTGGTTCCAGCGCCTGCTCCGCATCGTCCAATTCCTCTCCGCGGTTATCTCATTAGGTTTGTTCAGCAGTCGCCTCGTCAAGATCATCCGGCTCTATCATCTCGCCCGAGCCGCCGATGGCGCCGTCGAGGGCATCCTGGCCGCCGCGGTCCTTTACACGCTGGCGATGATGCTCATCAACTTCTGCCTCAAACGTGGTGCGCCGGGGCCGCTTCGATGGATCCTTGTGCTTTTGGATATTCTATTCTTGGGTGCCTTCATCGCTGTCGCTGTCTTGACGCGACCACAGGGGGGCCCTGCCGGACCTCACTCCTGCAATAGGTCGAGATTCACGCCAGTCATTCCCAAGGGTCAGAATTGCAACCTTCCATGGGGTACATTTATTCTGGCTATCATCAGCACGTGAGTTTATACATACGTCATCCTTGTTAGCATGGACTCAGTAGCTTATTACCACACAGGATACTTCATGCATTGACTGCGGCTTTCCACGAAGTACGAGACCACCATAAGGAGAAGATGGCTAGACATCATGGCGATCATCATAAGGAGAAGGCTAGACATAATGGCGACAGTCCACTTGTTGACAATGGTGAAAAGAGATACGCAGCTGTATAGGGCGCAGTGATGTTCAGGGACATAAGATTTGTTAAGAACCATTTGACGAGAAGTCGTATCAGATAATGCATAATGATATTACTATACCCAAATCGTTGTTATCCACGACAAGGCCTATTCAGGAGTTGTTGATGCCTTACGATCATAATCATGTCTTTACTTGAACCTTTATCATTTGACCCTTTCAGTTAACCATAGTTACTGGATTCTATGCTAAGTCGTCGTCCATGGCAACGATGAGGATGCGAACGGGGTCGACTGTCAAGATCAATGAATCGTGTCATACGATGGACGGGCTTAACTCCTCGCGAGCTATTTCTGCATACGCCAGCGCGCAGTCCATTCAGATTCTATCAGGTCACAGGTCTAATGTTGCTGACTCAGAACTGACAGGCCTGCAGGCGGAATATCCACTGTTATTCCTCGTGATGAAAACGATGGACACCTAATCTCAACTTTCAATCTACGGACACGGGGTATAAGCTATCCAAAGACGTATCGTCATCTTGTATAAATAGAATACTGAGAATGGCACTTTCACTTTGGGCAACCCTACCGGCCGTGGAGGTCTTGACTGTGAACGTCCTGGCTCCATAACTTGTAAGCCGTCTTGCCCCAAGAATTGAACTATACACCCAGTAATAACTACCTCCTAGTTACATCTTGCCTCATAAGAAAGGGATCGACAGTAGTCATAGCTCCGATTGCTGATTGGATTATGCTACACTGATTCCCAGCTTGAGCAATCGTACTCTTGTCAGAACACCTGCCAAAACTAGTGCCAGCGCGACATAGATAATCCACGCTGGTATGTGAAGCATCACCTGGTTGTACTCTGTGTGCATAGCGGCCGCGACCGTAAGACAGGCGGAGATGAGAGTCAGGTAGCCGCAGGCACGATGATACTTCCAGATACTTCTCGCCCTCTCCACAGAGCCGTACAACAAAGGCGTGTAGTACTGCGTGAAGCCTACGGCACCCTGGAGGAGCAAGAGGACGTAGGTGAAGGCCCCGAGGTATGCGTGAAATGATTTGAAGTGCTCTCCGTCGTGAGCGTGCTTGTTCATCTCAATGATGATGAGGCCAGCGAGGAATCCAGAGAGCGAACCCACGTTGAGGCCGAAGTGCCATGATATGCCTTGACGTTTTCGGATAGGGGTGTGGGTGGGTTGAAGCACTAGTAATCACGGAGTCAGCAGAGAGTCAGTTGCCTTTGGTCATGACAAATGACAGAAACGAGGACAATGGTATCATATTTGAAGTTTTTGGCTGCGTACATCGAAAAATTCGAGTTCGCAAGACTTCCAAAGATGGGTGGGAAATGACTCCAGAACGAACTTACAAAGGATGGACTGGGTTGCAAAGATCAAGGCAGTAGTATTCGATAGCTTCAAATTACATATTAGCTCCGAGAAGGGCATGGATGTGCGGGCTTTAGATGACGCTTACGATATGCCAAGAGAAGAATCCCATGCCAGCATGAGCCGTCGCACCTAGAATAATCATGCCCAGCTATGTAGGTTAGTCTGATATGTTCAATAGGATTGATACGTCGAAACCTACACCAAACACTCCTCCTTGAGCAAGTCTTGCAGTACCTAGCATTGTGAGCTTACGTTACAGACACGGGAGAGACAAGCAACCTACCACTGATGAGGTTCAGGTGTACCGGCCGGTCGAGTAGCTGGGGGTTCTCCATGGGCAAGTCCAATGATTCCATGGATGACTTTCTCTGTTCAGTTTCTTCCACCTCTATTGCAGAGTACTCAGCCGACTTGTCGTGAGAAGCCATGGTGTGAAGAAATATTGATGAAGAACTGATCTGGGAAAATTGGCCTGCACATTCGTGATAGAGGCGTAGCCTACACCCCGACATATATGGGCGAATATTGGTAAGGTATGTAATCAAGATTGGAGCTATACCGCCTGGCCCAGATCATCTCATACCTACCTTAGCTACCTAGGATAAGTCAACATGACTACCGAGGGCGGAGAGCGGTCTGATTGCTGTCCTCGACCCCGCTCAAGGGGAATCTGTGATGGTATTCTAGACGCCCTACCCTTGACAGCATGCGGCCCAGACTATCCTGTCTGACATGCATTCATGGCGGAGTCCTTTGACAACACTGAAGATAAGGTACACGGATAGTACCGCAGGCTTACTCCACAGGCGTTGCAAGCGGCTTGGCCCCCTGCTGGGGTCCGACTGAGGGACCTGCAAGGGTGTAGTTAGATATCCGAGGTATGCACATACATAAGTAGTCTCTGTTCGACGACTCTCTTTCGCACAAAACGACGTGAGCAGGCTCGAGTCCTTACCATCTTCTTATCAAACGATCCTCCAAGCTGCCTCGTCCTCCGATTCTCGTATTTCTCTATAGTGATTGCCCATCATGAAGGGACCTGTGCCTTACGTCGGAGACCCTCCAAGAATGAGGCGAATTTGGCTTTCGATAGCTGTTTCCATCGTCATTTCTGTTTTACTTTTCACCAATTTCCTTGCCTATCGTCATGAACCAGAAGTGCTCTTGAACTTCGAGACTGAGGTTACCCCACACTATCCAGAATCGAGCCTCTACCTTTCCAAAGTCCCAAAAATAGGCTTTGGCACATGGCAGTTGGAGACAGCCAACGCCTCGGAAGCTGTCAAACAGGCTATCGTGGCAGGCTATCGTCACATCGACTGTGCTTCGTCCTACTGGAACGAGCCGCTCGTCGGTAAGGGCATAGCCGAGGGTTTGGCTAAGACGCGTCTTCGAAGAGAGGACATATGGGTGACTTCCAAGTTGTGGAACTACCAGTATGTCTAGACTAGGACTTCCATGAACAATCACTGACCATACCAGCCACCATCGTGTGAAGGACGCCTTTGAGGATACTCTGCGAGATCTTGGGCTAGAGTACCTTGACCTCTACTTGATGCACTGGCCAGTGGAGGGGATCTTTGACCCGAGTGATGATACGAACATGCCACCATCAAGGATCCCAGTGGGGCCACATCGCATCGAGTTCCTCCAAGTAAGTCCCCAAAGTTGGCATGACTACCTGCATCTATGTATTGACTCTTTATCAGACCTGGAAAGAGCTGTCACAACTGCTCATCTCAGGCAAAGTACGCCACATCGGCGTCGCGAACTTTGCGCCCAAGCAGCTTGACGAGCTCATCGCGAGCAGCTCCGTAAAGCCCTTCGCGCTCCAGATGGAGCTTCATCCTTATCTCCCACAGACAGCTTGGTTACAGAAGATGAAGGGGCTGGACATCCATCCCATAGCGTATTCCCCACTGGGCAATATGAACCCCATATATGGCTATCCCCCGAAAGCTGACCCCCCTCGCTCGATTGAGCACCCCATCGTGAAAACGGTCGCGGAGAGACGGGGGTGTACGCCCGCTCAAGTGATCATACGGTGGGGCATGAGCCGAGGAGTAAGTGTGATCCCGAAGAGCAGCCATCTTGAGAGAATCAAGGAGAACTTTGGGGGTACAGAGTGCTTCTTGGAGCACGAAGATTATAAAGATATGGAGAGGCTCGGGCTAGAACAGGAGCACAGGTTCAATGATCCGCGAGACGAGTGGCGGTTGACGGGAAGTAGTGGGCTTTATGTTGGGCTTGATGGATCGTAGAGACTTCTTGGGATGGTGGGACCACAGGAATTTTCTTCAGGCTTTAACTTATGTACCACTCGCATCAGTATCCGCTCAGAGCAGAGATCAGCTGATACTCTGCTGGCCAGTCTCATATCCTCTGGCCAAAGTATGGATAGCATCACTGAATACATTTCCATCTTGATTTTGGTTAGCTACACTACTTGATGACATCGAGACAGCGAGCGCAAATCCAGATTTAAGATATTGAACGATATATAATTTAGCCCATGTGGCATTTGCACCTGCATAAAATATGACAAGCGCAAAAACAGCAATCAACCAACGAATTTTCGGAGCTTCGGCTTGCAACATCACGTTCAAGGCCATCCCGACGAAGAGGTGTAGCGATTGTAGTAACTAAAAGTTGGGATTTATTAATCATTCAAAATTATTGGACAGTACGCTACATTCACTCCGCAATCTTTCTATCACGAATGTATCAAGACGAACACATGTTCCATCGCGAAATCCAATCTCACTAACTATACCTAGCTTTTATCTGGTCTCTAAGTATATGATTAATCTGCCTAAACAAGCTCAGGCGAGCTAAGAGATAGCGAATACAGAGGCTCTGGGTTCTTGCATTGATGAACAAACATCCCATCGATCACGTTCCTCCCGTCCGTTCGCCGCTTCGGAATCTCCAGCGTATCATCCGCCATGCACAGAATCGTCTTGAACATCGGTCAGCTCGCTCACCGGGCTACATACAATAAACATGTTTGTTCGCTCGCCTACTCACCTGACGAAGATAGTCTAGACAATGTAAAACGTGCGCATCCGCACTCGCATCACCGCTGTGCGCATGTTGACCATGGGCATGATTGACAGCACCGGGTACCTGAGCCACTTGCAGAGACCCCCGGATCATCTGTAGACAGTGTAGCTGATGGAACATGCCGATCCCGTACTTTCGCAGCTGGCGCTCTTCCGGGTCTTCCTGGATGAGAAAGCCCCCATTCGGCGTGAGGAGATCTTCCCACAGATAGTCGTACTCCGGGCTCAGACTCTTGTAGTCGTCGTGCTCCGAGAACTCGACCTCCAGCGTCAGGTGGTAGCGCGAGAACGGGTTGTCGGTGCGCCCCAGGGCGTAGAACCCGTTCGGGGTCAGGCTTCCGCCGTTCACGAGCATGAAACAGACGAGAGAGACGGATGCCGCGAAGGAGAAGAAGACGACGGCCATGGAGCGAGTGTTGAAGCCTGCGCCTGTGCGCGAGGCAAGGGACTTTGACCACATGATGTTGATGAAGCGTGCCGTACAAAGATTGGGCGCGAATGGAGACTCGTAATAGTGAATCGGAAATGCAGTACCAATAGAGATAGATCACTTGGAGTGTAAAAGAGGCGCCTCGACGTGGGCATCCAGTTGACCTGGAAGACCCCGTGGAGAGGTATGCTTCAAAGGGGGCAACGCTGAACCTCACAACTGCCGAGGCCGTAACTACAGCTTCACTTATTGCAACTGGTCCTACCCCACGTTGGGCTGCGTTCAGATTATAATATCGTGTAGGTAATGCCGAGGGCAGAATCTGAATCCCGCCAGCGATATTGTTATCGTGACCGCTTCTCGTGCAGGACCCATCATGACAGCTCAAGTATCCCCTTACGCAGATAGGAACCAGCATATCAGGACCTAGACCACGTCCTCGCTGCATGTTGATACGACTTGGAACGTACATGTGTTAGTCAAACATGAATGCATGAAAGCTGTTTTGATCTTTGGGACGAGTCAATCTGCAGAACCTGGTTCATGCAAGCAACGTGGTACTGTAATCTTCAACCAGCTGTGCGGCAAAGACTATAGTTACTTGAAATTCCTGCAGGCCTGAGGGCTTGGTTCGCAGTCGCGAATCAAGGTTTTGTAGACCATGATATCGCCATCTCGGTCAGCCCTACGCTCCTGCATGCACCATACTGATGGTTAGTCAGGGGCGTGTCGATAGCGCAGGACCCTTGGCGGTGACAATGTACTTACATACATACATACATACATACATACATACATACATACATACATACATACATACATACATAGGTACTTTTTCCAGGTGTGGGACCCTGCGTCCGAGATACGTGCTATGTATGTAATGCAGCCCCAGATTAGCGCTGAGATGGCAGCTTACATAGCTCTGTGCAGGGATAGCTGCAGGCCATTCTCAGGAAGCGGGCGGTTTCTGCCGCTTCTTAGGGAAGGTCGCGACAGACTCTTGCGCCAGCCGCAAAAACCGCTTGGCATGGACAGGCTGAATAGGCTGCTCTAATTGGGTCATTGTGTGCTATGCTTTGCAGACGTCCGCCTTGTGGCATGTACCCTGACTTGAGCAGGGTCATCCAACCCCCCCGGGATAGTGTACCGGTGGAGGCATATGGGCGGCTCCGTAGTGGCTACGGACTTTCGGTGTAAACGGTACCGGTCTAGGTACATTGCATTCAATCACCAGGCTGCAGCAGATCGTGGTCTGGATGTTACTCGCGTAGTCCACACCTGTATACCTCGCGGGGGGACTTGAGAGCAACATGGGGAAGGCTTTCTGGCGCTTCCAGGTCAGAGAGGAATCCAGAGGTGTTGATTTCATGATCGAGGTTGAGGATCCGATTATTGGCAGGAACATCGATTGGGAGTGAGATAGGATTGAACGTTGCCATCTTGAAAGCCCACTTCCCTCCTTTCTTCTCGATTTCTCTTCACTCTTCATCGTCATCAGTAGAGAGTTCTCATCATCGAGACGTACATACCTCACGGCAAGTCCATTAGCCATATAGAAAAGTAAGCAACTCTCACCCGATCACACAGCTGTCCCTTCTCCAGGTGAACCACTAACGCACACAAGCTGTCCAAAATGCCGGACTGGCCAAAGTGGAAGCAAGTCCCCGAGTCGGACGCAGCCAACGGCTATGCTCAAGCCCAGCTCGCGAAGCGTCAACACACCATCCGATCATACGCCATCCTCGCCGTCTTCGCCTCCGTTGTCTCCATCGTCTCGCTCGGCGCCGTAATGCACATGCTCTCCTCAGCCCAGACCCTCGTATTCCCCTCCTACCTCGACACGCAGTTCAAGTACGACTGCGGCAACTCGAGCGACGAGGCCCTCGCCAAGGGCTGCGTCTTTGACGAGCTCCTCCTCAGCTGGATCCCCTCCGAGTGTCCCCGCAGACAGGAGGCCAAGTTCATGGACTACATGAACTGGACCTGGCCCATGTACGCCGACATCGAGGGCGAGCAGCCGCTGGACCGCCACCAGCTGTCGCGCTGGGACAACAAGGAGTACTTCACCACGCAGAGGGAGCACTCTGGACACTGCATGTTCATCATGCTTCGCTTCTTTGACTCGGTGCGATATGGCAACAGGGTGGATTCTATGGCTATGCATCATCCTCATGGTACGTCCGATCCCCTGAAAGCTATGCTCTCACATGAGGCAACTCGACTGACGCGGGGTCAGCCCGTCACTGTACGCAGTTCATCCTAGAGCTGCTTGAGGAGACCAAGGATCGCGATACGATCTTTGGGCCTTTCACGATTGAGTACGAGAGCTGCTAGGCCGCCGGTAGTGAAGATCGCTGTAGTTAGTACTATCAGTAGCAATGGAGGAGAGTCAATCGGTTATGGAAGTAGAGAAGATCTTATGTAGCACAAGGGGCAGTCTGACGTGACGGAGAGCAGTTTTATGAGTCACTAACACTTGTTTTTGACATAACTAGTTGTCAATGAATTGCTACTTTACAGATATTTTTCTGTCCTAAACCTCCCTAGTCAGTTGTATGTAACGTAAGGGAATACCATGGTCTTAACGTACTGCTCTGCCTTCCAAGCAATGGTAGCGTGGTTCCAACTCTAATGAAACTTGGGTAA
The DNA here is from genome assembly GCA_022578815.1 of Xylariaceae sp. FL0016. NCBI lineage: Eukaryota > Fungi > Ascomycota > Sordariomycetes > Xylariales > Xylariaceae > Xylariaceae sp. FL0016. The sequence continues at coordinate 152,006 of MU388751.1, forward strand.
GCTCACCGCAAATCTAGGTAGCAATATGCCTTTGTGACTACGGGCGCGGCGAAAGTTTAAACAATACCTCTACCTGGACTCTAGCGATGTTTCCGACCAGTACTGAAGTCGACATTTGCCTAGTTACTGGCTTAAGAACCAAGCAAATGACTGGGCTTTTCTTCTATTCGTTTGGAACATATTCAAAGACAGCGCGTGTATTGACCAATACTGGTAACTAAACTGAATCAATTCATGCTTCTACATAACTTGCGGTTGCTCGCCTCAGATTCGTCCCACTCAAACTATCGAACCGCCATCGCTCGATCCACACCAAAATTGGCAATACCTGCCATCCATAGAACCTTCGCTAGGCCATTAGCCCACTGGATTGCATTCCTTGTCAGTGGCACACTCAGATCTGAATGCGCACGGGGATATGGAAGTCCCCGGGCATAACCTCATCGAGGCGAATACACCTTCCATTGGCTCTGACAGCCGCGACAGTATCGGATAGATTGGTTGCCGGATCAGCAATAAGCTCCATACAGTGCATGGTATGCCCATACTGAAGCCTATGGGAACAGTCAGCTTTGATCTTGCGATTGGTGACTAACTAGTGAAAGGGAGTACGTACGTGGCAGATAGGAGATACACGTCTCTCTCCCCAGCCAGGTAGCGATTGAGGGCCCGGTTCATGAGACGAAGCATGTACAAGCAATGCGCCTTGTGGAATTTGTTGATGGCGTAGAGCATGTAGTGAGAAGCCTGGGTGTTGGCGTCGCTGGGGCCGAGTTCCCGACGTTCCTGGTCAAAGTAGAAGGGGAAGTCCCCACCGGCGTGGGGAGAGAGCCGGAACTCGCTGGAGCTGGTCTCGGCGAGGTGCTCGGCATCGAAACACGCGGGCGGGACGTAGTAGTAGGCCCAGTTGTCGAAGATGCAGCCGTTGGTGCGGGCTTCCTCGTTGGTGGAGCCGCACTCCATGAGGATGCCGTCGGCCGTCGTGCGAAGACCGCTCTTGTTGTAGTATTTCTTGGGCTCGAGAGCGACCTCACGGATGATGCCGTTCTGGGCGTTATGCTCTGGCGCCTTGTAGATGACCTGGCGGCGAATGGTGAGGGTGGTGATGATGGCGAGGGCAAGGAACCCGGCCAAAAGGATACCGTTCACGGTGAGGATGATGGAGGTAGATGGCCTGAAGTTGGCCAACTTCTTCCAGAAGCGACGATGGGATCGCCCCTCCGCGTGAAGCATAAGTCCATCGTGCTCAGAGAAGCTACTGCTGCTGCCGCCATCGGTCTTGTCCTCATCCAACGACGGCTTCTCGAGTGAGACGCGAGAATACCCGTCGCTGTATGACACAGCCGTACGAGACGAAGAAGAGAGGGAATTGGTAGAACTCATACTCAAGAACGGCTAACTACTATGACAACTGATGGCCCGAAGACTATGTTCAAAGATGCCTGGAGCCAGGAAAATAAGTAGTAGGTAAGGGAATAACTAAGGGACGAGGTGCGGCAGACAGTTGATGAATGAGAAACCTGGGACGAAACGTCTGGACATGAATCTGAAGATTCAAGCTGGGAAGCTTAAGAGACCCCTTCAGACTGGTGATACCTTCATCTAAGCCAAGGCACGTTACTAAGTAACATCGGCATGGAGCCTACATATCCAGTAATGCTCCAAGACGACCCTCGTCCCATCCCTGCTCATCCCCGCAGCCCCGTCCAGCGCCATAGCCTTTCTGCGGCTTGGCCACTGTAGCTTATCTTGCTTCGCGAATGCTTGTATATCTACCTTGCTGTGCATCCTTGTGGTAAATCAAAGACCCTTAATGCGGGGTGGCTTGGGTCGGACTGCAGCTACAGATTGTACCAATCCATCCCCGGCTCACTTCGGTACAGTCCGATGCCGGGTCCGTATAGGATTGGACCCCGCAGCCAAGTCTAGGCACAATCCTTCGCATCCACAGCCCTACATGCTACTACACCAGATATGGTATAACTGGAAGAGTCTAGCCACTGGGTGCCGCGATGTAACCTTGGACTGATCTCGCCAATCTCGGCACGTCCCGCGGCCGCCGACCGCTAACTAGTATTATGGTATTCCTGGTTTACTAAAGTTCCTCTATAGAGGTGTGTAGATTCACCTCACCCCGATAGGTCCCGGATGTACTCGATATGCAAACCCTGCAGCCATCTGCTGCCACAACCAGTATATGCCTAGTTAATGGAAGGGTGTATGACTACGAAGGACTCTTCAGTATGATTTGACGACTCGCAGGGCCTGAAGACCTGTTTTACCCCCAGCCAGCTCTAAGTCTCGTAGCATCGACGTCCATTCGAGTAAGCTTATGTACATCGATCCAAACATGTAGCCAAGTAAACTGCCCCATGACCTTGCAAGCTCGCTTCAACGTTCCCCGAAATACATCATCAGCTGTCAGTGAGTGTCTGCGCAAGGTATAGTACCTCGATTCCCAGGATACCTCAGCCAAGTCCGGAAGTACCCGCGCTTGAGCTTGTTCAGACTTCGGGGTCCACACCGACCTTGCACCGGTTCTACTCCACGCCCCTGCCATGCATGCGGAGGAGAGGCCTTACTGATAAGCCTCGGAGACGATGGTATCGGGTCACAAGGACAACTAACTTCACGATATCGAAGCTCCCTCGACTCGACACATCTTACGCCAAGCCTGGTCTGCGCCCGCATCACCATGATGTGTATCTCGGGAGTGGACATCAGCTTTTCGCATTGACCTGCAGGCCTGGAAAGCATCTTAATGAGGTATATGACCCGCTGCACTAGGTCTTGCTACCCCCAAGTCCAACGAAGACAGGGCGTGTACAGAGCCACAAGAACACGCCCATGAAGAATTGCCGGTGGCCGCAGGGTCAATATCACGATGTAGGGTCCACCCATTGGCCTAAAGGCCTGCAGGTCTTTGTACTTGCGCTTTCCTTTCGAATCCCCGTCGTAAAAGCAGGGTAGTCTGTGAAGCCGGATCTACAGTTGAAACATGAGCTGCATGGAAATGACCACCGCAGCTTCAATAACGCTTTTCCTACAGTGGCTCCGGCTTACGGAACATGGTTCGCAATCCAGCCTCCAAACAATGCCTCCAGGCCCGTGATAGGCAGATCCAGCAAGTCACTTGACACTTGAAGGTGGACTAGCTTTTGGTCACATTGGCTTGCAACGGAGGAGCCTTGATTATCGCATACACGTTTTCAATCTTCATTGGAGCGAGAACGAGGTAGACCAATAGTCTTCCATGCTACCGGAACCTCATCTAGACAGGCCTAGGCCCTCAAGGTCGAGTAGCTTACTGGCATCTAGGAGCCGAGACGCGAGCATGAATTAACTACTTGGCAGACAGGGGGGAGACTAAATGATTTACGATAGCCGAGGTATTACCTGTAGTCCTGTGCGGCGACAATGATGATTTCAATGCTTCACGGAGAAAAAAACTGGTATTGGACCTGCCCTAGACTGAGTGCGCCATCCTCCGAAAGCGTAGACGGGATATGCCCAAGTGTTCGCGGCAAGTAAGGATTCCCTTTTCTCTAAGGTCACTTAAAAACTCCTATTAAATGTCATTGGGTCTGAATTTCTCTTGGAAGACCCGATTGGTTTCTCGCAGTATCAAATAATTAACGCGAGGCGGGCAGTAAGAAGGCGACAGATAGATGTATGAGTGATTATGGAAATTCGTGTTTTCTTGACAACACTTGATCCTCCGATATCAGTGGAGCAGATGCAAGGTACATGATGATCTGCCAACTATGAAAAGACCAGTCTTGATCCACAGGCATTCACCAACTCCTAATATGATTTTGCAAGGGCGAAGAAAAACGGGTGTCACGCCTACCCGGACTGAACCAGGGTATAGTTGAAAGCAATTTCATTAGAACATCCTTGTACCCCCACTTGTATAGTGAGCAGCAGCCCATCGATATCAGTACCGGAGTACTGGTTAGGTGTCGGAGGGCACGTGACACTCCAGCCACTTGCTTCACTCAAGGCATCACGCAGTAGGAGAGATTAAGGCAATTAGATAAGGAAAATCTCTCATTTCAGGCAATCCGGACTTATGTTATTCTAGTTACCATCCGTAGGCTATCCCCAATGACGGGTACGAAGAAGAAAATCCGTGCAGTCGCTATCATTCCCACTCTCCCGATCCAGCGTCATCCAAGCATCCCGCCCCGCACTGATCACACCATGATTAAGTTGCAATTGCATGGGTGATGCTGAGGATGGTGATAAGTTTCTGCAGACTTCACACGGTGTAAAGGTTGACTCACCAGCCAGAGAGGTCAATGGCTTCCTAGTAGATAGTGTAGTCAGAGTCCTGAGTGGAAGCTTCGCCTCGCTTCTTGTAAATGGTGTAGTCCGAATCTTGGGTTGAAGCCTCACCCCGCTTCGCCTTCTGGGCCTCGGTGTCCTTCTTGTAGATAGTGTAGTCGGAGTCCTGGGTGGAGGCGTCACCCCGTTTCTTGTAGATGGTGTAGTCAGAATCTTGGGTCGAAGCCTCACTGCGCTTCGTCTTCTGGGCCTCGGTGTCCTTTTTGTAAATGGTGTAGTCGGAGTCTTGAGTGGACGCGTCGCCGCGCTTCTTATAGATGGTGTAGTCCGAGTCCTGGGTAGAGGCCTCGCCGCGCTTCTTGTAGATAGTATAGTCAGAATCCTGAGTGGAAGCATCACCGCGTTTCTTGTAGATGGTATAGTCTGAGTCCTGGGTGGAAGCTTCACCACGCTTGGCCTCCTGAGCGTGGCCTTCGTGGCGCTTGTAGATGGTGTAGTCCGAATCCTGAGTGCTGGCCTCACCGCGCTTCACAGAGTCAAGTGGAGCAGCCTGAGCAGAGAGAGCCGCAATGGCAAGAAGGACGAAAGTGTTCTTGAAGAGCATATTGAAGAATGTGATGTGCTTTGACCGGTAAGGTGAAGTGCAAGTGAATGGACTCTGGAGACTGCTGAGTGCTGGCTGATTGCTTGGACTGGAGAATGGAATGAAGCTTGAGGTTTGTGAGATGAAGCTGATCAGATGAGATGAGGCCGAGTACTTATGTACCGCTGCGAAGACTCTGATTATGATCCTCCCAGTGAAGAGTGAGCGGCTCACTGCTAACTCAAGAATTTCTACTAAGTAGGTATTCTCTTGCCTTCGAAGGAAAGCGATCTATTCACTCACATCACGGCCAGACGGGTATCTCCAAAGAGCCATAGGGGGCCATCAGATAGTCTGCAGTCTATCGTCGTCGATTCGAGGTAGGCCGGTTCTGCACAAGTCTGACAAGGCCTGCAGGGGTCCTACAAGACCGCGTCCAACGTCTCATTCCTCTAGGCTGCATATGTGGGTCCTGCTTGATACAAACACCAAGGATCGTATAGTTACTACTTACAATATTATAACGACATGACGATACACTTACCACCGCCAGAGCTAGAATATCATAAAAATACATGGTCATGTACTGGTACTCTCTATAACCATGCTCTTCCCTATCTATACACACCCACTCCTGTATACACCCTCGCCAGGCATGACACTTGATCATGGGTCTTTGCACTCGCAGGATTTATCTGCACACGCCTCACCAAGACGACTATGCCTTCCGGAAAGGCATCAGACCACCGATGCATCTCTCGGCTCAGCGGTTTGCTTCAAGCGGGGCCACGCAGTATCTAACTAGGGCCCGTGCTGCCCGTATCGTTGCCGCAAGGAGTGCAACCCATAGACGACCTTTTCTCTGACGGGTCGATAGGCTTACAGCATTGCTGGTGTTTCCGGGGACCCTACAGTCTTCCCGCGGTTTACTCTTCTCCTATACTCATCGGCAGAGCTGACTTGAGCCCACCTGAAATCATTGCCTCGACGAGCTCTTGGAGACTTCGAGGAGAGGGCGACACCCCAACATCAGCTACCATCGCTGGTCCCAGATCGCTCGCCTGTCTTTCTTGATCTTCCCGTCTCTCAATCTTAAGCTAAAATCTCAGTCATTCTCTACAGTAGACTACCAACAATCTCATGATGTTTGACTCCTCTGAAGCCGAGTCTCTGATCAGAGCACCGGCTGATCAGGAACAGCATCACCGCAAGGGCTTATCTCAGGATAGTCAAGATGTTTACGAGATATCTCCCTCTATATCACGACGACTACGAATCAAATCGCGGCAGAGACACCTCATGCCAGTCATTCATGTAGTCCTCATCACTTTGTACACGTCCGTTTTCTTATTCTTCCAGATAGGCGTCCGTCCCGGATGTCATAGCCCAGAAAATATTGTCAAATGTAAGAGCTCAAATAAATCAAATGTTTTCTGATGCGTTAACCTATTCACAGCTCCGGCGTCAAGCATCATACAATACCATCCGAAAGTCTTTGACTCTAGGCTCCACATCGAGAGCCCGTACACAGGAGATCCAACGCCAGAGATAGATCAAGCCTGGGCTGACTTGGTCGAAGGTAAGATTCACTGTCTCTCCCATTATCATGCCAACCTGCTTATGATAAATAGACATGCATGTGAGAGTGTCGGGGGACGATCTTCGAGCTATCGGTAAAACATCGATTGCTCTCCCCGACGAAGACGGCACGTTCTGGGGCACATTGGGTGTGAATCACGAAATCCACTGCATCGTACGGTTACCATCTCTCACGAGTTTTCCAATGTGCTAACAACCCAGAAACGTCTAAGAGAAGCCCTTTACGAAGAGTACTACTTCCCCAATCTCACCTCACAGGAGAGGGAGATGAACTTACTCCATTCCGGTAAGCTTCCCAGCCGAACGAACTAGTTACTGTAACATCCATATCTAAAACAAAAAAAGCACACTGTATTGAGATTCTCCGTCAAGCAGCTCAGTGCCGTGGTGACACCTCTATCGTCACTATGTACTGGGGAGACGCCGATGCAACACCAGTTGCCGACTTTGACTCTCCTCACGCTTGTGTTGACTGGGAGGCACTCGTCGACTGGCAGAAAGAGCGGCGGTTTGACCCCAAGAAGCCTGGCCTTCTGCGTCACCCTCTATTCGGTGAGTCAATGAGTCCGAAAACTTTACATCACTTGAGTTGACCATTTTGTCATAGGTCTAGCGTACCCTGATGGAAAGGGCTCAAAGCTGGGGGTAAACACCAAAGGGTCAAGATTGCAGCTTGAATCTGCTGAGTCGTAAAACAAGATGATCTGACAATGATGTAGTTCGCAATCTTAGTATTAGACTATCTCTGTAAATCCGTACTGGACGTGAAATCCTTTGACTGATTCTTTCATCACATATATTAGTCTTTAATAATTATTTTTGGAAAAAAAAAAAAAAAAAAAAAAAAAAACCCATGTTATCAACTTTCAATGAGATCTCAAGTCTCATCACCACAGCCATCCAGATGAAAGCCACTATGGTATCAGTGCCCACTAAAAGTCCTGACGGCACTTACTACTCTGCGACGATCAGGGCTCATCAAGCTTCGCATTGCCTCTTCTTCTCCTCTGTCAGTTCTCGGATATGGATGCCTGCACCTTGCTTACTTGAGACCCATCTGTCAAAGGTTTTGACTGTCCAATAGTTAGTATGATTGCTTAAGATCCGAGCGCTATTCTCATGTAGACAAGGCAGTAATCTCTATTGACTTGCAAGAAGCTAGTCCAGCTCGTCGTTCGTGAGAGATGCCACCGGCGGGGCTTTACACTGCGGGTTATCGCATCCGGCTGAGCTGGAGGGGCAGAGGGTGTAGTCGGTGTCTTGGAAATCTGGACCCTTGTTCCCCCTCCCCCCCACTGTGACCACCAGCATGCGCCATCTCTCGGAACCTACCGCTACATTCTATAGGGTCATCGACCCGCAGACACATCAGCACGTCGGCGCTGACATGCGTTTGTGCTTCAGGCAGAAACACTCTGGCGGCTCGGGGACTGTGTATCTGATGTCGCCTATCAACTACCGCCCGCTTGATGCAGTAAGCACGAACCGACTTTGTCCTCGTGACCGAATACCAGGGAACCTTAAAGTCCATCGAGGGGCAGCGGACCATGCCGATACGATAGCTTACGCAACTTATACTACCGTATTGCACCGTTTGCAACGTTCCAAAATCATGTCGAGGCACACTCATTTTGTCAATGCCCCCAAAACTCGGTCAATTCCAATGTTCATCACACCTGTTCACATGTCAGACTTGCCAGATTGCTGACGCTCTACTCAAGGACACTTGTTTCTCTTGTCATTGGGGCCCGCTTCTCGTTAGTTCGTGTCATCTAGAAGGGACAGGTTATAATATATCCCAGATACAGAAGAAGATTCCTCGATATCAAAATCGCACAGTCAGAGTATAGCTGGTTATCTACGTCCACTCGAACAGCAGAGCAAGGTTTGCCACAGGTCTGGTATCAATCGGTCTACAGAGAAAATGGAGGATTCGGTTTCGGGGCGCGGCTTGGGAGTTTTCGCTATGCTTCGTTTGACATGTGGTGTGTTCGGGTAGTTATGAAATTCATCTCACCGCGCTGCTCGAGACACGGACGAACTAACGTACATACAGCCTACAGCTCGTCTTCTCCGTCATCATGGCCTCAGGAACGGTAACTATGCAACAAACCCAGGACAAAAATGTGTGCCTGCTAAAGTACTGGAATTTTAGCCGTACCTGCTATTACTTGGTCTTTCGAAATCCTGCACCGCTCTCGTCTGGCTATCAGGTCCCCTCGCAGGAGTCGTCGTTCAACCCATCGTGGGAGCCTGTAGTGACCGCTGTGAGCACGCATGGGGTAGGCGAAAACCGTACATGGTGGGAGGGGCCTTCTTCTGCGTTCTGTCACTGCTTGCATTACCTTGGGTACGAGAGTCCGCGCATCTAGTCGCAGCCGTCCTTCATCTTGACCCTCTTGGTGATGCTGTGAAGACAGTGACAATGCTCGGTGCGGTGTTCTGGGTTTACGTGCTGAACATTTCACTCAATCCAATACAAGCTTGCCTTCGGGCCTTCATCATCGACAACTGCCCGCAACATCAACAAGTCGATGCCAATGCATGGGCTGGCCGGCTCACGGGAATTGGAAACGCAGTGGGGTACATCATGGGCATGGCGGACCTGCCAGCGCTGTTCCCGTTCCTGGGCGATACACAGTTCAGAGTGCAATGCTCACTGGCTTCCATCGCCCTCATCGTCACGATCGCCATCTGCTGCCTCTCTATCTCAGAGGGCGTCCCCGCTGAACCAATCAACGGAGAACCTTTGAGTATCGGCGCGGTACTATTACAATTGTATCAAAGCTCCCGGAGTCTTCCTCCCGTGACTCGACGAGTCTGCAAGGTACAATTCTTCGCATGGATGGGTTGGTTTCCATTCTTGTACTATGTCTCAAGGTCAGTAATACCAATGTGTACTCTAGCTGTGGTAAAGATAGACTGATCCTTCTTAGCTACATTGGAGAATTGTGTGAGTAGAACTTTTAAGCTGGCGCTCCTATTTACTGATCGACTGACAGACGCCAAACCAATCCTCTCAAGGATCATCTCGCTACCCGACTCATTAGATCTCCAACGAGCTCTTCTCCTAAAAGCCTCGAGAGTCGGTGTCTCTGGATCATTCTCATTCGCTTTGATATCTCTAGGAGCTTCCATCTTTGCCCCTCTCATTGTGTACCCTATCACTCGGTACACAATTGAGCTGAAGCATGCCCCTTCCAGACCACTTTTCAAGAGGATATCTCTTGTGACCTTATGGAAGCTATCTCACGTCTTCTTCGCTCTCTGCATGTTTCTTACCATCTTCGCGCAGTCAGAGCTCTTGGCCCGGGTGTTCATCGGTATGTCCGGGGCCAGCTGGGCGTTGACGACATGGGCTCCGTTTGCTCTGATCAGTTCCGAGATTTCCAGAATAGAGTCCGATAGAAGCCGAGTCGTAGTCCAAGAGCTTGATCCGCACTCTGAAATCAAGGCTGGCGTGGTTATCGGCTTGCATAATGTGGCTATCGCGGCTCCTCAGGTACTGAGCGCGCTGCTATGCAGCCTCGTACTCCGAATACTGCAGGGCTTCGCAGTGGATGATGTTTATGGGTGGCTGTTGAGAATGGCCGGTGTACCAGCTCTTATAGCTGCGTACCTTTTGAGGCATATGGAAGAATAGCCCTCAAGATGGTCACAGACAAGAGTAGTGATATCTTTACTAGTTACTTAGATGCATTGCCAGATACTATTCAGTCACATCTATTCCCAACATACCAAGTTTTGACCAAATAGTATAATAAGAGTGAGCAACAGTACATTTGGAATGGCTTGCTATCGCGCACAGTTTGAGGGGCGAGAGACTATCTCCAGCTGATTCAGGAAAGGTCAAGGCAAGACTGTAACGGGCCGCTATCAAGGCATCAAGGCATCAAACCCTGGTCCAGCCTGGCGACTTTCATAAAACGGTTTTCTGTACCGTAATATCCCACGCCGTGACGCCGTGAAGATTACGGTCGTATCCAGAGACAAGCACAGTTGCTCCGCATCGTCGGAACTATGCCTGGCTGGGAAAACTGACAGCTCTCGAGGCATTCGTACAGGTCACGTATGACTGGCTCATCGCGCATCAATGGCATGCCTACGCAGCTGTCGGTTCCACTACGAACGGTAGGGCACCACACGCCGGGGATGGCGGGTTCTCTCAGAACTGTCAGAGTCAAGGCTTCGGATCAAGCTTTCACGACACAGGGATAAAGTACATACAAGATGTACATACATTAGCGCGCTTTGCCGCATTAGCGGGTAGGGCTAGGTAGAAGGGCGCGCCGTTGCGCTTCCCCACTTTACTCTCTACAGCGGGTCTAGGTACAAGGTACGAAAGCTGGGTTTCGGTTAAAGACACCCTACCTAAGTAAGTTGCCTGTCAGCAGGTTTCGCTACGATAGGCATCTAGGGTCCTCCGCATCAGCAAGATTTCGGCTGCAGTTGGGCTTGGTTGCCGAGTCACTTCAAGCAGGTGAGGTATCACTTCTAGACGTCTTCTTCAACACAAAGAACCAATCTAACTTGATCACCAATCCATGAACAACGCGGGCCCATAATCAGCTCATCCGCGGCCGACGGCCGCTCGTGGCTGGTCGTGGGAATAGTGCAACTCTATTTTCACATGTATGCTCGACAATTAGGCACGCCGAGTACCAGGACATGGTTGTGACATTGACGAGAGCTCGAACGTAAAGGTACCTACCTATGGGTCTCGTGACCTATACAACAACATGAGTACTCTAAAGCCTGCATTCGTCGTTTCATTGCATCTCACTGCATCAACTCTCGGTGAGAGGCCATGCCATTATCTGACCTCCGAGATAGGCATGTCGTGAGGAGAAAGTGAGGTTCAACGACACCCGAGCTCATCCAACGAAGACCTTAGGACATCTAACCATCTCCCACTTCCAACGTTTGATTCTTTTCCCATCGAGTTCAACTATCATCCCTCTGGCACTTCCTCGCACCCTATTGAAACACACTACCCTCGGTCCTTCTTCTGTAAAGTCATGACAATGTTCGCTCTGCTCAAGCTCGGCAAGACTCCCTTCACCTACTCTCAGGTAGCTGGCAGCAGTCGAGCTTCCGCCGAGGCCGTGGACGAAAAGACAGTCGCCGCCGACGACGATGATCCCGAGACCTTCCTCTCCCACAGCTACGGCTACCTCCGACGCACTGCCCGATGTGGCGGTAGTCTATGGGCCGTTCCCTGGGTAGCGTCTACAGCCGTTCTCTCCATTATCTGCGTCGCGCTCACGGCCTGCCTCTACCGAAGCTACCACGGCACGTACGAGAGGGGCTTCAGCACAGACTTCAAGTCCTCGGTCCACTTCATCGAGGTCGAGGAGAGGCGCTTCACCACCCCTCCTCTCGACGTCCTGTCGCTAGACGACCTCAAGACCTGGGACCCCAGCGTTCCGCGCTACATCGGCATCCCGTCGCCGGAAGTCGACCAGGCCTGGAACAGGCTCACGGGGGACTTCATGCCCGTCACGGCCGAGGAGGCGCTGGATCTCCCGGGCGCGGCCCTACAGAATGGCCGCTACTGGACGACTACTACGGTTCAGCATACGCTGCATTGCTTGAACCATATCTGCAAGTCCCTATACTCGGAGTACTACCCACAAATCGACCCCGAGTCTTTGGACCAGTGGCACCACGGTACATAATGCACCTCGAAACTCAGCGTGTGGGGTCAAGAGTTCCTGCTAAATCCCAGTCAATTTCCTTTCCAGTGAATCATTGCATCGATATTATCCGTCAGTCACTAGAATGCGTCGTCGACATCACCCCCGTTCCCCTTGGCTTTAACGCCGCGGCCGGGATCTACGGCGCTGACGTGGAGAGACTGCACACGTGCCGGAAGTACGATCCATTCATCAAGTAGTTCAAGTCCAGGGGACAGGACTGGCGAAAGGACCTTGAGTTGAACAAGGAATGAGGCAAGCATCTGTCTAAAATCACGAGGCTTCCGTGAACGGTCGTTATAGTAGAATATCCGAGGCAGGGAGCAATGTGCTGGGAGTCATAGATAGCGGACTGTAGTGTGCTCACAGCAGATATTAGGAGAGACATGCAGCAATCACATCATCGATATATCAGCCATGAAATTATTTGATCGAAGTACTTATCGTGGCCAAATCCTTCTTGACTCTCGCCCATGACTTATTCACTTTAAGGCCGCATTTCTCTTAGTTACTTAAAGATAATCATAAAAGTCAACTTCAACTCTCAATTATCTGAACGCTTCAGATCAAGTACTCTTACAATTGGGCTACTGCACCCGCTCGGTTGTCGTTTACCTTGATTCGCTATTTCGGGTTGTGAGTTCCGGAGAGCTTGTTCCACTCTGCCTATATTTTAGGCCTTAGTTGATAATTGAAGCACGACCATCTCTTCACGTGATGGAATCTCTCCCCGCCGAGCCGAGCATGGCTCTACCATCGTCCTATCCCATGCAGCCGAGGCCGGCTCCAGACTCGACTGCAGGAAGAACTTGAGCGATACCGATCTCTCGCGCACGAAAGCTTGGTCAGGTGCCCGAACCTGCATCCACTGCGAGTCCAAGCCCCACTATCAAAGTCATGATAGGCTGAGTTCACGACGAACCGCTATACATGGTAGAGATAAGGCAAGTACAGGGTTCCTATAGACACATATGCAGATCTAGGGTCTGCAGCCGCGATCCGGGGGTCCCAGGCGCGTCATAAGGGTCTTCTGGTCTGATGTACATTGCTAAGTACATACTTCTTCGAGTGGAGAGGGCATGTCGTTAGACAGGTGGGTTGCTTTACATGGGTCGGTAACTCGTGGAAGACTGGGACCCTTGCACGTATATCTCTTTGGTGCATACTGCAGGTGAGATCTGGACGATGTCGTACGGAACCAGCATATGCACGCCCAATAGGGTTATTCCTGCTTACCAGTGGCCGGGGAAAAAGCAGTACAAGCAGGAATTATGCCTTGATAGCTATACCCACTATGTGATCAGATGTTACAAGAACAAACCAAGTAGAGGACCCTTGCTTGGCCTACTGCAGCGGGTGCGGCCGCGGCGAACGTCCTAAACCCTGGAAGCAAGAAAAACTCCAGTATTGGACCCTGAAATGTACTCTTCATCTATAGTATGGCGTCCATGCAACGTCGGACTTTGGACTTGTCAAAGCTGGAGTACCTCGACGTGGCCGGATTCTTGGCACGTGGGTAAGCTGACGACGTAGCGGGGCGGGGCCGACAGCACGGCGTGTTGTTCTCTGTTGGCCTCTACCTACACCGGCACCAATTACCCTGATATAGTCCGCATGACTTCCTACGATGCGCCTATTCGCACTGCACTGGCAAGACTGCATCCGCATGCGCTGGAACGCCTACGAGGCTCATGCGGGATGCCTTGTAAGTAACGCCGACCTAGGATCAGGCCGAAGGAGATCGGGTCTCAGACATGGGACGCGTGAGGGGTCCGAATGGCAAGGGCCAGTCCGCGGGCGACGAGCAGATATCTTTCCACGTCTGGCTCAGATCCCCCGTTGAAGCACTTCAACTTTCACCGTGACAGTCACCTAGCTTGCTCCTTTCTCTCTCTCTCTCTCTCTCTTTCATCCCTCTTACCTCTGAATCATGGCTTCCAAGAAAACCTCGATGGAGTCTACTTGCATGACTGACCATGAACAAGATGAGCTGGCTCTTCTCGATGCTATCGTTGATGACTACGAGAGAGCCAAAGCCTATCCGAGACGCAAGTCTTGGATTAGGCGAAACTGGAGGGCCGTGAGCTGGCATCTTCTGTTCAATGCCTTCACTCTTGTCCTCATGGTCTACGGTATCGGGGACATATGGAATCTTAGCGGAATATGCAAAAGCCCGATTTATGGTTGGTTCGAAGACATCACGTGCAAAAGTTCCACTACTGATTCACGAGCTCAGATCCGGGAAGACCCTACCTCTCATACGAAGTCCGCGAGCTGGAATATGCCGACGAGGATATGAACGAATTCAAGCCCTTGACCGACGAGGCAGATAAGGCCTGGCATGACCTCATGGACTGTCCGCAGCACTCTGTCCCTCTGCCGTGCGTCAATCGCTGACCTGAACAGACACGTATATCCGCCTAACCGAGAAAGATCTGGCCACCATCAACAAGACATCAGTACCCCTTTGAGACGGTGGCTACCTGGGAATGCCAGTTCTCTTCCACGAGATCCATTGCGTCGTGAGTGGCACAGTATCATCCGCCATGACCGATGAATGTACATTGACCGCAAGATACTTGTAGAAAATCCTTCGTTGGGCGGTAAATCTAGACCGCTACACCCATGAATTCGGCGAAAGAGATCTGATAGACCTACCAAAGCATACGAGTGAGTTTCTAGGGTGGTAGTTACCACGTGTGAGCATCAATCCCCTTAAGACTGACAATGAACGCCCAGGCCACTGCCTCGACACCCTCCGCCAGAGCATCATGTGCAGGGCCGACCTGTCCCCAAACACCTTCCACTGGATTGAAGGGAAGCGGACCCCTCACAGCGAGTTCTACTCGGCCCACCAGTGTGCCAAATGGGACGGCGTCATGGATTACCTCCGAGAGAACCACGTCCAGGTCAACGCCCCCGGTGTCCTGAATCATCCTATCTATGGTGAGTCGCGCCCGCAATACCATGGCCCTGTTCGGTGGCTGACTGTTGGTCTCATCAGGCCCATCCTATCCTGGCGCGAGGCGGGTTGATGAGAAGTGGGATACGCCTCAGGTGCTCCCGCCCATTCCGTATACAGGACCTATGGCAGTCTATTGAATGAAAATTATCTTACGGTGGGCTGACAGTCATACTATGGGCATCGTTGATATTTCAATATATCATACTGTATTGCAGATTATTACATAGATAGCTTCCAATACGTCCTTCATGCCAGGATTCGCTTAACTAATGAAGTCTATCCCAGGGTATGTTTACATCTCTGCTCCGTAGTCCCGTGACCTAGTTTCTGACCATTTACGCCCTTAACAAAATCAAGATCTGAAGTTGAGCGGATCAATTGGGTCCGTCAATGGGCCTTCTGGTTTCCTGATAGCTGAGTCTGTAGGTAACTAATCACGCCGTACTCACCCATGGTGGCAGGACAGTCACAAATTGGAGATCCTCGGAACGGCTGAAGTTGAATTTTTTTCCGTACCTAGTTACGGCGTGTCCAGCTTGAAGCTTAGCGTCATTGTGCAGCGATCTACTGCGAATACCGTGGATATTTTTAGCGGCTACAGCTGTGAAAGCTAAGCCTTCCTCCCGCGAATACGGCGTAAAGCTCGTCGGCGTAGCTCTCACTCCACTGCCCAGACTTGTGGCTTCATTCTTGGCCTTCTTCTTTCCTAATTGAGGTACCTAATGCTCCACGCCGTTTTCTTTGCCAGCCTCTACCATGAAAACGAATCTACAGACTTGTATTCACTCAGCTAGAGTATTGAATGCCGAGAGTCCATCGCAGGCATCCGCAGGAAATGTGGATATCGCAAGGCAGAACTTTTGACGAGTTCCGCAAAATGGAGGAGGCGGTGGTCATTCAGCTTGCCTTTAGTAGCTGGATGAGTGTCGGCATGGTAAGGGAAGAGAAATGACAGCTCCCTTGGCGGACATCATCCTTACCTATCTCACGATCAGAGCGATGATCCCAGAGAAAGTCGACATGACGCAGATGGTGAGCCGGTCAAAGGTCAGATATATAAGATGCACGTCTTCGCTTTCATTCGTGAGCTCATCTAGAATGCATCACTACTTCATCAAACCTTCAGTACAAACCCAGCCGATCACCACAACCAGAAGACGCCGACACACCCAAACCACATATCTCTGAGATGACTTTCCGCCATTCCATCATACAACTAGGCCTAGCGGCGGCCACACTGGCCACTCCCGTGAAGCACACCTTCGCCCGCCGCAACGAGACGCAGTCCGGCGCGATACAATGGGGGAAGTGCGATTTCGAAAGCACATCCGCCGAGTGCGCGAACTTTGATGTCCCCCTCGACTACGTCAACCAAGCAAGCACAGAGAAGCTCACGCTGCAGCTCGCCAAAGTCGCCGCGGCGTCGCAGCCATCCAAGGGCAGCATCCTGTTCAACTTTGGCGGTCCTGGCTATACCGCGAGAGAGAGTCTGGATTCTTTGGCTGAGTATTTGCTCATGTACGTACAGCTGGTTCACGATGATTGACTTCCACAGAGTGGAATGCTAACTCCTTCCCTGCGCAGTCAGACTGGTGGCCAGTACGACTTGGTAGCATTCGATCCTCGGTAAGGCCACCCGTCTCTATTAGAGAGTCGTGTGCAACACTTCTTGTGTCGAACTAGTTCACCAGACTTACATGAACTCTCACTAGTGGTACGGGCAATACCATCCCCTTCGAATGCTTCGACAGTCCGGAGGCACGGCTCCTCGCCCTGGCTCAAAACCCATTTCCGCCCGCCGATGCCTACGACTCGGCCATCAAGCAGACATGGGCAAGCTCCCTTGCCCTAACCGAGGTCTGCCGACTCGCGAATCTGAACGCGACCGGTGTCTACGGCACGTCATATGTTGCGAGAGACCTCATGCAGGTTGTTGACGCACTGGGCGAGGACGGCATGCTACGATTTTGGGGTGAGTACTTATTTCAACTAGGGTGCAACCCCGATTCATCATCCGGTGATGCTCACATGCTCTTTAGGTTTCTCGTATGGTTCACTTCTCGGAGAAGTCGTGGCCGCGATGTTTCCGGAAAGAATGGATCGCATTGTCCTCGACGGTGTCGTCAACGGGCACAATTACTTCCACCGTCAGGGAATGTAAGTCGGGCCTGCTCTTTTTCTCTCCCCGCTCAACACAAAATAACTGGGCTAACAACTGCCACAGAGATGTCGACCAGTTGCTCGCTGCCGACGATGGCTTCCGCACCGTCCTCGAGCAATGCATCCAAGCCGGCGACAAATGCGCTCTGTCCACCCTCAACAGCACCGCCATCGATCTCGAAGCCACTCTGCGCGTTATGGCAGAGGAGATCCGCGATAACCCCATCACCATCGGCACCGAGATCCTTGATTACTCCAAGGTCAAGAACATGCTCCTACTACTCATAAAATACACCAGCGGCCTACCGACCGCCTTCCAGCAACTCTCCAACCTGCTCCACCGCGAGAAACTGTCCGAGGTCATGGACTTCTACAACGCGCAATACGGCTCCGTTGCGCAGACCAACGAGGCATTGTACGCCGTCCAGTGCGGCGACAAGATCGCCGAGGCCGTCGACTTCGAGGATATCGAGCCCGACCTGGAGTACTTCCTGCAGACCAGCCGTCTCTTTGCCGCGTCCACGTCTAGCATCGTCACGCAATGCGCCCGCTGGCCCATCAAGGCCAATGAGCAGTACGGTGGCGACTTCAATGTGAAGACGGCGAATCCCGTGCTGTTCATCGGCAACACATACGATCCCGTTACGCCGGCTACTTCGGCGTACAATATGAGCGCTACCTACGAGGGGAGTAGAGTCGTGGAACAGGTCGGATTCGGTGTAAGTATACTTTAGCCAAACCATTCACCCCTCGCGTTTCCCTCCTTGCTCCTTTCATCGCTAGATAGAGGCTAACATCTCTCGATCTGGAGCACGCTTCTCTCTCTCAGGTCTCGGCGTGTACTGGCAGCATCATTGCAGCATACTTCACAAACGGAACTCTACCCGCTGAGAGTGTGAAATGTGCTGTCGATGTAGGGTTATTCGACTAATGTGTAATGTATGCCTTTCTACGCAGTTTGATATAAATAAGCAAGGTTCTGTTTGATGAATATACGCCGCAAAATGCTGGCCATGATATCGTCTTGGGAGTAATTAGGATTAGTGCCATCTGCCGCCTTTCTGGCACTGGCGCTGGGCACATAGTTAGTACATAGTCTCCAATGCACATCTTCAACCACTTCCCCCCCCCCCCTTTCTCCTCCTTGAAAGAGTCTAAGCTTGGCAAATGATGATGGTATCCTTCTAACTAGATGAGCCACCACTTCCCCTCCAAGCTCCAGGTAGAGACAGAACTCTCACTCTCTCCGCCATGGGATTAAGTCCCCTTCCCCTTTCCCCCTGCTTCTTTTCATGAGCCCAAAAAAGATTTGGATATTCGATATCTCCTTTGCCGGCTGTACTGATTTTGAATTCTTGCCTCTGAAACTTCCGAGAAAACCCCCACAGTCTCGGTGTGTAGGTCAACAGGCGGAGCGTGATTGTGCGGTGGTCTTCCACATAACGAAGTGTTGCCGAACTGGCCTAACTAGCAGCTAGACTCTATGTCAACAAACTCTCTTTTCTACCTCGGTTCGATTCGGAGCATTCCGCAAGCTCCAGCAACCAATATCCGCGCCGCGAAGAAACACCCAACGCAGCACAGATACGATTAGCATGCACTTGACATGTACTTACTATCACAGATCACGGACCATCGTAATCGTGGATTACCAAAAGCCTCGAAGTGACTTATCATTCCAATTAATGAGTTGGGAAAAGTCCTTAGTCTTGCTAAAGTCTCACCCAAGGCATACCTTTCGATAGTTCATAGTTATATCAAGGAAGAGATTCGTCCAATTCCTAGTTATAGGTCAACTTGACAAATCGCTTGTGGAAGTAGTTTAGGATTTTACTTCCAAATCGTCAGACTACTATGATACGAGAGTTGTAAATCAGGATTTGATGCCTCCTCAATCCTTGATAGAAGCTCTTTACACTATAAGAATGACCCCCCCGGCCGGCCTATGTGTGATTTCAGACGTAAAGATGTCAAGGGGCCAACTCACTGCCTTATATCGATGAATGGAAACTTCAGACAGGAAGCTGGGCAAAGATCTCTACGTACAGTGTGGGGAGAGAAAAGGCCTCTTATAGTTTTATGGCAGGGCTGGGTCACGTGAGCTCCTGACTGGCCGCCTGTCATGCGGCTTATTTTGCTTCACCGACCTATTGTTCCTCTCACGACGAGGGCTAAGGCATCGGGGACTTTGACATCCCTTTCAGCCTTAACCTGAGGAATGTGCATTACCGCGGCAGTGTGTACTTGCATGGCGTCGGCATCGCATTTATTGATTAGTCACGTAGCTATATTAGAGAGTGAGAGAGAACTCCTACAATTGTTACTGAACTTTGTGTTTGATAATCCTTTATCTTCAGTTGGCGGAGCGTAGGGTGACTTCTCACCAAGATTGCGACGCTCATGGAGGAGAGCGCTTACCTCTACATCTATCAGGCTTCTAGGCGAATGTTTGATGTTGGCCCTTGGCCTGATTGAGTTTGCCGAACTCTGATAACGAAGCATCCTTTGTCACAGGAATTTTGATGGCGCTCCCTCATGTGCGAACTCCTGTGGCCCAAATTCCATGCGTGAGAACGAGGATGTGAGACTGGCATCTGTGTATATGTAACTCGCTGAATTTCAATGGCCTGGTTCCTCGCACTGCGTGATCACCGGACATTCCGAAGCATCACCACTACGATCACAGCTCGGGTATAAGTAGTCTACGTACTATTGTATTCCGTCATAGATCATCCGAAATCTTTTGTGCTTCGATCCAGGCTGAGTATTGAAAGGACAAGCTCTTCGGCGATAGATCCTTGTCCTAATCCTAATATAAGAACCGGAGAGAGGGGGGATGAGGGCGTGGGGTAACGGTACTTTGCTGCGGCGCGAAGGCACTCATTTATTGGAGAGAAGCAAGTCTCCTTTTATGTACAGAGACTGTATCGCTATATCATTTGCCTGATCTATACGCATGCCTACATAGATTTTCTACTTCGATTCTCCACTGTCATGCGTTGAGCGGTTCTCTTCAGAAATCCTATAGGTGCCAAGCCATGTGGTGACTAGTTATGCAATGTTGCAGGCGGCAAACTTCACTATCAGCTCGTCACGCCGTTCGTGTGAAGAATGTTCTCCAACCCCGCATCGAGGTCTTCTACTTGTAAACTTCCAATATTCAATTTTTCCCTATTCTGGACTACGAGGTCAATCGCGTTCCGCCATTACTATGGCAGAATTTGCAGCCATAGGACTGGCAAGCAACATATTGCAGTTTGCCGGATCAGTATCCAATGTCATCGTCAAATACCGAAGACTGTACAAGTCCACGACTGGTGCCACAGCCGAGAACGCCGACCTGGAGGCAGACACGGAAACTCTGAGAGCGGTGGCAAGCGAACTAGGTCAAAGCTCATCAACTTCGAAGGGCGCCAATAATGCACCGTGGGGTAAATCTAGATCGGAATTGCGGCTCCAGAGTTTGGCAAAGCAGTGCAGCGAGTCCGCCACAGAGCTAATAGAGATACTTGACGACCTCAAGCTGCGCAATGATGGGTATCGTCGGTTGCATGCTGTCAGGAAGCTCTTCTCGATTGAAAAGAAGCGCGAAAAGATCGATCGACTTGAGAATCGTGTGAGCAGACTACAGGACGTTCTGACTCTTGAAATGATAACAATAATTATGTACGTGGGAAATCTTCCATCTAGAGTCCCAGACGCATATCTAGTGTTTAACACTCAGAAGAGATAAACAATCCGATTATCAGATTGAGCTTCAAGACTCCGAGGCCAGTATTACCGAGCGCCTCCGAGATATCAGGGTCGATATCCAGGCCCTGCTTGAGAAGCTTGAAGTCGACATAAAAGGCGATGCGTCACAAGAGCCCAGGTCAGAGTCAGCAGTATCAAAAGACCAATCCATACAGCAGGTCATGACTATGTTCAAGTCGCTTCAAGGAGAGACTATCACTGCCAAGAAGCAGCAGAGACTTTTGACCAGTCTTAATTTCAAAAGTATACGACGACGCGAGCTTACGATAAAGAAAGCCCATGCAGAAACGTTCAAGTGGCTTTTCTCACCTCCGACGGACGATTTTGCTGAGTGGTTAAGGAGTGGCCAAGGAATATATTGGATCTGTGGCAAAGCTGGTAGTGGAAAATCAACACTAATGCGATTCTTGTCGCAATATGACGGAACAATGGCAGCGCTCAAGGCTTGGGCATCTGATAAGCAGCTCATCTTTGGTAGTCACTACTTTTGGAATGCCGGATCTTCAATGCAGAAGTCTCGGCGTGGTCTCCTGCAAACGCTCCTGTTTCAGGTGTTTAGGCAATGCCCCGACCTTATCAGAACATGCTGCCCACATCGATGGGACAGCTCGAACGATCTCGATGACGATGCCTGGGATGAAGAGGAACTTCACGGAGCTCTTGAAGCGTTGTCTCACGAAAGTATCTCGCCCGCCAAGTTTTTCTTTCTCATCGATGGTCTTGATGAGTATACGGACGGTATGGAAAACTATAGGAAATCGTTTGACGAACTGATTGAACCCCTCAAGCGGTTTTCAGAATCACCGGATATCAAGATATGTGTATCCAGCAGGCCATGGCACCAATTCGAAGATGCCTTTGGAAAACAAAACGCCAAGCTTCGATTGGAAACCCTGACGAGACCTGACATTGAACGATATGTCAAGGACAAACTAAATACTGACAGCGATAGTCGGTGTCGCAAACTTGTCGATATTATTGTCAACAGATCGAAAGGTGTTTTTCTATGGGTATCCCTTGTTGTTGAATCGATCCTGAATGGAGTTTCTGCGGAAGACACCTACGAAGATCTCAAGCTTCGCCTTGATAGGATGCCAGACGATCTCGAAGAGTACTTCAGACACATGCTCAGGAGTATTGAGCCCTTCTACTGGGATCA
This sequence comes from Xylariaceae sp. FL0016, assembly GCA_022578815.1. NCBI lineage: Eukaryota > Fungi > Ascomycota > Sordariomycetes > Xylariales > Xylariaceae > Xylariaceae sp. FL0016. The sequence continues at coordinate 174,208 of MU388751.1, forward strand.
AGCAGTGAGCATCTTCCAGACAACCATACATTGTGAGTGGACTTTGCCATTACTTGCCTACGAGTTCCTCGATCAAGAAAGAGAGAACGGCAACTACGCTCTGGAATTGCCAATAGGCTATCAGGTAGATATAAAAAGGGTTCATGAACGAATGAAGAAGAGGTTGAACGTGCGCTGCAAGGACCTCCTGGAAATCACCGTGGACCCAGAGGAACCGACATACATGCGCCATAAAGTAGACTTTCTTCACCGGACGGTGAAGGACTTCTTCTTGGATACCGACGCAGTGACAGACGTCATCAAGGAGCGTCGGACTGCTCCTTTTGATGTATTATTATCACTCTGTCGCGTTATGCTAGCGCTGCTCAAAGTGGCTCGGTCACCAGAACCTACACGAGAAGAAACCCTACAAATTCTCAATGTAACGGAAAAGTTGTTTTATTATGCTTGGAGGATGGAAACGAAAACATGCGCTTGCTTAGGGAGAATGACGGATCGCTTGAGCGACAAAATGATGCGGCATGTGTTCCAACTACTCGATGAAGTTGACCTCGTCAACTCAAAAGTCTTATCCAAGGAGAATGGACACTGGACAAATGTTTGGACCGATGACGAAAGAGACTATAGGGACCACGGACACAAGACATTTCTCGCAAAGGCAATTCAACGCAGATTGATGCTATACACCGTGTACAGACTGGAAAAACGACCCAGCGAGATTCGCAAGGAGGGACGGCCCCTCATAGACTATGCGCCGAGATCTGACGCGTACGCGACTGATGACTCCCCATATATTGATAAACGGCCAGATCCACAGATCCTAGAATTCCTTCTTGCGAAACGGGCAGATCCAAACCAGAAGGTCCGAACTCACAGTGATCAAACTCCGTGGGGGCTCTGTTTACGCCTTTATTCAGCGCATCGGGACTCGGTGGCTAGCGACGCCATTATGCGAGATATTTACAGAGCGCTTAAGCTCATGTTAGCCTATGGTGCAGATCCTGGCATCATCGTTACAGGTCGATTGCCCGAGGAGCCGAGCCAAGTGAAACTCACTGATGCTATCGAAGCAATTGGACTGAGTAGGCAGGAAGTTAAGGATCTCAAAGATCTGATAAATGAGAAGCGGTCGCAATTCACTTACTGGCTAACCTGGTCACACTGGGTTTCTTGGTTATCTTTGAGCATAGATCAAAGTCAAGGCAAAAGGGAGGACAGCGAAGACCAGCGCCTACGTGATATAGACAATTCACGCTGGTACGTGAAGTATCACTTGAACAACTTCGGAATTCGCAAATCGCGCGATGTACGCAGTGCGGCTCCTCAAGTGTCAAGGACCAAAGAGTAAACCCGGGGGGTATGGTTGCGTCTCGACCAATTGATGGCAATCCCGGGAACGGTGCTGCCGCGACTGCGATCACGCCAGTATGACCCGTAAGGAAATGCTTCCGGAAATTTTTCTCGGCGCTTCTTTAAGATTTCACGGTGCGCAAGCAGCTCGGCGAACTAGAACAGACCGATCTGTGCGCTCGATGCACATAGCCTTCGCTTTATGCGCGCGAAGTTGTATTGTTCCGTCAGGCATTTCGCGCCAAGCCCGGGCCCGGGGATCCAGCCCGAGCGCGAGGTTTGATTCACACGTACCGAATCTGTAAAAGTAAACAGCGTACCGGTATCGCATGGCGAGAGAGCTTCGTCGGAGACTGCACGGAGCATATGGGCTAGTCACGGCTGGCTACGAACGGGGGCTCTTTCTAAGGGAACAGCTGGCCAAAGCATTGATAAAACCATACGAACATTATTTCCATTCGGTCGGAGTACCGGTGTTCCGACACTGCCGTCGGTCAGGAAGAACACGCCACGTACAAGAAGCACTTCCTCCTGCGCCTGCAATCCGGAAACATTTGCCCTGGTCCCTCATTCGCAACCCAACAGGTATTCGTAGACGAGATCACAAGATCTAATATACAGATGTCGGGGGCTGAGAACTCGGAAGACGCCGCAGTGCAGGCAGGTTTGGATGCAGCTATTCCCTACGGTTGAGGTGTGGCTCCGCTACCCAGTACCACTCACATTCGTGTTTGCCCTTCCCAGCCTATATGGTCCAGTAAGAGCAAATATCGAGCGGGGACGGAGGGGGCGATCGAAGACGCAGGATAACGTCTGACTTGAATACTAGAATGCTGTGTCAGTATTTGTCGGTCCATCTTTGCTAATGGAAATACGTTTTGTGAACTATGCGTTATATCTTGAACATGTGTCAACGGTTTTCGCTTGATACGACCATGGAATGAGTAATCCAATTGGATAAGCTGCCAAGTAAAAGATTCTCAGGCAGCCAGGGATCATCTCAAGGCCCTTTTCCGTCATAGGCTGTCACATCGTGACGACAGCAGCGCACAGCGATCCGTATCGCGGAAAGGCATCAGGATTTGCGACCAATGATCACGTCTTAATGGCAACACCTCGTGTCTGCAGACTGCGTGGCCACGCAAGTTCAGCCGGGAAGCCGTCTGTTTCATGTTTCTGACCTGCATGCGGCAGCCGGGCTGTGCAGTGGTGCCGCGAGCCCATTCTGCTTTCTGCCAATGCAACACCAGCCATAGCAGGCCCGCGATCGCATGAAAGCTGTGCTGCGTGCGTCGACAGAGCTGCCCAATGCAGCCTAGCCAGTGTCTTGGGAGCTTCCCGCCAAGGGCAAAGGGCGAAATGGCAGAGTCGGTAATCGCGAGATACATACCGCTACAACTGATCATGCTAGGCTTGGCTGGTTATCCCCGCGCGGCGATCATTGGCACACTCCGTCACCCGGGGTGGAATACGCAGGCTCGGCACTGCGACCTTCTGTTGTCGTATTGGATCTGCTGTCGGCGGCGATGCTGGAGATCGACGTCAGGTCTTACCTCACCGCAACCGAACTATCCTAGGCACCCAGTGTTCGGGTACATAATAAGGTGACCACCCAGCCCAGCGTAGCCCAGCTGGACGAGATATGTCGCAGTGGCGAAATTCTGTCGCTTCAAACACACACATTGTCACGCTGAACTGAATTCTGTTGCTGCCTTACCATAACATCCAACATGGCCCCAGCCCGCATCCCCATCTCACTGGCCGTCCTCGTCCTCGCACGCGCAGCCGCCGCGCAGACCGAGACCGTGGACCCGACGGCTGACGCGACGACCACCAACTGCATCGTCGCGCCCTGCACCATCAGCATCCCATCTGATACCGCCACCACCGAGACGAGCGTGACGTTCCCCACGGAATCGCCGCCCCTGACGGTCATCACCTCCTTCTCAGATACCTCCACCGACACCGTGGCCACGACGACCACGAGCGGCTCCGATACGATTGATACCAGCTCTGGCAGCGGCCTCACGATCCAGACGAGCTTGCCGTCCGGCAGCGCCACCAGTGCCAGCGACAGCGGGAGCACCACGGTCGTCGTGTCGAGCACTGCGACGAGCACCGTGAACTCTAGCAGCGGTACCGACTCGGCGTCGAGTTCGGGCGCCTCTTCGAGTGAGACCCCGGCGGCGGCACCGAGCGTGGGGGGTTCGAAGATGGCGGGCGGTCTGGCTGCTCTGGCGATGGCTCTGGCGATTTGAGATGCATCACGGCAGATACTTGCACTCACTACATGGGGAAACATTCGAGACTCGGTAATAGATAATGAGATAATAGGAAGGGAAATTCCCGAGGGGAATTGTTCATGAAAATAAATATTGTCCAAAATGATATCGGAATTATCTTGTTTACAGTACCTCTAGGCAATTAAAATTAGCGGCTAAGGTTGCGCGTACGAGAGACTTAAAATTCAAAACCCAGCATGCCCCAACCCTCTTGAACTACTCTTGAGTCTGTCGCGTACCTCTCATAGGAGCTTGCTACTTATCACAGAGCCTCATCTCGAAATAAACAGGTCTTACTCAGTTCTTTCCATAGGAATTTCAGAAAAGATTCAGATGACAAGGGTTCACGTCCTCTGCTCCAGATAACGCCTCCAGGGAGATCCCGGCATCTGCTGCGGCTGAGAGTCACGGCGTTTCTACAGTGGCCCCGTCAGTTACGTATGAGGATAACCCAGAAGAAAGCCGCATTGAGGCCCAGCGCACTTCACGATTATGAAGGAGTCACTAGTAGAATCTCATAGTAAACACAAGCTCCGACGAAGGCACACTGCATTTTCCGGCGGCGCGGGAAGGCTTGTGGCTTCCGTTTCAGTGCGAATGATTGGCGGACCCTCTGGTCCCTGAGGTGAGGGATCTAAAGTAAGGGATCTGCTGTAGTATACATATCAGCGGCTCCAGCGCAGTCCAGTTCGGCTGCTGTGCCTCCCCAAACAGAGCCCAAACACCTAAAGCACACTGTCTTATCCGCTCTAGCTTTGCCGCTGCGCCGCTGGCCAGTTTCAAGTAACGGCCACCAACTCAACTCTAGCAGGGATTCATCATTTCACCGGTCAGCTTGCAGCATGGCACAACCAACACTCAGGTCATTTCAGCCCGAAGGATTCTCATCCATGCCTGCCGGTTTCCGGCGACTTGTTTGCGATCGAGCCAAGAATGTATATAGAGAGCAATTGAGATCCGCCAAGCGATCGAGCAAACGCACCCTCTCAACCAAGCATTCGCCAAGCCTGACTGACATACCCGGAAGCTGCAGGCCTTTGACGTGAACCTCATTGGTGACTTACAGCTATCTCCTACATACACTCGAGTCGGCGCTGGAACCCACGATGTCCAAATCGTCAGCCCCACCAGGCTACACCGACAACATCGGGCTCGTCTCGGACATGGAGCGAGGCAAGTGACACCGCAACGTACTCTACAGCTCTCAAGAACTTACCATGCGATGGGCAGCCCACCACGATGACGCGCCCCCGCAATACGAGGCCGACGAAGACGACTGGAAGCTCGACGAGGCACAGGACGCCGTCCGCGCCGAGAAGGAAGCCGAAGGCGCAAGCGGCGCCAAGCCTAAGCCCCCGGCGCCCACCATCGCCACGCTCGAGGCCATCGCCGCCACCCTGCCCATCACCGGCGCGCCCCTGCCGTACCCGATCGTCATCCCGCAGCGGCGCCCCAAGGCGCGCGACCGCGGCTTCATCCGGGCGTACGCGCCGGACCTGGCGCGCTGCGGCGTCGACCAGAAGACGTTCCTGGTCTTCGTCGACGGCCTGAACAAGGCGATCGAGGGGTCGGCCTGGGTCGGGGCCATCGGGCTCGGCGGCGAGATCGCGCAGGCGATGCCGGGGTCCATCGCGCCCGCGATCGGGATCGGGGTGCAGATCACGGCGGGGATCTACCATCAGGTCGAGAGCCGCAAGAAGTAGGTGGCTTCACTACCTGCGCAATCAATGGCATGCATGCCGTGTCTTACCGTACGTAATACTTACCCGTGCTGCGCGCACGTCGCAGGCAGAACGACTTCCTCCTCAAGATGAACGACGCCATCTTCCGGCCGCGGGGCCTGTACTGCCTCGTCATGTCCTACAAGCCGGGGTCGAGCAGCACCTACAAGGACGACCACGTCAACGCGCGGATCAACGGCGAGGCCGGGCTGCGGAGCAAGTTCCGGGGCAACGACGGCGAGATGGGGTCGATCGAGTTCCCGGCCTCGGCGGAGCTGACGTTCCCGGACCTCGAGGACTCGTCGAGCGATGAGGACGACGATGAAGGCGGGGCGCCGAAGCCGGAGCCGAGTATGGGGAAGAAGGCGATGGCGACGGTGTCGAAGTGGGTAGAGAAGTTTGAGAATCACCAGGACGTGCGGGCGCAGAGGCGATATGTAAGTCCCTTCTTGCATCGTTTGTTCCTTCATGGTTAGCGCAGCCCATTCACTGACCCAAAAATCTCGGGTGCAGATGAAGCGCAACCCGTATAGCGACCTCAACGGTTCCATGAACCCGGATGCCGAGGCCAAAATGTCGCCCCGGGATCGCGAACGACAGGAGAAGAAGGCGCGCAGACACGACCGCCGGCTCGAGAGGAGGGAACGCAGGGACGAGAGACGGGGAAAAGTCGGCATGGCACCAAGGCAGCCCAGGAAGAGGAGATTAGCGAAGGTAAGGACCGCACAGAGCGACGACGAGTTGTCGATAACCGTGGGATGCTGATGAAATTCAAGGATATGCTGTACATGATGATCGTGAACATGCCGAAGCAGGACGAGATGGAGCATGCGGCAAGACTCGTGGGCGACAAGGCCGGGTACGTCGAGAAGGTAGTGCCTGGACAAGAACCTCAGTATGGTGGACCTCCCGGGTACGGTGAGCCTCCTAGCTACGGCGGTGATTCGGGATATGGTGGGTCTTCTGGCTATGGAGAAGGTCCGGCTTATGATGGAAGCCAAGGTTATGGTGGACCGTCAGGGTATGGAGAGAAGCAAGGGTATTGAGAGCAGCAGCCAAAATGCTACGATGATCACGAGAGGTCTGAAATGGCTTGGGGACTCACAATGTTGGATACGCCTTCATGCTAGAGTGAAGCGGCATAACTTCCCACAGCTGACATGCTTGCTTGTAGCGAGATAGTTTCCTTAGTAGTTAAGTTCGGAAGCCTTCACTTCAGCGCTATTCTCACGGGAGTATTCAGAGGACATTAGATAGATGGAATAAGATCATACCTGTCGTTCTCTTGCTTTTGCATCCAGCTGTCACGGTGCGGAGTGTAAAACACAAAAACACGTGGCATATATTACTCCAAATTACCATCCTATCATCGCAATTCCATCGAGGCCTAGAAAGTGTCAGTGAATCATACATCCGGATACTCACCTGTTCAAACTCCTGCTCTCCTGACCACCTCTCATGTCCTCCTCCCCAAAAAGCACCCTTCCTTTCATGCCCGTATTGAGGACATCAGCATCATGCATGGGGCCTCAGAGTCTCTGCGATGCGACGATACCGGGTCCCGGCCTCTATCGCCGAGCTTCACCGTGACCCGCGCGTGTACCGCTTCCTCGAGACAGAGTCGCGGAGTGGACGATGGCCCTGCGCGGCCTGAGTGTAAGCCGCTTGAACACCCGAGCCCTAGTCTGTATCCGTCGCAACGCCCTCTGCAGCTCTGGAATCGGCGGAGTATTCTTGGCCAGCGCAAAAATGCCTGTGCTATCAATGTGCGCAGGCTCAGGCTCGTACTCAATAGGCGATATCTGCGTCCTGGGTGTCGTGAGTCCCTCGCCCCCAAAGTACGTCATGAGCACCTGGGCAGCAGATGCCCGCCGGGCTGGATCGACCCGTCCCATGGGCTCAAGAATGGAAGTCGTTAGGAACAGAGAGTTCGCCGGTCGCTTCAGAGCGCTGGCTGCTTTTCGCCCAAGAAAGTGCATGATATCTGCGTCGTCCAAGTCAGACGGCGTTACGACCTTGTGCATGGATTCGACGGCGACCATGGTGGCGAACAGAGACCACACGTCCCACTTGGGGCTCAGCTGGACCCGTGGCCCGCTTCCCTGGGGCCGGGCCTCCGGAGCTTGGTAGAACGCCGTGCCGCAGAAGGGTTGGGCCTGGGACTGGTAGGTGATGAGACCAAAGTCGGCAAGCTGGCACTTCCACGGGGTACATCCCCAGGGCTGGCTCCAGCCTATGCGCTCGCACCAGTCGGCGGGCCTCTGGACGAGGATGTTATCAGGCTTGACGTCCCGGTGGATGAGGCTCAGGCTCGCGAGGTAGTCGAGTGCGCTGAGGATCTGCTGCAATATGCTCGGACAGTAGAACGTACGCCAAGCCGGCGATGTGTATCCTTTGGAGGTCATCTCACTGAGGTTTAGGTCCCGGAATTCCATAATTATCTCTGGCATTAAAGTCTCGATATTTTGACAACATAGGTATCTGATTATGTTAGGCTGAAATCACGTCAGTAATGGGGACACGAGATTAGTAAGAAGGTGAGGAATCGCTCACATGTTTCAGCCTCTCCATGACCTTAATCTCATGAAGGATTGCGTACTGTGCTTCTTCTTGGTCGAAATGTTCCTTCAAATGTACCACTTTGATGGCAAGATAGCCACCCGTGACCTGATGTATGCCTTTGTAAACCGAGCTGAACAACCCAGAGCCCCATATCTCACGGCCCTCTGGCACATCGACTTGACATGTGCTTCTCATGCTCCTGACTCTAGTCAGATGATGTGAGAATCTCTCTGTGTTGTTGTATACCGTCGGTCCATCGCGCGATCTGGTAACATCTTTTGTTCTTAGTTGACATCTCTCGTAGCTCTTGTGAGCCATTGCCTGCAGGAACAGCTTGTTTCGGTCACACCAGATGAGATGGAATTCGTAAGAGGCGATACGGATCTCATAGTCTTGGCCGTATAGGAGCACACCGTCTCCGAAGCTCTCTTTCTCATTGCTTCTCGGTCCCTTTACTTGGAACTCGACTGAGTGCGCCTGCTTCGAGTTGACTGATAGAACAATCAAACCCGTGTCTGGAACTCTCTCGAAGCTAATGTGTTGGCGGAATATGTCTTCTCCTTCGAGGACGATGTCGGCTTTTCGTCCCAGTGTGGCAATCACCGTGTGCTCTCTCCACTTTGAGGTATGGTATCCAACTTCCAAGCCAGGCGGACCGCTTCGAGACGGAGAGACGATCTCCTTATTCGCCGGGAGGTCAAGAGCGCCTCTGGACGTCCTGTTGGCGGGAACGAGGTGGAGCAGCGTTGGCTTATCTTCCTGAAACTTGTAGTCTGGAAACATCGTGATCAAACAAGAGGAATGGTCTGTTATTGGAATACAACAGTGTAGCGCCTCTCAACTGCCGATGAACAATAATAACTAGTATATAAGCTATAGGTGATGATGAAGTAATGGCAAGCGATGCTAACATTGAACACGACAGTAGGTATGGCTTTTATCTAGCAGCTCGAAGCATCAGTACGCCGAACCTCGCGCCCAAGGATCGTGCTACATATCAGACCTCGTGAGAAGATGGAGGCGATGCGGAAAAAGCGAGATAGGTCACCAGTATGGCTGCATCATAGCCAACAGACTGTATTGCAGGGATCAGCAGCCCTCCTGACGTCCTTTATCCTTTGATGCCTGAAACCAAGCCTCGGTGTACTCCCGTTGGACTTCGTTTATACGCTTCATGTGGATGCACGAGTTTCGGAAATCGATCATCTGAGCGATTTGATGGACCAACAAATGTCGTTACACCCGTTGGTGGTACAGATGCGTGAGTTGGTTGGAGGTTGATAGCCGACTTCTTTGTCCGTCGTCTTCCTTGACGGGTACCAACATGTCGGTGCATGCGTGACCCGACCAGGCCTGCTCTTCTTTTGAATCACATGGCTTGCAACTTTCTTGCCTCCCATACCTCTTCTCTTCTGTCTGCCTCTCTACCTCTATATACGTTCCTCGGTGTACGTTGGTATACAAGCACGCGCGTGTTCACTCAACCCCATCATTCGACTCAACTGCTCTTGCTCAATACCCTCCATCATGCCTCCATATTTGAACATTGCACCAGACATGCGCAACCGCGAGATCCTTGTGTTCGAAGCTATGGCTGAGAACAATGACCCGCGCTCACACCGCCGCCTCGAGCGCGCTGACCCTCCCCTGTACGAATCGCCGACTGACTCGGAAGAAAACTGGATATCTGAAGATGGCAGTCTCGACGAGGAACTGCAGGCTATACTGGATGAGCCCATTCAGGACAGCGAGATCGAATTCGTCGTTTCCATGATCAGCGATTCTGTGCACCCGATGAACATTTACCACCAACACGCCAAGATCGAAGAGGCCCGTTTCCTGAATAACCCACATCTCAGGGGCCAGGGGCGTCCAAAGCTGTTCCAGAAACTAGACGGCTGTCGACGCCAGGGAGTCATCGTCCGTCACTGCGTCAAGCGCCGCTGGCAAAAGCTGGGAATCTGGAATCCCGACTGGGGTTTCGCCGGCCGCAGGGTGCACGACTGCGACAACGCGCGCAAGTGGAAGTGGTGGTGGCAGGCGCCCCGCCCCATCAGGGAGCACATGGGCGACAGAGCCCACGATCCGGCTTGGCTTTACGACTACAGCCAATATCTATTGAAGCGAGCGATCCGTAAACGCCAGAACCTGCGGCGCGGTGAGCATGTCCTGGTGCCGCCGCAGTCGCGTCTGTCGGAGAACGCGACGGTCACCGAGGCGGAGGACTGGCTCATCTCGCGGCCCTGGTTCGTCTTCCACGTCGAAGTGGGCGAGGAGTCCGCGAGGCGTTATCGCCTGGTACGCACCAACCAGACCCAAGCCCTAGGCGGTCTCGCCGATCGCGACCAGGTCATCCAGCGCTGGATTGAGCGCGGTGACTGGCGAGACGAGTACGACAAGACAGGCGCGCCTACGGCGTGGAAGTGGCGGCACGAGTCGCCTTCCCCAGAGCCGGAAGACCTAAAGCCCATCAGCAAGATGAAAGACAGCGTCATGGATGCAGCGGACGAGATGGAGTTCACGCCCTCGGAGATTGACGATTTCGACACGATCGACCATCAGATTTGCGACTGGCCCGATAACTTCTGGTACTCGGGCGGCGATGCACCGCCGTACTTCCCGGGCCAGATGGGTAATCCCACATCGCTGGACCTGAGAAGGCAGAAGGAAGAGAGGCTTCAAAGGGAACGAATGACGGGTCTTCACACTCCCGGGCCACATAATGAGGACAGGTTCGATCCCCTTTTCCGGGGAAAGCCTGCGCGTTTCCCGCCGCTATCGGGTGTTGAAGAAGATGAGACGCCCGTGGATGAGACGTCCGTGGATGAACAAGAACCAACTCCGCTGCCCCCGGTACGTCCCCCAATTGCGAGGTCGAGCGCCAGAAACATCCGGGCACAGCGCCAACAAACATTGCAGCAACGTCGGGCTAAGAAGGACTCCGACGCGACTGATCATAACGCCCCATCAGCAGCAACTTCGCCGCCACCTCTAAGGCGCAGTGCTCGGATCGCCGCCAGGAAGCTCCGTGCGGAGCATCCACCTCCGGAGACGGCCTCGCGAGGGGAGACGGAAGATATACTAGGGTCTAAGGCCATAGGCTCCTCGATCACGTCGGCAGGCCGACCCAGCAAGGTCAGAAACATCGACTCAAGGCGCACTACAGCTCAGCCGTCAACGAAGGCAGGAGCCGCTACTCGGTCAAAGTCACGAGGTGGACGGAAGACAGGGGGGACTTCATCTGGCGTGCGAAAGCCCCGTGGTAAGGGACAAGTCGCGACGAGGAGTGGTCGAGGGTAGGCTCCGGATGCGAGGATCAAGCTGTGTGCCTTGCCGGATTGTTGCGGGGAGGGTTCTGTGGAAATCAAAAGAGAATGAATTTGTCACTGCTTGGTTAATAGAAGAGGCAAACTTATGCTATCACGCAAGGGCTGGCTGGAGCAAGGAGGATGGCAGAAACTTACGCTACATTTTAATCGTTAAGGGAGTGTGCAAATATTTTCGGATGGGAATTTGATTCGGTTATGGAACATAAGAAGAATTTTCGCTCTCTTTGCATTACAAGCAGCTCGCACAAATTGTGAAACTTCATGAGGTCCTCAAGATACTTACCTTCTCCGTTCCAGCGGAAATATGACGAGCTTTATCCAGACCAGGCCACATCGGCCTTCTTGGCTGTGCTCTTCGAGGCAGACTTGCCACGGGACTGCATCTCAAGATACCACAGGATCTTCAGTACGATAGCCCATCGTCGCTCCGCAGTCTTGAACAGGTCTAGACTGGCTTCGTTCGTACCCAGTTTCGTCACCACGCTATCCCAAGCGACAAGTGTACAGCCACTTCCCTCGATGAACCGAAGAACCTGGTGTGCAAAGAGCGCAGCGTGGAAGTCGAGATCGAGAAAGCCACCATGGTGTGGGCTCCCAGGCCTCGCGCCCTCCCGGAGCTGTCCCTTCGTCGCCGTCATCAGCGCTTCCAGCTGTCCGAGGCGCGATCCATCGATCGAATCAACCGAACCCGGCCGCTCGGGGCGCGCCTGCATGTACTCATTGAACGCGTGGAACACAGGACCTTGGCAGAGCAGCATGTCCACCTCACTTACGTATCTGAATCCCAGCAAGGCGGCCAGCTCAGCCCTGGTGGGCGGGATGCCCCCAAACTCCGTGAGCCTGTCCTCCGCGCGACGCCGCCGCCCCGGCGTGACGGCGTCGGTCTCGCCGGTGACGAGCTTCCAGAACTTTTTGCTCGAGTTAGGCCGGAGTTCGGGCTCGGGGAGCGGCCGGATGAAGAACTCACCATCATTATCCGTCTCCGGGCGGGCCTTGCCCACTATCTCCTTAACCTCGTGCAGTCGTGCCGCGCCGGCAGATGACCACGCGACTCTCAACTTCCAGAAGGCCGTCTCCAACTCGAGCAACGCCGCTTGGAGCTCTTTCCTCGCCTCCTCGTCCTGTACGTCCTTCAGATCAATGCTAGATAGTACGGAGTCGAGGTCCAACCTATTGATCGTGTCGCGGAGCTGGGCGAGCTTCTGACGCTCGTTTAGGAGGAGGACCTCCCGGAGTGTCTTGAGCGGTACGTCATCCCGGGCATTGTATCGGCGGCCGCTCGCTGCCGCGTACAGACGGCCCAGCTCCTCACGCTTGCGAACCAGCTGCTCGGCGTCATCGCGGACGGTCTGCCATTCGCCTGCGGCCTGGAGACGTTCACGAAGGGTCCTGTGGCGGTGGGCCTTCACCTTGTCGTTGAGGATGGGGCCGGCGGCGGTCGTCGCTTGGCCGTAGAGAGCGCTCTTCGTAGCTATGTACTGGAGATTTGCATCCTCGGCATGGAAGGCCCGCCTGCGAACATCCGTTGAAGTCTGGTCGTCGGTGAACGTGGTCGCCCACGACTCAGAGAACATTGCCTGGAAAGCCGGCAAAGAGAGAGGGAGTGTCGCGGCTTTAAGGGCTGGCGGGGGAGGAGTTGAAGGGACGGAGACGGGCCTCGTTCTAGGTGATGGAGTCTGGACGGCTTGGGGCGGGCTTGGAATGGGCACAGGTACTGAGGACATCTTGGATAGAGTGCTATTCAGCATAGGTGCGCTGCGCTTGACTTTGAACATAGTGCAATGATTGAGACATTGGAAAGGACGAGGGCAGCGAAGTGTTACGATATATATGCATGCCGAAGTTGAAAATCGGGTAACAATGCCATTGAGAGTGGATGCAACACAATGATCTTTGGCTTCCATTAACAATGTGAGTAATTGAAACTGAACAAAGGTATTCGTGGGGGGAAAAGCATGTCCTTGGCTCAGTATTCAATGATCAGACAAAGGGGAGCCCTCTCTCACAAAATAGTGCAGCCTTGTAATACCGGTTGCTCACCTCTCATCACTTATGATCTCCAACTTCCATGTTTTGGTATTCCAGAACCCGATTCCTTTTATTACAATTGAATAGTTCGAAACCACCCTGGCCTTTTAATCGCTTTCTTTCTCTCCATCGACGGCCCTGAGTCCACATCGTCAACTTGTACTTCTTCAGCAGGTTTATCGTCAGCTGGTAACTTGTTGGGTTTACTCTTCCACGAGGCTTTGCGCTTATTGAGAAAAGACGATATGCCTTCCCTGGCATCTGCCATCTGTGAATGTAGAGTCATGGCTTCCCCAGCCCATTTTGCCGCATACGCATAACCGTCTCCGGACCCATGGTCCCTTGCCCAGCCAGTCTGAGTCCAGTACGCCCATTTCCCGAAAGCCTGCGCCTGAGGCGAGGTCTGATTAGCGAGTATATCAACCACTTCGGATACTCTTGCTTCCAAGGCCTCCTCGTCAGCCACGATATCTACGACGCCTGGCGGCAGCTGATCTGCGCGTAGCTGCTCGCCCAGTGCGAGCATCCTGTAAGTGAACGCGTTTCCCAGCTTCCTAGATAGCGCAGTAGAAGGCGATATACACGAAAGCCCGAGATATGCTCCGGGAAGGCGGAAGGGAGTCGAAGCGCACGCAATCGGTAGATCGGTCGACAATGCCAGCTGGGCACCGGCTGCCGTGGCAAGCCCGTGAATTCGTCCAACAATGGGTATAGGACATCGACGCACGAGTTTCATGACTTCCGCACATAACTCAAAATCTGCTTGCACCGCATAGGAGGGTTTCTTGTCGAGTTCCTTTAAGTCATGGCCAGAACTGAAAGTTGGACCCTCGCTACAAAGAACCAAGACGTCGGGTAGACCATTGCGATGGAGCAACCAGCTTTCATGCCGTACTAACCATCCATCTTCGGAACTATTAATGTCCTTTTTATTCGCATGTTGTGCCCGGCTCAAGTGATTCAGGCTGTCACTATTGAAGGGTGGAAGAAACAGACGTCTACCATTGCGCGGCGATGTGTTGTATTTGATGAGTTGATCTCGAAGGCTTTTCAATACCGTAGAAGACAGAGCATTGTGACGAGAAGCATTGTCGATGCGCAAATAGGCAGCATTTGATGGAAGCTTGGGGAGTTTCATGGTGCCAGTTTGCAGGAAAAGGAAAATGTATGGTGTGCACAAATAGGTATTCGAGGTAGGTACTAGGTAGTGAACAGGTCTAACTCTCGTGCAGCAGCTAAGCTTACTTACAATCAGTTGAGAAAACAGACATTTAAACCACGACGTCCTCTCTCATTCTAAATCAAAGAGACTTATTAAAGACCACGCCCGCGATGTATTTCTTGGTTTGAAGGTAGGCCCGGGGTACGGAGTGAAGCTTGGGGCCAGATAGAGGTACATACCTTGCGGCGTCTGGCGTGGCCAGCCACGTGTGGCTTAGTTGTTATCCCCCCTCCTCCCCCACTATCGTCGTGGTTCGGGTTAGTGTTGGCTGCTGCAGCGTTATCATGTGCCAACTGCCGTCTGCGATCACGCTGCCCTCCACCCCCCGAAACCAGCTGCCAGGTTTCCAAGCTTCAGTGGAGCTCTCTTCACCTGCAACGTCAAGAGTGGCTGGACACAGACAGCTTCGTCGTCGTCGACCTTACTATCTCATCCTGAGCCAACTGCACATACCAGTCGGCCTCACCCTACCTTAGCTTCAGCCCCATTCGCCAGCCGCTGCACGAAGGAGCTCGCCGCACTTTCTTCTGTCATCCATATTCCATCTAGCTGCCCCCCTCACCCAATATCAATATGGATCCGCGAGAGTCGTCCTCGTACTCCATCGCGCCGCGGATTCGATACAATACCGTCAGCGGTGTCAACGGTCCGCTGGTTATCCTCGACGATGTCAAATTCCCTCGCTACAATGAGATCGTCACGCTGACCCTCCCTGATGGCACTGAGCGGTCTGGTCAAGTCCTCGAAGCTCGAGGTAAGCTCTTCGCGTCCTACTGCTACTTCCCCCCTCAGTGCTAACCCGCTCCGTTGATCATTGCAGGCAGCCGAGCTGTCGTCCAAGTTTTCGAGGGTACTCCCGGTATCGACGTCAAGAAGACAAAGGTCAAGTTTACCGGCCAAAGCTTGAAGCTGGGTGTCTCCGAAGATATGCTGGGCCGTATCTTCGATGGATCTGGAAGAGCGATCGACAAGGGACCGAAGGTTTTAGCTGAAGACTACCTTGACATCAACGGCAGTCCTATCAACCCCTTCTCTCGGGTAAGCACTCTTAGCCGCTGCCCATCCTGTCGCACCCTACCTAATGATCTCTAGGAATACCCCGAGGAAATGATCTCGACCGGTATCTCTACCATCGACACCATGAACTCGATCGCCCGTGGACAAAAGATTCCCATTTTCTCAGCCGCTGGTCTGCCGCATAACGAAATCGCTGCTCAGATTTGTCGTCAAGCTAGCTTGGTCAAGCAAAAAGGTGCCACGAACAAGGGTGTGCATGATGACCACGAGGAGAACTTCTCTATCGTCTTCGGTGCCATGGGTGTCAACTTGGAAACCGCCCGCTTCTTCACCCGAGATTTCGAAGAGAACGGCAGCTTGGAGCGTGTCACTCTCTTCCTCAACCTTGCCAACGATCCTACGTACGTCTCCTTGATGTACCGCTGTTTTCCAATTGCTGACATGGTACCATAGTATCGAACGTATTATTACTCCTCGTCTCGCCCTTACCACCGCTGAATACTATGCCTACCAGCTCGAGAAGCACGTTCTCGTCATTCTTACCGATCTTTCATCCTACTGTGACGCCCTTCGAGAAGTCTCCGCCGCCCGAGAAGAAGTCCCCGGTCGACGTGGTTTCCCTGGTTACATGTACACGGATTTGTCCACCATCTACGAACGAGCCGGTCGTGTCACGGGCCGAAATGGTTCCATCACTCAGATTCCTATCTTGACCATGCCGAACGACGATATCACACATCCCATTCCCGATTTAACGGGCTACATTACGGAAGGCCAGATCTTCGTTGATCGACAGCTTTACAATCGTGGTGTATACCCGCCCATCAATGTGCTCCCATCGCTGTCTCGATTGATGAAGTCTGCTATCGGTGAGGGAATGACCCGGAAGGACCACGGTGATGTGTCCAACCAGCTCTACGCCAAGTACGCCATCGGTCGTGATGCCGCGGCTATGAAAGCTGTCGTTGGAGAAGAAGCTCTTTCGGCAGAAGACAAGTTGTCTCTTGAATTTTTGGAGAAGTTCGAGCGACAGTTTGTGACCCAGGGCGCGTACGAACAACGGACCATCTTTGACTCGCTAGAGATCGCCTGGAGTCTGCTCCGTATCTTCCCGAAGGAGCAGCTCAACCGTATCCCTGCCAAGGTGATTCAGGAATTCTACCAGCGGTCTGCGGCGGAGCGCAAGGGCAAAGGTAAGGATAAGAGCGACAAGAATGACAAGGGTGTCAAAGACACAGATGGGGAGCCACAGCAGGAGGAGAACCTGGTTGACGTATAGTTGAAGCGATTGACGGTTGGTGTACAGCTTTGGTGTGTCGCACATTGTGGGAGTATGGTTTTCTGTTATTAGCATCCTATACGATGAGTCCTTGCATTGATCATTAAATACCTCATCCAGGGAACTTGGAATCAGGTGATGCGTGTTCCGAGCAGAATCGAAGCGGGGCTCTTCGGCATTAATTGCAAACCCTTTAGTATGGCCAAGGAGCATCCCTTTGTGTGCTAGTAAGTTCGTATCAAGATCTTCCTCTTGAATGAGATGGATCAAGCCAATGTAATATTCGTAGACGTCAAAGTCCGGAATATGCGTAGTGGGGGCGAATCAAGCACCCATCTTCTACCGTGCAATGGCAAAATGGACGACCAAATCTCAGCGATTGTGGTGGTGATTTGAGCGCTATATAAGTAGCCTTTTCGAATTGTGGCGGTTCCTTCGGTATATGTATTCGTCTACGTGAAACCGGTGCCATTCCACGACAGAGCCGCTGGAGGAGCCATGCTGGTCTCATCCACCATGCGCAGGTGCACGAAGCATCTGCGGACTAGCTTTGCCTCTGACCACAGTATTTACTATCAACCGGTGTATATGATGTGTGAGTGTAGGCTGATGATAGGGGACTAGAGGCACGATGATGGGAGAATACATGAGGCGGGCTACGCAAAGTACTTGAGGCCACATGAGTGCGAGGCTCGAAGCTGGGGGTTCGTGCGGGGCGAGATGGAGGAGAAAAGTGCCTGGAGTTCAACTACACGAGAGTGTGTTATGGTGACAATGACTATGTCTGTTTTTTTTTTTTTTTTTTTTTTTTTTTTTTTTTTTTTTTTTTTTTTTTTTTTATATGGATAGCTGGAGATCGGGACTGGGTTCGTGGCGAGGGATGCGGTGCGGGTTGGGGTGCGTTGTGAGGGGCTGTTGATAGGATTTGGTACGGGGTATGCGTGGAAGAAGGCGTGGCCACGGGCTTGGAACCGCCTAGGGGCTGTGGGTTTATTATCAATAGGGTGAGGTTTGATTGGTATTGTGGTGGGAGAGACGTCCAAGCCTGCGAATACCTTTTTTTCTTTCGTCTGCGATGGTATGTAGAGGCGGGATCCTGTACCCCGTCCCGGAGTCTTCCTGACGACGCCAAGCACGCCGAGAGAAAGAAAACGGTTCAAAGCAAATCCGCTGAGTTGAATATCAGCAGCAAAATGTGGTTGCCGCTTACAGGTCTACGCAATGCGGCATCGGAGTGAAGACCGCGTAGCCGTGTAAATGTATCGCCGCACAGACTGGGACTGTTGTGAAGAGGGTAACAAGGCGCAAGGCAATGGGCGATAATATACGATGCCTGCATTCACCGACCTGGGACGGATGCGCAAATTTTTGTTCACGTGGTTCTCATTAATGGGTTTTCTCTGCTAACTAGCAATTATATAATAGGGGCCAGAAGTGGTATTAAGAATATCAGTGCCGTGACAAACCCGCCGTCCCTCCTGGCCGATCTCGCGCCATTAGACTGCGGACTGCTCGTCTGAGAGCCCGTAGCCGACGCGGCGCCAAGGGCCGTGGAGGAAACCGTCGGCATCGCCGCAGCGGAAGCAGTAAGTCCCGGTGCTCCTTCTCCCGCGCCCGCGCCGCTGTCGCTCCCACCATCCTATGACGAGGAGGTGGCGTTGATGCTGAAGACGTAGCTCGCCTGCAGGACGTACGGGTCGTCGCCGGGGCCGTAGATCTGCTTCTTCTCGCGCTGCCAGGCGGGCTGGTTGATGGCGTCGATCCAGTCCTCGACCTCCATGACGAGGCAGCCGTACTGGGGGATGGTGCGGGGGAAGTCGGGGTTGTCGAAGAGGCCCTGGTCGCTCTTGAGGGCCATGGTGCCGTTCTGGCCGTTGCAGCTGTACATCTGGAAGGCGTCCTGGTCGGTGTAGACGTCGACCTGGATGCCGGACCAGGCGGACTGCAGGCGCGCGACGAAGCCGCCGTCGGCGCGCCAGTCGTAGGGGCCGTCCTGGGAGCGGCTGGTGATCCAGCAGGTATCTGGGGTTTCTGGTGTTAGTCGAGGGAAGGGTTCTGGGTACTGTTGGGGGTGTTAGGTCTTACCGTAGCCGGTGCAGTTGAAGCCACAGTTGCCTTCGGCCTCGGGCTCGGAGAGCGAGGTGCCGATCTGCTTGGGCGCGCTCCAGAAGTCATTGACGGAGCCAGGCTGGTTGGCGAGGATGTCGCCCGTCGGGATGAGGATGTTGTCGACGCCGACGCGCTGGCCGCCGTAGGGCATGTAGAAGGTGTGGTTCAGCGCGGTCTGGGTCTCGTTGTTGGCGAAGCCGTCGAGGTTCCAGTACGTGTGGCTGCTGAGCATGATGGGGGTCTTCTTGGTGGTGGCGAGCGCGACCATCTTGAAGTCCCAGGTCATGCCCGTCAGCGTGTAGGTGACGTACGAGACGACCTCGCCGGGGAACCCCTCCTTGCCGTCGGGGTCGACGATGGAGAAGGTGATGCTGTCGTCGGTGTGCGACACCACGGTCCAGTTGCGGTAGTCCCAGCCGTCGTGGCCGCCGTGCAGCGTGTCGGCGCCGTCGGGGGCCTCGGGCGTGGGGTTCTCGTTGGGATCGACGTGGTAGCTCACGCCGTCGATCTCGAACGTGCTGTTCTTGATGCGGTTCGCGTAGCGGCCGGGCACGCCGCCGAAGTGGGGGTGCTGCTGGTCGATGCCGTAGTAGCTGGCGTTGTCGAAGCCGCCCACGATGTCCCGCTGCACGCCGTACTGGTCGTTGATCAGCAGCTTGGCGATGGAGGCGCCGTAGGTGATGAAGGCGGCCTTGAGGCCGTCGCCCTCGATCCAGTAGAAGCCGTTCTCATCCGGGCCCGTGGAGCTGTTCTGCGCGGTGGCCATTGGGAGCAGGAGCGCCCCCAATGCCGCGAGTCGGGTGTTGAAGCGCATGATGGGACCTCTTTGACTTATTCAAATAGCCCACTGCTGCTGGCTAGCTGACTGTTGACCCGGTGTGGTTAGCGACAGGAGTGATCCAACGTGGCGATGAGAAGGTAGCAGAGCCAAGACAAGCTCGACAGAAAATCTTGTGAGAGAACCGTAGAGCTTATAAGGCTTTGGCCGGGCTGGGACGGAGGCGAGGGCCAGGGATCTCCGGAGAAACTGGGACGTCAACAAGCATGACGATCTGGGGAATTTTTTAATCTTACTTTTTGGTGAAGGCTAGCTACTAAGGTAGACCTGGGCAGACCTGGGGGAGCTGGGGTAAGCTACTCCGCCTTCTTGGCAGGGAACATTGAGCAAAAAGTTGGGGATCGGGTCGGTGAGCTGGGTAAGAACTAATTATTGGGTAGGATCGTGCAGCATCGCCGGGGGACCTTGGAGGATTAGCGTGCGTAGTTTCGCTGCAGCCCAATATAATCATTAATTGTCATGATATGGTGCAAGGGCACGACCGCAGCTCATGGTGCTTCATTGGATGAATTGGCCGTGGAACCCCTTCAACCTGGCAGGTCCTCGCCGAGACAAACGGCTTCTTATTCGCCCGCTACCGCCTCCATCCGGGCCATGACCAAGTTCTTGTCGTATCATCACATCTCCGCACTCTGTTTGCAGTGCAGAATACATACAACTAGCTAGGTACATATGTAGTAGCTACAACTTTGAACCGTGGCCTCGGATCCGTGCATGTGTTCGCTTGCAGTTCGTGTTGGTTCTCCTACCTTATGGGTTGGAGATCCATACATAGGAATCATATGCTCTGACTTTGGTTGTAGGGCGAGTGGCTATCTCCTGTTATTAGATTTGACAGTATCAAGTTGTTTACCGACTCCCTGCTTTTCGCTTGGCCGGATTCCGTATTCTACGATATTCTCTCGCAATCTGGGTACCTGTTTGTTGCGAGCTTCCAATAGATGACTTCTTCTCATAGGTCTCATGAACCGAGATTTGAAAGGTAAAGCGAACGAACCGGTTCCGGGATATCTTCCAGCTAGTGGGGAATTGGAGATCGTTTCCGTATGACGTGGTAAGATTGCTACATTACAACGAGGAATCCTCGCAATCATCCCAGCACGACTCATCTCTGTGCCTTACAGCCTACCTACACACCAACCTGCTGATCTAGCTACATACTTGCCTGATTCCAGTGCGATCACCTCCGCGTCTTACCAGCGTAACTATTCCTGACTAATAAGTAGTAGTGCTGCATAAGATGGGAGTACATATACACAAAATACCTGACACTCGCATCAACACCTACTACTCCTCACTTTGCCCTTCTTACGCACACTCTGGCTGTAGGACTTCATGTTGGGCGACTCGCACCCGAGATCCATGAACCCATGCCTCGCTTCGGAAACAGTCTCGAATTTGGGAAGTACGACCACTGGACAACAGGGCGGAACACCTAACATGTAATTGGTGCGGGAGAGACCTGCCCCAGACCTGCCTAGCTGTGCCTAGGACAGAGCTAGTTAGGAAGACCAGAAAGCTGGGGGAGCCCACACTGGGCCGAACAGGCTCGAAATCCCCTGCCTTCCACTGGCTTCCGGCGCTGACTGCGGGGTAAGCAGTTGATTGCCCCGACAGAGCCCCGAATCCTTCTTCTGGTTCTCTGGCGATGGGCTGCAGGACGTGGTATTCCCCGCTCCAATCCTCTCACCACCCTCTCTTCCCGCCTGTCCCGTCTCCAACCACGCCCAACCATCTATCTCTCTTCCACCTTACGTCCCTACCTCCTATCCCCGCTCGCCTCACTAGCCTCATTTCACTGTTTGCTGGCCTGCTCCTCACCTGATCTAGAATCCGTGACGCAGCTTCGGTGCACCCTCGGGCCATACCTTGCTTGTAGGTGAGCTTCAGTAGCCCATGTGACTCGTAGCTTCGGCTTGCTGGAACCGTGATGAGACCCGCATCTTGAGCTTACCTAATACTTGTCCTTCAAGCGCAAGCTACATTTGCCCACGACCGCAAATGGCATTGGGTATCACTCATGGACATATTGCCGGGCATGTATTCAACATCTAGGTATATTGAGCTACCTAAAGGTCTAAGTATATGGGTATCCATCTCACAAGGTCAAGCAATGTTATAAAGTATCATTGACAGAAACAAGTACCGATATTGAATGTTCAGCAGCCATCTTCAGAAGCCCATGATGTCGTTGACTCTTCGCTGACAAGTGACGTAAATGATATCATAAACCGTGTAAACGGACAGCCAGTTCCTTGAGTTTGTTGTCTCGGGACTTACGTCTATACTTTACCTCTTACGTTCGCGACTGTTGTGTTGCGCTAATATGTAGTTCAAATCTCGACATAGGTACATATGCTATGATATAACACGGCTCCATATGACCCTGGATAGAAAGAGAGCACGAATTATAGCCTAGACATTGATGTTCAGCTTGCATTCTTGCAAAACTCTGCTTTCACCTCACAGATGCCTTTTGGTGATGCATCTGTAGTTGACGAGCGGTGTTAATGAGACAGTCGCGTGTGATGCATCAATATGTACTTAAGCAGTGGATGTGATTAGCGCAGTACTGGAGCCCCATTGCTTGACTGGCGGGTCCCCCCGAGCTTTGAGCCGCCAATGCCCGGAGCTCCTCACGAACGACCAGCTTCACAGACTCATGGGCGGTCCTACGCGGCTTTCATTGAGGACCCTAAACGTTCGTCAGCTATTTCATGTCACAATTGACTTCTCCGACATGAGCTGAAGATGGCTTCCCTACGACCGATGATCAGGTTGGCTCGCTGGCGAGCTCCTCCAGCTTGCTCGCCATTGCGACGCCATGCGACAGCTTCCGACACCAGGAACCCGCCGCCGCGACCCGACAACCACATCAGGATAATCGAAGTTGGTCCGCGAGATGGACTCCAGAACGAGAAGAAGTCGATTCCCTTAGCTACCAAGATCGAGTTGGTGGAGAGATTGGCGAAAACGGGCGTTTCCACCATTGAGGCTGGGTCGTTTGTCTCGCCAAAATGGGTGCCACAGGTGAGGTCTACCTAATCTCCTTGTCAAACAACAAGATGAACCAAGACGCGCTCACACCCGCTCGCTATAGATGGATAACTCGAGCGCCGTCATGGAGCACGTCCTGTCGTCAAACCACCAGCTGCCTCCGAACCCCCTCACCTACTCCTTCCTCGCCCCCAACGCAAAGGGCGTCGAAAACGCAACCAAGATCCTAGAAGCCCATGAGGGCAAATGGTTCGCGCAGACCGACGTGCTCCAAGCCAAGAGCGGGAAGCCCGCCATCGAGCTCGCTGTGTTCGCGGCCGCGACCGAGAGCTTCTCGCGCCGGAACCTCAACTGCGACATCGCGACCTCGCTGCGGAACTTCCGGGGCGTGATCCAGGGCGCCAAGCGGCTCGGCGTGCGGGCGCGGGCCTACATCTCGGTGGTGCTGGGGTGCCCCTTCGAGGGGTACGACGTGGACCCGCACCGGGTGGCGGAGATGGCGACGTCGCTGCTCGAGATGGGCGCCGACGAGATCTCGCTGGGCGACACCACTGGCATGGGCACGGCGCTGCGGACCCAGGAGCTGCTGCGGTGCATGGCGGCGGCGGGGATCCGCAACGAGGACATCGCGATGCACTTCCACGACACGTACGGCCAGGCGCTGGTGAACACGGCCATCTCGCTGGAGCGCGGGATCAGGACGTTCGATAGTGCGGTGGGGGGTCTCGGCGGCTGCCCGTATAGCCCTGGTGCTACGGGGAATGTGGCTACGGAGAACATGGTGTACTTCTTGGAAAGCTTGGGCATGGACACGGGCATCGACCTGGATGCCATGGCAGATATCGGGGAGTGGATCACGGGCGAGCTGGGGAAGCCTAACGATTCAGCTGTTGGGAAGGCTGTCCTTGGTGCCCGCAAAGCTGAGACGACTGCTAACCCGTGAGGCGAGTCATATAAGTACTGTATATAGTGAAAAGAGGAATTGTGTAAAGAAAAATGCCATGCCTTTCTCCAGCAATATTCCATCATGTTGCTTATGATCCCGTGTCATATTGACAATGATAGATACTCTTCACCATGAACAGAAAACAAAATAAAATTGAACATTTGTTTCAAAATCAAAGTCAAATGTCAATGCAATTGCTAACAGTTGACATGCTAAGTACAAGGTATGATTGTCACAATAGTGGTATGGAAGCACGGAAAAAGCATGGCCTTATTCCGAGTCCTCGAACTTGAGGCAATCTTGTGGAAATTCGCTATGATCCCGCATATCATTAGAACAAAAATAGATCTCAATGGTGTCTCCCATTATAATTTGGGTAGTACCTGGTTTGGAAGTTGTGTATAGAATCTTGTTCGAGTTGAATTCCTCCCCTATCGACGTGCCAAGCCGTGCGTGCCATTACGCGTAAAATAGCATTAAATATAACTTCATCGAATCTTGTTGACTGATCGTGAATATCGTCTTTAGTACCGTCGATGTTATCAAATATCAGCCGCGTGTACAATTGGGGAGGGTTCTCTCAGATGATACTCACTGATAAGTGTGTTGAACAGCAAATAGTTATGCGAAGTGTTTTTCCATTGTTTGATTAGAGACGTAGCTTCGAGACTTCTTGTTTTATAGCAATACCTTTGTCTACTTACATAGAACTCCAAGGCAACAAGATCGCTACATTGATACAATAACATAACCATGAGCACGCAGAAACCAACAAAAGATGTGTATATATACGAATGATCACTCAAGCCTTTGAACTCTTTCAATCACAGTCACCGTCAGCATTAACAAATCACCAACAACTCACGTAAGGTAAACCCATGACAGCCCATCATGCATTTGTGCTGTGACCTCCTCATCGGCCGCCTAGGCCGCTCCAATCCAGCCCCTCCCATCGTCCGCGATCAGGGATCCGTCGCCTGGCGACAGGTCGCCGCCTCCTTCTTCATCCTGCTAACCACGCTGGGTCTAGGGAACTCCTTCGGCGTATTCCAGACCTACTTCCAGGAGGAGCTCCTTGCCTCGTCCTCCCCGTCCGCCATCGGCTGGATCGGCTCCACGCAGGGCTTCCTCCTCTCCGTTGTAGGCATCGCCTCCGGCGCGCTCTACGACCGCGGCCACCTCCGCTCGCTCCTGGCCGCCGGCACCGCGCTCAGCGTGGCCGGCCTGCTCGCCACCAGCTTCTGCGCCTCATCGTACACCGGGGCCTTCCTCGCCTTCGGCGTTGTGACCGGCCTCGGGTGCGGCCTCGTCTACGTCCCCGCGCTCGCGATCCTGCCCGCGTACTTTGAGAGCCGGCTCGCGCTCGCGACGTCCGTCGCCACGGCGGGTTCGAGCGTCGGCGGCATTTTGTACCCCCTGGTCGTCCGCGCGATGATCCGCGCCGTGGGCTTCGGCGCCGCGTGCCAGATCCTGGCGGCGTACAACGGGGTGACGCTGCTCGTGGCGACCCTCATGATCCGCCCGCCGCCTCCTCCCGTCCCGGCGCCCGCTGCCGCTGCGCCGGACGCGGATCATGCGGACGACGCGGACGACGCGCAGCAAGCGACGACGGGGATGGTGAGGAGGCGGGTCGTGTGTCCGCTGCGCGACGTCCCCTTCGTCACCATGTGCTTCGCGGTGATGCTCCTGATGATGGGCTCCGACGTGCCCCTCTTCTTCCTCCCCGCGTTCGTGGCGGACAGGCTGCGGCTCTCGACGCAGGTAGGCGACTACTTCCTCTCCGGCGTCAACGGCGCCTCGCTCGTCGGCCGCCTCGCGCTGGGCTGGGCCTCCCTGTTCCTGGGCACGCTCGCCGTCTGGCAGTCCTCCGTGCTCGTCGCCGCGCTGTGTCTGCTCTCGTGGTTTTCTCTGCGCGACCTCCCGGGCATGATCGCCTTCGTCGTCGTCTACGGCGTCAGCAGCGGCGGCGTCGTCTCGCTGATCACGCCCGTGCTGACCGCCCTGTCGGGCGACGCGGCGCAGGCCGGGGCACGCCTCGGGCTCGCGGAGGGCTTCCAGGGCCTGGGGTTCCTGATCGGGCCGCCGATCGCGGGCGCGCTGCTGGCTTCGGCGGGGGGATACCGCGCGGTGAGCCTGGTGTTCGGGGGCCTGTATGTCGCGGTGTGCGTGGTCATGGGCGTCACGACGTGGCGGCTTCGGTCGCGGCGCGTGCCGGAGGGGCGCGAGGGTACGCCTTCGCTTGAGCTGGGGAATCTGCCTCCGCAGGACCCGGGGGCGCCGCCTCGGGCTGATCCAGGTGCTGAAAATGAGGATGGGCCTGCGGCTGGTGCTGACTCTTCCGTCAATAACAGCGCTCAAAACTAGGTAGGTGGGCGGTCCTCTATGAATAAACTGATTCCGTAGTGGAGATTCATAAATATTGGTGTCCTGGTGAGTGAAGCATACTGATCGTTTTTCGGATTATTTGTAACATCGTTACTTCGTTTCTTCCATTCGCAAGGGAAGTATGAGCCTTGACAGTCGAGACACTAGCTCCTTCGTCTGCAAAGATCATAAATAGTTCCTTTGGAGTCCATCTCAAGCGCATCATAATGTGATATCTCCCTTTGTGTACCTCAAACATCTTTCACTCCATCAATAAGCCGCATGGTTCCGATACTTTGGCCGCCCATGTCCTCATTGTGCTATCCCACCTAACTAGCGATAGATCCCAGGGAAACCCGCCCCTCCAGCTCCCTTTGTTCTCACCCCGGTGAAGTGAAACCGCCGTCACGACAACGAGCGACGCATCCGCCGATACGCCACCTCGCCCTTGTAAAACACCCCGCCCTCCGCCTCCAGCCCGAACCGCCCGTAGAACCCCCGCGCGCTCTCCCGCGCATCGCACCAGATGGTCGCCGCGCCCGCCGCCCTCGCCGCCGCGATCGCGTGCGCCAGCAGCGCGGACCCGAGACCCCGGCCCTGCCACGACGGCGCGGTGGCGAACTTGCGGAACCGGGCTTCGCCGCTGTCGTCTATGAAGAGCGAGATGATGCTGACGGGCGGGCTCGGCCGTGAGACATGGTGGTGGTGGTGGTGCTCGTCGTGGACAAAGGCGCCAAAGTGTTGGCCCGTGTCGTCGTCTGGGAGCTGGACGTAGGAGAGGGATTTGTGGGGCCAGAGGACTTGGTGGCGTAGGGCGTGCGTCTCGGCGGCCGTGATGGTGCGGATGATGGGCCTTGGTGCCGGTGGTGAGGCCATGTTTGCGCTGTGCTGAGGTGTACTGGGAGTGGATGCTGACGAGTCGATAAGTCGATGAGATTACGGCGATGTCGGAGGCCTTGTAAGCTTCGGCCACACTGGGGTTCGGGGTGCTTAGCGGATCGCTGACCCGCTGAGAGATCTCATCTTGATATTCTGTCTTCCGGACCACTTCATTCTCTGCGTTTTGTAAATGTTCAGTTTCATGCGTTCTCATTTAGATCCCTCGATATTTTTTGATCCAGTCGGAATTGGTAACGGGGACTGCCTTGCGTTTCTATGTGCGCAGAATATGTACGTGTCTAAGGTAACTAGAGGAAGTAGGTGTATGTGCAAATGTAATGAGACTTAGATACTGTCGCATCCCAAGACATTTCATGATCATCGTCGCCGTCAGAGCGGAAAGTCGAAAGCGACTACAGTCAGACTACACAGAGAGCAAGCCCAAAGTTTCATCAAACGACTCCAGCTCATATTCCCGATCCTGTAGTCACGAAGACTGCAGTCCAACCCCCGCGGCCTTTCGTCCCTCCACGAAATCGACAGGTGGTGTGTAGTGGCGTTTCCCATGTACGGCGTAGACCACCGCCGACAGCACCATCACAGCAAACCAGACGAGCGGTGCCCAGTTTGCAGATCCCAAATCTACGGGCAGAAACGTCGGAAAGCAAGCTAGCACGATGATGAAGCCGGAGTAGAGGAACGCGAACGCATTGATCGGAATGGCAAAGGCGCCCAGGGACCATCGGGCAGGCGGCAAAGGCTGGCCCTTGATGCGACGGAGAAGCACGCAGCCGATGGAGATCATGTAGGTAGATAGTAGTCCCAATACAGATAGGGACACGATGATGTTGAAGGCCAGGGTGCTTCCGAGTTGGATAAGGCACAGGATCCCGCAGATGACCGAGGTTGTGTAGACGGCGTTGAAGGGTATGTCCCATTTCGGGTCCATCTTGCCAATCCAACGCGAGAAGGGGAGGCCTCGGTCTCTTGCGAAGGCGAACATCTCGCGGGCACATGTCGCGAGGGCGGTGATGTTGCCGAGGTATATCAGGAGGAAGAGGATGATGTTCAACGCCATCGAAAGCCCCTTCGAGCCTGTTCGGTCGAACAGAAGAAGGTAGGGGACGCCGGATTCGATCTGCGCGAGATGTCAGCGGTCCAGCTCGACAGGCACATGGCTTCGCCATACTCACCACGGGGTCCAGAGGACCTATGCAAAAGCTAGAATCGGCACAGTCAGTTGTGGATCACCTTGATAGTCATGATCTGTGGCTTACAGCATCGTAATCAGCATGACAATCCCTGCCAAGACATTGCCCACATACGACCACCACATTGCCTGGGGGACCACCAACGAGGCATCGCCGACTTCTTCGGAGATGTGCACGACGGAGTCGCTGCCCAAGTTGCAGTACATCACCTATGCACCATTCTTAGTCCCTTGTAATAAGCAGAGAAAGGCAAACATACGTAGATTTGGCAAGTCAGGTAAGCCATGCCCATGTTGTTCCAGCCACTCTGGTCGGTAAAAGCCGTGAAGACTTCCGCCGCCGTGTTCGTCGGACACAGCACCCACAATGGGATCATGACGACGAAGAAGCCGCATATATGGCCTACTAGACTTCCTATCTCGAGCTGTGGGAAAAACGGTGTGCCCCATGTGTTGAAAACAATGGTGACGGCCTGTCCCTGGCGATCAGTATCCAGGTAAAGCTCGTAATGAACTCGGGAGGGGGGTTTACCGTAATCAACAGCATGATCAGAGTGATCTGCCAATTGGTGAGGGCGAGCTCAGGCCTAGTCACGTTGATGATGGCCTGAATTTGCGTGGCGCACACGTAGACACTGCTGGCGACGGATGCGAGCCATCCTAGGGTGCTCATCCACCCTGAAGCATATGACAAGACTTTCTGGTATTCCGGCGGTGAGAATTCGGACACCTGGGTCATTCAGCTTTAGGAAGGCTCGAGGATTTTCCGTGGAAACTACCTACCCAGTGATACTGCCCTCCTGTTCAGATCATGGGGCCACGATTAGTCGAGGTCCATGAGATAAAGTGAGGAAATCTTCCACATACCACTTGTAGGCGCCATCGAGCACATCTCAGCAAGACTCGCGACTATAGTCGAATAGCAGATAACCGTGGTGATGAAACACCAAAATAGACCGGCGAAGCCACCATTCGTGAAGCCAACGGATAGAGATACTAAGACGAACTCCCAAGTGGCCATGTATACCGAGACGAACCCCAGTGCGGATAAGGTATGGAAGTTCCTCTTGAACTCTTGTTTCTTGCCCAGCCGTTGCATATCTTGCATGTCGCGATCCATATCGCTTTGCACATCTTGAACGACGTGCCGAGGAGACCAGAGCTCGGTGGACTTTGTCGGCGACTCCATTATGTTGAAGTACCTATATCGCCAGCGGGCGATTTGTTGTTTCGTGTAGTGCAAATCGAATAGCGACTAGAAATTCCAAGCAGTAGAAGAATGAGAATGTTGTGTGAAGGATCTCATTGTTCTTATCGTGGTGGTGAGTTCTATCGTGGCTGATAGGTTGAGTCCTTTACATAAATACCATGGTCCATGGATAATCCCAGCTGAGTGCGAGAAGAATTCGCGCCTTCGGCGCCGAGGGGCGGACTATGTCACTACTAATGCTACTGCCTAAGAAGTAGAGACACAGCTACATAAGAGACTGCTACCCTATCTGTGGAGTCGAAGGGTCCAGATCTACTTAGTGACTGTCCCTTATAAGTTAGGTACCGCATCTCTCTCTCTAGTTAGTCGGTACATACATATCAGGGCAGATCCGCTCCACGGTCGGGGCCGCCGCTTGTCCCAGGCTTTTGAGCTAGCTTCAGCCGTAGCAGGGCACGTACCTCCTCCATCCACAAATGCGACGCGGCCACCTTGTGTTCGATTGTCCTTCATGCTGCGTACCCCCACTCACTCATATCCAGGCATCGACCCAGCGCATCACAGCATTGCTTAACTACGACTTTGCGTGTATCCTGCATCCTTGTTACGAATTCCTCCATTCTTTCGACGGTGCCGGTGATCAGTTTCGAGGCTGGTTTGCCGATGACGCTGGCGAGCAAGCGGCGCTGAGAAACGCTAAACTGCATGGGTTTCCGTCCCCTGTCCCACAGTCGTCTAGTAATGGAGTTTGATTGGGAACTGGCAAAGGCTTGGGAAGATGAGCTGGAGAGGCTGCATGTGATGTAGCCAGCGACGATAGAGGCCGTCGACACCGTTCTTCGGACTATACTGCCATGGCGGCTCAGCAATTCCGAAACTCTCCGGATGCAGTCCAAAAAAGTCACAATGAAAGGCAAAGAGCAGAATGAGAAGCAGCTGGTTCGGCTGCTTGATCTCTTAGAGTTTTAGTCGGGTCACATATGACCAGACACCAGATGGTTGAGGCTCGACATGGCACAGAACTCTTGAATCGTAAAATGGTCGCTGTTTGGGATACGCGATAGTACATCGAGAGCGAGTACCTAATTGTAACAGTGGAGGTAACGACGATCACGGGCTAGGTAGAGCAATGTACGGGAACGATAGCTATGACATTTGTCGCCATAGCGAATAATAGATGATCCCAAAGAAGGAACCCTCCAGAGGATGAGTGAGGGTCTCTGGCGGCTATCTATGGTGCTTCATGCCAGGTTCGGTGACTAAGCCGTGGATATAAGTATAAGCACCGTCTTGACGTCGGGGGCAAGCACGTAATTCGTCGTCAGTAACGGCTAACTACATTAAATAACACATGAACCACCTGATGTCCTACTCAATGTGAAAAACGAATGTCATTGGTGTTGAAACGATAAAGAATGAATTATAAGGATCGTGTTCCTCCAGTCTCTCCAGCCTAGTCGGTCATCATGAGTAGGAGCTGTTATCTCTGAGGGTCAACTTCTAGACGCCAATGACAGCCATTTCCTACGTAGTTCTACCATTCGAGCTCCAGCCAGCAACACATGTAATGAGAAACAAATGATCACTCGCTATCCGAGTAATAGTTTCGAGCTGCCATGTCTTCCCTATCCATGCCGTCTATCACATAGTTTCTAGCCGCCATATCCTCCCTGGCAGCACGATCTATCACATAGTTTCTGGCCGCCATATTTTCCCTGCCAACATCCCGTGACAGAAGATTCTCTGGGGCGGCTTCAACGACTCGGCCTTCTCGTATGTCAGCCTCTCTCAAAATGTTGATGATGGTGCGTCCGCGAATGCGTACCCTGAATGCCCGCAGGCGCCGCCACGGCGATGGCGATCAGGCCTAAGAGAGCGATGGAGTACTTCATGATGGACGAGAGTTGGTCTTTCTGTCTAGGAAGCTTTTTCTAATGGAAGATATTGGATGATGGCTTGGTTGAATGTGGGAAAAAGACGATACTGGGCGATGGCGGATGGCCATATTTATAGGAGATCTGGCCTTGCTCAGGAAGTACGCGGCTCTTACGAGCTCACGACAGGACATTCGAGGATATCATCGGCCAGCCATATTTCCTGTGAAGGGACGGCCGCGTGATTGATCTGCTCCAACGTTTCGGGCCTGAGACACCGATCTACAAGCTCTATATTGCGAACCATCAATTGACGTGAGGGTGGATTTTCTGTCCAGGTGATTCGATATATCACACTGCATGACTTACTTGGTGTGCCAACGGCGTGCTTATGGTGATACACCAGCGCAAATAGCCTGTAGTCTATATGTCGAAATTGTGATTCAAAGTCCAACGGCTCTGGTTTGGGGCCAGTAAGGGATCGCCTCTCGTCATACCAACGAGTGACAGAAATGCAAGGAGGCCAATATATCGCACGTAAGCCCTAAATCTCTGTGTTTGTGGACGAGTAGGCGAGATGCACCCGAGCTCATGGTTCGGGGTGGCTGTGTGACAAGAACCAACATTGTGCCGAAAAAACGATAGTCTTGACGGGGAGCTATCTAGTCCAGGTGATGAACTGGACAAATATGATGTGTGTTGTTATATCTCACCTACTTGGACTCTAGTGCTCAACCACTTAAAAACACCGAATAATCATAATATTCGCTTGGAATTACCTGACATATCGAAAATGCATCCAGAAGCCAAAAACAGCATTGATCTATCAGAGGACAGAGACCCTCTGCTGGAGACTGCTTCTGGCTTCGAAGATCGACCCAGCGACAGATACATATCGAGATTCAAACCAGGTGGAAAGCTATTGATGCTGGCGCCCTGGGCCCTTACGCTTATCCTTCTTGTGTGCCTGGGCATGTCTCAATCAAGGACTTGCGATTGCAGCACTGAATCTTCCTGGAGAGCGACAGACTTTAGTCAGTAGAAACTCGTCAGCTAAACATTTCATCATGTCTGACCGGAGCATAGCTACTGTGAAGGAAGACCTTTACCCCAGTCTTCACGACGTTCGCTACGAGGCAACACTCAAGTACAACATCAGCCATGAACTGTATCGTCCCCTCACTGATCCAGCATATGTCGGGGAGCCGAGCCCTGAGATAGATGCCGAGTGGGAGCGGCTTGTTGGAGGCAAGGACGGAACATCGAATCAAGCGTGTCGTTGACTAATGTCTCAGCTTAGCGGTCGACGTCTTCGTGACTCCCGACGAGCAAGAGCGGCTCGGCGGTGGGTTGTTCCTGGACAAAGACACCGGCCTTCATCTGGCGGAGTGAGTTCTGCTTCGATGGTCAGCCATAGTAGATAACTAAAAGACCATGCAGGGTGACCGTTTTCCACGATCTGCATTGCATGGTGACTATGCTCCCCTCCACCCCTGTGATCACACTGGACAGCACGATTGACTTCACCCAGAACTTCATCCGGAAGTCATTCTACCCCGACTACTATGTCGAAATGACGAGCCACCGGACATGGCGAGCCCATTTAGGTGAGTCCCCAGCGATGCCACGCGCATATCGAGACGACAGGCACAGCATTGACAGGCGATGGCTAGAACACTGCATCGACGCAGTTCGCTTGAGCCTCATGTGCGCTGGTGACATGACCTTGATACCGGTCAAGTGGTCAGAAAACCGCAATTGGATCATGCCGATATTTGAGACGGTTCACACCTGTCGGGACTTTGACGCATTGAGGGCGTGGGCTCTGGAGCGCGACGCGGTAGATGGTGAGACGTATCGTGCGAATGCCGCGAAGCTGCGAGGCAAGGCGGGGATCACGAGTTGGTAAACTGGGTATAGACTGAGGATCTTTGCTGGTATATTCAATCTCACACTCTCCCTTCGTTCGTATCTAAATTGACTTGGACTCGCAGTTTTGCCGAGTGTCAGGAGTTCAGTAGCAGAGTGAAGGAGAGTTGCAGTGTGGCAGTGGTCGGGTAGCGGGTAGGATAGAAGTCTTTCGATCTTTGGCCTCCCTTAGGTATCTGGGAGCCTTCAGCACCCTATATGTGACAACCCCTAGTAGAACAACCCCTAAATTTCCTTGTAAATAGCAGCTAGGTCACTTGTCGCCCAGCCATGTGACGCCAAGTAACTGCACAGTTCTCGCTGTGAGCTCGCATGGCAAGGGGTTATTATCAAGTGGCTACACAGTCGACAAGGAAGCCAGCGGGACGATAAAGGAGTGCTTTCTGAATGTAATCTACATTATGGAATCATCGTCCAAGCTTCTCTTTGCCAATCGTCGGAGCTTATTCGTCGGGACAGCCACGAAGGGATGGTGAGCGGGGAATTTGAGAGCCAGAAAGACTGCAGAAAAATCTCCCTAACAACGTTGTTGCACCTTTGGTCTATGGATAGCTTGAGAATAAACACCCTGCGTCCTTTTCATGGCATAGTTCCGCCATCTCGGCAACGAGAAAGGTCCGGACACGATACGGGTCGCTCTTGGTCTGTCGTGGGATACCATTGGTTGCCATATATACAATGCACCGGTACCGTAAATACAACAATCCATATGCACAAGTGGGCAGTAGTGTGACTGCATCGTTAGAAAAAGGGCGACGGCCTGCTATCACTCCCCTCACCAGTTACTCCGCATCGCTGTCATGGCTATCCGATGCCACAGCCGTCTTCCCGCTTACCTTTCACTCACTCAAGTACCTACGAAGAGCAACACACGTAAACTGGAAAAAGGATTAAATCGAAATGGCGAAACCTACTCGATCAATCATAAACGGGCCTGCCGGTTCGCTCACGGTTGTTTTCAGGGATGCAAGTCCAGAACAGCGGGTGCAATGCTCGATGCTCGCTGCACCTGCTTTCGGATCGCCGCTGTCAGTAGCTGACTATGTCGAGCGCGATGAATACCTAGGCAAGCAGCCTCTAACCGTCGATGGAGGCTGGCGGTTCTGGTGTCTAGTAACGGACGATGACGACGAGCGGGTATTGGCCACTTGTAAGACCATGAACCGACCCCTCCTTATACGTGATTCGACTGGTTGTCGTGAGGAGCAAGGCTATTGTGTGGTTAGTGTTGTTACGCAACCAGAGTATAGAGGCTGCGGCCTTGCTTCCCTCCTTGTCGAGAACGTTAAGGTGTGGATGGATGGGCCTAGTATGCTGTATACGAGCATAGGCGACGTAAGCTGGCGATTTATGTGCGTTATAGGTTTCAACTGATGAGTTCTATAGTTCTACGCCAAGAGAGGCTGGCGGACACACCCTGTTCCTCAGTCGACTCTATCAGCTCCCTTAACTCGGGAAAGTCTTAGAACGCAAGATTGCCAAATGCCTGCAACGCGGGCTCTAGGTAAAGATGAGATAGGTTATCTGTGCATACGAGATGTGCGCGACGTCAAGTCTCACATGGAGAGAATTCCTGTTGAATCAGAAGAAACGCATGTCGCCGCGATCCCAACTGCTGACTTAGTTGGTTGGCTTCACAGTAGAAGCTACTTCATTGCTCTCAAAGCTCTGGGCAAAGCGCCACACAGATATGGCAGCATTTGCGAAGTTACGGATACTTGGATATACTGGTATCACGATTTTAAAGAACGGCAGCTCTGGATACAACGTGTCCGGGTGCCCCCTGGGATAGAGGACGATCAAGCACTCATTGATGGCTTGGCTAGTATTCTCATAGATGCGCTCGAAGAAGCGAGCGCTTGGTATTTACCGACAGTCGTCATCCGCGATCCGCTCGAGTGTGTGCGTCGTGCCATGCAGAGAATCTCTGACAGATATAGTTTGTTTTTGGATAATGATGCGTTGACTGGTCAATGTGTCGCTTCTGTGCGATTGCACGGCTCTGCCGGTCCAAGAACAACGGTCACACTTCAGTTTAACGAGTTGTACGCATGGAGTTGAGAACAGCTATGGAGTGAATAAATCCGCGCGTTCAAATGCCAGGAATGCACTGGGGCGAAAGGGAATGTTCGGCGTGGTCGGTCGGTCTTGGAAATTAGACTGTGGTGCGGGTGCTTCGTCGGGCGATATGCATGCTACAAGTACGCTGGGTTACACATCATGGCGAACCTCAATGCTTATATTGAACATCAAACTTGTCTATCTTGTCGTATTCATCAATAGTGACTTGCACAGCTGGTCATGTGGATGTACCTTCTGTGACCAGTGTCTGCTTTGAACACACAAGCAATGCAGTCTACGCTGACTCTATACTACCCCTTCCCCCGTAAGCCCAACGTGCTACCTCCTGAGCTGCTATATCGCGACCTTGTGTTTCCCGAGCGATCTCGCCAAGACGACGAGCCTCGGACATCATCCCGCGGGACCGATCGCTGTCCGTCAGAGCAGCCAAGAAGCCATCTGTCAGGCCGTCCACCGTCCACGCTGGTGCTGTCTTACGCGTGGCGTATACACCAACACCCAAGTCCTCTGCCAGCTGCGCGAAGT
This sequence comes from Xylariaceae sp. FL0016, assembly GCA_022578815.1. NCBI lineage: Eukaryota > Fungi > Ascomycota > Sordariomycetes > Xylariales > Xylariaceae > Xylariaceae sp. FL0016. Next base: position 209,961 of record MU388751.1, read on the forward strand.
TGTAGAGGTCCTCCCACATGGGGATGACGACCTGGGGTACGCCCGCCCTGTGCAATCCGTCAGTTGCTTTTTTCCATGGACACGTGAGAAGGGGAGCGGGAAGCAGCGTACACTATAGCTTCGTTGAAGCTGCTAGAGCCCCCGTGATGGATGAATGTGGAGATGCTGCCCGTTTGTAAGAGGGTAAGCGTGTCGACGGACACCCAATCCGTCAAGCGAAGACGTCCTTCACTGACGTACTCTTCCAGCGGCGAGGTGAACCCGTCGCCGTAATCCGATTGCTTGGCCATCTTCCACAGCACCTGGACCTCAGTGCGAGAAAGGACGATGCTAACGGCCTCGGCCATGAGGCGTGCGCGCTGCTCGTTGTACGTGAACAGGCTACCCAGGTTGATGAGCACTGTGGGCGCTTTCGCGATCCACTCCACCAGGTCCGCGTCTTGGGTGGCTGCTGATGACGAGTCCAGAAGCATCGCGCCGACGCTGGTGACGTTCGGGGGTATGACATCTAGCGGGATGCTGGCCCCGGGGATAGTCTGCGTGATGAAGGGGATCAGTGTGTCCGCCGGAAGATCTATGCTTGAATCGATGTCTCGCTCCAGGAGATACTCCATTGTTTCTCGCGAGTGTCTCCTAATGAAAAGGGGTAGAATCGTGCGAAGCTGAAGGTAGATATTCTCCGGGACCTTGTACCATGGAACGGGAAACGAGAAACCCGTGCCCCAGCTGACGAATGGTTAGTTCCAAAGTCACTAGATGAGGTACTAGACATTTTATGAAGCTCACGCTGGATACTTCCACAATCCGCTCAGGCAAGGCTGGGCAACAGCAAAGAGGTCCGCAACGGCTAGCGGACTCATAATCATGTAGAAGCGATGCGTCTTCTTTAGCGCATCAATAGCTGGCCGAAAGGCAAAATCTACGACGGAGACAGCCGGGTCAACCTCCTCCAAGATCTCGCTGATCCTCTGGTAGATGGCGAAGTGCTCTTCACCCGTCCAGGTCCACATCGCGAGTTCCATCTGTTCGGCCAGGAGAGCCGCGCCGCGCCAGCCCGGGCGATGCGCAAGGCATTCCTCAAACGACCTGGTCGTGCAGTTCATCCGCCCGAACATGGTCGCGATCCGATCAGGACCGGGGAGCTCATGAAACGCTATGCTTCGCGATATTCTAGCCACTTTTCCCGCTGCAGAAGGGAACGAGGCGAAGTGTATCTGCACATCGGGATGGTTCTGCAGCATGGCTTGCGCCGTCGCGAGCTGCACATTGATCTGGCCCGGCTCTGAGAAGGTGAGGAAGAGTGCTGTCCCGTCTGTCCCGTGGACGAAGTCAGGTAGCTGCTCCGGGGCTGCCTGTGACTGCCATGCTATCAGGATACCGACAAGCGCCGATACAACGGCGGTGATGAAGGCGCCACGCCTATAGGAGATCATAGCTGGATTTCCAGGCCGCGGGATGAACGACTATCGTCAACTGTTGCTGCTCCGAGGGCTCTCTTAAGTAGTTAAGGATGACGAGAACATGCGACCTTGCTAACAATTGAAATGTGAGACAAGATCGAGGCATGATAGATGTCGAAGCCACATTCCAGAGACCTGATTGCTGACTCTGCGCGCTGACTGACGTAGCTATACGGCGTATCGCGTGGGACTCGATATCACCTAGCCCCTCAAACTGTCATTCGAGCTGAAGAGCCATTTCCTAACAACGCTTAGTGCTGACTTCAAACCATCCTAAAGAGTAAAAAAAGAGCAAGGCCGATTGCTCGATTTATTAAATGTACTACTTGAATGTTGGGGCTCACTATCGTCGCGGCAGGCATTTTCGCCCAGCTTGAACCCTGCGAAAACCATACTAGTGAAAGACGTGATCATGCTGTTCATAGAGAGCCAAAACGTATCAACTGGGCATCTCACGCTTTCGGAAATAGGCGAAATTCACTACATGTTACTTTGATTCGATGATCACTCCGCATCACTGCTGCCTACTGGATAACTAGGTAGTATCAACTATGAGCTTTTTGATCGCAGGCGTCCGACACCCCCTGCCAGTACTGCTAAAGCGGCCGAGTTACTGTCGGCCATGTAGGCCGCTCCGATGATGAACAAATACCCCGAGCCGGCCAACCCGTATACATACTCGGAATTTCATGTGGGCACTTCACACTTGCTAGCAACACCACGGAAGTTTGTTATCGATGCCGTCTGTCATCAATTCTGTTTGAAAGGGGCTGTGTGATGCCAGATGCAGAATCAGTCGACACCCTCACAGTCCATGAGATCGGTATCCAACTTGCGAAAGCCGGTGCCAAGTGCAATCCCGTAAGGACCGCGGTACATCGAAACTGTCCTCTCGCGCACCCAGTAGACTGCACAGCGCGACAGAACTTTCCATTCTCACTCGGAAGCCCACCGACACTCTCCACCCGGTGAAAAAGGAGGCAGGTGGAAGGCCAGACGGAGCGAAAGAGTCGGTGCTCGTCGGATCCGATCAGGGTGACCCAGAATCAGAGATACGGAGCGTGGCTGACATCGATCGCCTAAGGCTTCGGTGGTAAGGTAAATTCAGAACATACCCTCAGCTTGCTGCTTCTTGAGCTTGTCGCTCGCGGCATTGGTCTGTCCGGGGGTCTTGGAAACCATCTTGCCTATCTGTGATCGCGATTCGGGGTGTCCGTAAAGGGTTCAGTGCGTAGTCCGAGTGAGGAAAGCCGTGAAATGCAGTAGAGTGGTAGAAAAAAGAGAGAGAAGTTTGTCTTGCAGAGTGATGTTTTATCTGAGGAAAGACATCCCCAGATCACCGCTCAGGCATGTATTACGTCGTTACACTGGCTTGCGGTCATTGATGTCATACCCTCACGTCAACTGCGCGGTGGGAAGAAGCACTCCGGATCTCCACATTCGCGGCTGGTCCTGACGCCGTCCGGATACGGCGCCGTCAATCCGGTCACCGTGCAATGCTTTCCCAAGTCGTTGCTGCAACTACTCGAATCAAGTATGTAACCCATTTCTACCATATCAATCTTCACTCAACTCCATTCGATTCAATTCGACTTAGCTCAACACGAAGTACAAAAGGCTGCCAATCCCGGCCCCTTTTCATATCATCTGATCTGACCTGCTATGTCTCACCCGCTGTGCTTCAGATTCTCTGTTCTCTGTTCCTCTGTAGCCCGTGCAGTATGTGCCCCCGGCATTTCATTTGCATGTAAACCTTCTTTTTTGCATCTCGAACAGTGGGAAAACGCCGAAAATCACCCACTTCATCCTGACCGCGCCCAAACGCCGGAACGAATGGGGGAACAAAAAACAGCCAACAAGACCAGTTTTCCGACAACCGAAGAATGTGGCCCTCACATTGCACAGAAAAATACGCCGCTCCCACATTAATGCTATATGGACGTCTTTCCCCTCAATGACGTCCGAAAATATTGACCGAAATTCGCATTCCATGTTACTCCTTTCCTTACTCCTATGCACATCGCTTCAAAACCATGAGCAGCATTGTCCCAACCCCCTGTTCTGCCGACAATCAACGACATGTTCCCATCATGTGCACCAGCATGCTATTCAGATATCAAAAAAAAATCGTGTTCCGCTCTTGGGGGTATTTTACTTGCAACATGACAAATCGGAGCTGCGAAGCGCCTTAGGGGGGTGCTTTAAAAAAACGGGGAGAGAGGACTGTCCAGATCGCGGGCTTAAAAAATCACAGAGGCTGGCTTCTTTAAATACTCAAAGTCAAATGATGGCCATTAGAGAAGAGAAATTGTTCGAGGCTCATCCCATGTTCGAATCCCCCGGAAACAACCCCATAATATCATTGGGGAAGTAGTCACCGAACCAGCTCATCATCTCAGCCGACTCGAAACTATTGAGGTGCTGACCGATGTCTGCCTCGTGGTCGAGGGGAAGCAAATGCAGGTTCGAGCCCGGCACTCCCATATATGCATAGCCGCTCGACGCAATCCCGCTTCCGCTCTGTGCGAAATTAGACGGGCCTCCTTCAGAATAAACGGTGCCGCCGGGTGTCGAGTGCGTATTCGTGCTGAAGGTTTGCGTATGGCTCTGGGTGCTGGAAGGCGAAGCAACTGAGGGAAAATTGGATGGGTCGTATCCAGATGATGGTTGAGATGACGGTGCGTATGCTACGGCTACACCGGCTATCGGGCCCTGTGCGGGCATTGCCATGTTCACCTTGCCGTCAGGTGTCGAAGGCACTTTATTGGGGTCGTCTTGTGCGAAGCTTTCAAATCGCATATGCGACTTACCCTGCGTTGGTGAGCTCAACACCCGACGGGGATGGCCACGCAAGGCTGAAGTATTGGGTTGCGGATACGGTGGTGGATACATCGATGTTGTTTCTGGGAGGCTCTGTCGTATTGGGTCGTAAATCATGTTTCCAGGTGGGGTAGCGCCTGAGGCTGGTAAAGCTTGTGCTCCCTGCTGGGGAGACTGCAGGACTTGTTGCTGATGCTGTTCTTGGTGTTGATGCTGCGCGTGCTGATTATGCATCATCCCACCACTGTTTACGGAATTTTGGAACAAGAGAGTGAATTGGCTTGAATTTGGCGAATTAGTCGTCCCGGTAAGAGACCACGCCAGAGGAGGCCCCTCGTGCATAGTATGTGTGGAATGTGTGGCCTGCGAGGGAGATGCAGGGTGTTCGGCGGCTGTTGCAAACCTTTGAATCGCGCTTTCTCGTCTCATCCGTTTTGTGCTTTCGTACTCCTCCGTTGTGTAAGTCTCGCAATCCCATAGACCTTGCGATTTCTGATCTAGCACATTCAAGATATAACGGACGCCACCCCAGTAAGCATGCATCTGCTTCAAAGCTTTGTAACATAATTGGTAGTTTTGAGATGCTGCTGAGGCTAACAACAGATGTCGTGAAGCCGGGTTCACGTCACCAGCTGTTTGACCTGCCTTTCCCGTTGGAATTTTAACCTCACCTCGGGGTGATGCGGCTCTCGACGTCGGTTGTGATGCGCTAGTTTTGGATTCCATCAAGAATGCACAGGCTGCGATATATATGGGTTGAGAAGTAAAGGGATTGCCAATGAAGCACCTCGGATCGAGCAACTCAGCAAAAGCGAGGATATCTGCTATCGTCTTGGCGCTGGACATGGAAAGTTCGCGACTGTGAGGCTTGAGCTGGTGCTTTCGGTCGATGGCTCCCTGTCCCGTAAGCAATGTCGGCTGGTGAAGAACAATAATGAGGGCGTGAAACCAGAAATGCAGTAGGATGAACGTTGTGCCCCGTCCATTTTTAACATGTGTTTGGAAGTTGACGGCATCGAATCGAAGCCGACCATCCATTCTTTGATACAATTTTGTGAGTTCGTTCTCCATCTGTACAAGTCTTCCTATTTTATCTCTTGTCAGGTCGTTGGGTTGTTTGAGGTTGTTGAGTACATCGGCTACGCGGCCATAGAGGTGAATGATTCGGAGGAGGAACGAGTTGGGATTAGGCCATCCTGGACTGTGGGGTTTAGGTATTTTCGGCAGTTCGAGATCATAGTCATCGTCCTTGAGGGTGACTGGCCGGCCAGTGCCAGAGGAGATGGCTCGATCCAAGAAGAAAACCGCCCAGAACGTGTCGATACGTTCTTGCTCAAGCTCCTTCTGCTCCTCTGGGCTCAGTGTGTCTTCATCGCTTCCCGATTGCGGTTCACCTATGGAATCGTCTGTTGTCGTCCCTTCATGCCATCGAGTGTACCAAGGATCCTTTGCGCCCCGATACCTGATTCCATCCTCTTTCGGCAACCCCAAGTCGACAGCCATGCGGATCGCTATCCCAAGATACATCCATAGAGCGCTGTCCTGATCCGCTCCGAAACATTCATACGCCAAGAGCAGCGACGCTTGAACGGCACCGACCGAAGGCCAGGCGAATGTTTCTACTATGGCAGCTTTGGCACGCTGGGCATACACATTGCCAAACTCGGATTTCGATAGTTTCCCTTCGTCCAATTTCCGGAATAGCGGTATGTCGGAAAACCTGGCAGCCAACGCACACACGGCGTCGACGAGAATTGATTCAACACGTTTTTCTTCGAGGCGCTTAATGAACCTCTTGTGTCTCATAAAAGGGTAGTTACTGCCCAAACGCAGAAAGAAATTCTCGACGAGGTTTAGTATGAGGGGATGTACGGGGGACGGATCGTTGGGATCGTAGACCGGTATCTCCTCGAGGTGGCCGAGCTCGGGATCGGATTGCATTGCGGTATTCAAAAGCCCGGAAGCATGAATAGAGCCGGTGCTTGGTGACGTGGCAGACATGGAACTCCGTCTCCTATCCCGCACCTTGACGACCATCTGCTTAAAGCCGGGTACGATAGCGGTCGGGCCGAAGTAGCGGAAGAAGGGGACGCGATGGCTGCTCTCGTTGTGGTGTAGGACGGGCGACCGGCTCGATGGACTCCGCCCATCTTCGGTCGAGAAGGACGAATGGCGTGGGTTGGGTGGTCGTCGCACGAGGGTCTCGGGGCGCGGCGTCGGTTGCGACTGTTGCGACTGGTGTTCGTCCCACTCTATAGTCTCCGACTTGAACTGTATATTCGGAGTAACGTGGTCTTGAACCGCATCTGAGACGCGCGCCCCAGACATGCATACATCATCGGCTGTCGACTCGGACTTTTGGTTTACATTCTTGGGGTCTCTAGGTTGTTTTCGATCGATATCGGGCTCCTCGTCGAGGGAATCGTCGTCGTCGGGGTCGATCTGGCTCTGGTCGGCGGAGGATGGTTGACCATGGCTGTCTCTTGTCCTCTTTTCAACCTGATCTGAGTAGCCCAGACATACATGGCCATTCTTGGTACAGGTCGAGCAGGTTGGATGCTCGCCAGCACAGCGGGTTTTCCTCTTACGACAGGTGAGACAGGCGGCGTTGATCCTCCGACGCTTGGTGGGCGGCTGACCCTGATTGTTGACGAAGCGTATCTGCTTGGGGGCCGGCAACACCTCACCGGTAGGGTTGCCGAATGCTGACATGGTCTTGGGAAGCAGACGCACTGTCGGTCGGTCGGAGGTGAGGCGGGAGGTGACGCTCGACGGTCGAGGGCTGCCCGGGGGGGGAAAGGTGGGAAAGAAATCGGGGTCGGCGCCCGTTCAAAGCACCATCCTGGTGAGAGAGTTCGGCCGAACAAGTGACTGGCAACGGTGATCTTTGGCCACTTCCTGCAATGTCTTACCCACAATATAGGGCCACGCAGCCAACCGTCGTCCCGATACTAGACGGTTGTCGTCTCCAATTCCTCACGGATGGCCCCGAAGACGACGATCTGGCTGCCCTTGGCGCCGTGTGTTGCCTTGGGCCTCGCTCGGGTCCTGACTATGTACAGAGAGCCGCAGCCTACAGACAAGTCCAGGTAGGCTGTAACCAGGGAGCAACGTGGCTAATGACGGGCAGCGTATACAATCGAGAGACTCGACAGAGTGTATCAGGTAGAGAGGGTCCTAACAGGGTGCGGTACCTCCCTACCTCAGGTAGGTTGCTTCACTTGAGGGGACGGGAATCGGGGTTTGGGGATACCTGAGAAACCCAAGGAAAGGCGCGAAAAAGCTGGGGGACGAGTGACTTTTTTGTGGGTTCTTGAGCAGCGCAGCGGGCAGCAGGCGCGATGGGCTCTACAGGCCTGTCCAGGGATGTCCAGGGCAAGTCTAGGGCCAAGGCTATGTCCGCAGTGGGTTGGACCTTGGTGGGGTTCCTCTGGCCGTGCGTAGGGCCTCTATACCGCTGTAGGCTGTAGCGTACCCTGTCCGTCGGGCTCCTCACTGACGTTGATGATGTGGGATTTTACAGGAGATGCTCCGTAAGTAAGTACTTATGCACTATGCAGGCAGATAAGCAGGTCCCTATCAATACGCGCCGGGTATAGAGATAAAGTTGGAGGGGCTAATGGGAGGTAGTCTCGTCGATGGCAGTATGTGAGGAGGTATGTGGACGGATAGTACGGCAGCAAAGTGAATACCGGGGAGAAAAGACGGAGGCCGTGAATTGCTGCGATTGTGATGGTGATTTTCATTTGATTGTGCGGTGAGGTGTGCTATGCTGTAATAGCGTGTGTCAAGCCGTGGCTGATATGGTGTTACCGTCAAGTGACCAGTGCCGACTGCCTACATTTTTTTGCTTTGGAATTAGGTAGCGCTCATTGAGGTCTACAATTGGACTGTGATGATGCCCCCCCGAGCAGCCCGAGAGATATGGCGGGCAGGAATTGCGGGGAAAGGGACGGGATGTCGACCGTGATTGATGATAAAGCCACAATGCTGGTGATGAATGACTAAAGAGAGGCGAATAGAACAAGAGTCCTCACCAACGTATTGGACGATATCCAAGTGATCAACACCACTGTGGCAATGCATGCCCCTATCCATGAACCATTGAGCTATAACAGAAGATTGGTTCCCTCGGCTCGCCCAGGTCGAGAAGATAAAGTTACGGCTGGGGAGATTGGCGGCAAGTTGGTTTGATGAGTCTGACCTCTGGTCTGGCCTTCTGTCCCAGTCTAATGACCCTCTGCCTGTCCGACACCGTGCCTCTCTGCTATTCAAGAACCTAGAGGCTGCCTGGTAGGAACGCTGTCCCGGGCTGCCGGTGAACGGGATGGCGCATTCGAGTTGCGCAAGGGAATGAGGGGTGCAGCAGGAACCTGTTGAGTCTGTGAGCAGAACGCCCTCATCCAGTGTGAGGTACAGCATTGTCCGACGTGCCTAGTGGCTGTGCGCTTGAGCTACAGGAGCATTTGCCCGGGTTATTGGTCAAGGAAGGCAGGGTCGCCGAGCGAATGCTGCCAGCATCTTCACCATGATGTGTGGTGTTGAGCTCGGATAGAACGCCATGGTCATGAACGAGGAGCTACAGGCATCTAGGATGATACTGACTCCAGGAACCTGGACGACGTAGTCAAGGGAAGTGGCTTGCGTATCGTCGTATCACAGCAATTGACAAAATGACAGGTCATCTCACCGAGCTGCGAGTCTATGCCGGCAGCTCAGCTAAACAATACTAATTAGGTACACCTCCATACACTAACATCATTTCCCCATGGGCAGGAAGCTGGGCATCCCGCTTGGCACACCTACCTGTATATGATAAGCCGGGTGCAGTTATAAGCGTCTGCCAGGTGAGCTCAATATCAGGGCGACAGGAGCGCCCATCACCGTGGGAGTTTACGTGGTGTTCGGTCTGCGCGGGTTCGGTTTGCACAATGCCTACATAGGTCAAACGGCATTTTAGGGAAAAATATATATCCCAGAGTAGCTACTAGGTATTTCGGTGGCAGACCTCGATCAAGTTGATGCCAAATGCAAGACTATGGCATCATCACCTCCAAAGAAACACATAACTCAAGTACGTACAGAGGCCAGACCGTCACCGAGTTTGTACACGTTGTCTGATAGCCTTACTTCCTTGGGTCACATCGAGAAAACGAGAAGCTCGGTTATTCTCTCCCCTCCGACTCGCTCGGCGCCATTGGGCCGATCATGACATGGGCAACTTGCAAGGGACTCCGATGGGATTTGCGTAGCACCACGGCCACTGCGCTGGCCCTTCCTTTTCCCTGGCCCGCTGTCGGCTCCGCAAGGAACATCGTCATGATATGTTCTTTTTCAGGGCTAGATGCGTCTCTCGGCGTTCCTCACACGGCTGATGGCGCGCAGATGATACTATGGCGTCGGAAGGTGGCAAGTAGATCGGTTCGACCAAGAGCTATTCCAAGGTACTGCACGGAGTTGGTGGCGGGTTCCAAGTCGATTGCTACCACGCAGGCCGGGCCAGCTATCACTATCTCGGGTTTGGATACATCCGGACCAGAACGAATGCGGACCATTACCCCGACTATATAACGATTACGATTGGTATTCTTCCTCCAGACATGAAGCGGCACTATGCGCTGATATCCCTTCTCCTTGTCGCTACACTGACATCTAGTTAAAATCCATGTACAAGTAGATAGAATAGGCTAAACTTCTTGTTCGGCATTGCCCGGCGCATAAGACTTTCCGAGGGCACACCTGTTGACTTGGAAAAGGGCCTGATGCTACGCGACTATCGCGTCAAGATATTCAGTACAGTCCCGCTCCTATGCGCCATCGGATGTGCGTCGGCATTTTGAAACGCGATACACCCTTCACTACCACCCTTCACCACCAATGACCTCTGTCATATTAGTAAGGGTATCATTGATCTCCTAGTATAATCTCAGCTGGCGGATATGTACATGCATTCCACCCGTCCATGTCTGGTATCGCCCTGATATATCGCCCTGATATAGGTAAAATTCCAGAGCGCGCACGACCTGCAGGTCACGATTACGCTTGGTAGTCATGGCCATACGGTATTCCACCCTCAAACTCTTCTCGCACCTTACGCGACGATGCCCTCAGCCAAACACAATATTCACCCCCATCTCCGCGCTGACCTTCCTCCAGAGATCCGTATCGGCGCCGTCCGCGCCCGCGCCCCCGCTCTCCAGGCAGTCCAGCCGATTCCACACCTCCCGTATGATGCGCCACGCCTGCTCAATGTTCGTCATGCCCTGCCGCAGCTCCACCTCCACAAACGCCTCCTCCGCGAGCCGCCGCTCCTCCGCCCCCACCGCCTCGCACGCCGCCACGAACAGCGGCCACAGCAGCGCCCCCATCGGCCCCCGGTGCGCCGTCGTCGCCACGCAGTGCAGCAGCGCCGCCCGCGCGTGCCGCTGCACCGGCCCGTAGTGCGGCGGCCGGCCCAGGATCGTGCGGTGCAGGTACACCAGGGCGCTGTGCCGGTACGCGAGGGCGTTGTGCAGGATCGACTGGAGGCGCGAGCGCTCGTGCTCGGGGAGGAGGACCTCGTCGAATTCGATCTCGGCCCCGGTCCCGGTCCCGGCGAGGACGGTGTCGTCCCGGACGATGACGCCCGGCGGGAGACACGGCGACCACTGGGTCAGGGCCGTGGCGATCGCCTGCGACGTGGCCTCGAACTCGGTGCGGAGGACGGCGGCCTTGGACGCCTGGTTCGTGCGCGACGCCCGCTCCAGCTCGGCCTTGACGGAGAGCAGGTTGGAGAGGCGGTGCATGATGGGCCAGAGGGTGGTGGCCATGCCGAGGAGCGTGTCGACGTTGGTGAAGGACGACGCGGGCGGTGCGTCCATGGGGGGGAACGGGAGTAGGCAGCCCGCGGCTGGAGCTGTCGAGAGAGGGGGCGTCCCGAGCGAGAGTGCGGTTATCACATCGTAGAATCGGAAGGCCTGTCTTCCTGTCAGCATGGCTGGATACCCCGAGTCGGTACCGTTGGTGCCAATACTTACGCGCTCCAGGAACTCGCTTGCGGGACTTGAGTCCTGAGATGAGCACATGATGGTGAACGCCCCTTTCAGATGGCCATCGACGATATTCGTTCTACCGCGTTGAACGAGCTATATGAGAAATCGTCAATACGCGCATACCCAAGCTACACTCGTGCGGGAAGCAGCTTACAACTTCGTAATATACCAAGAGCATAATAGCAGCCAGGAGCTCGTTCTTGTTGTGAACCTTGCCTCCGTTTTCAATTAACCTAGCTAGGCCTTGAATGGCCTGGTTGTGGAAGTGAATCGACTTTTCCGAGTTCTTGACCCCACGATACTCAAGATGAGCGCTCGCCAGCGCATATATCGCATTCATGACCGGCGTGCTTTTGTGTGAGAGCGGTAGAACTAGCTGCTGAAAGGGGTTCCCCGACTCCTCCCGAAACACGATGAGGTGTGATAACGTATTGCAGAAATGATCGACTAGCGCTCGCCGATTCGGCCGGTCTGAGAATTCGGAAAACGCCGGGATGCAGAACTCCAACGTAGGAGATCCGACGGGGCAGGGGGCGATCATGGCAAGATCTGGTTGCAGAGACCGCGCGGGATACGTGATGCCCGGAGCAGAAGCTCGTCGAACCAGATCTCGGTTCCGGTTCGCATCGCTCCCTGTGCCATGATCAAAGGTTCCAGGACTCGTTGGCGAAAGAACGTAGTCACTTTCAGTCGTAAATACGTTTAGTAACGATGCTGTGTCCACCTGACTATTGACTGGACTGAGTAAGTTGGATCCGTAAAAGGCTCCTGTGATGACTTCGTCGGGCCATTGGAATTCCTCTACTATAACGTCGTCGTCGTCGTGGGGTGGCGAATCGTAAGATGTAAATTTGGCGTTGGGGTCCTTCTTCTTGCGCTGCCGTGGTTTCACCGCTTCGTATGCGCAATCGAGTCCGCGCTCGGCACATCGCGAGCATTGCGGACGGTTCTCGTCACACTTTTTCTTCTATTTCACATCAAGAGCAGGTTAGAGATCGTATTCCAGATCAACGGTGGAAAATGGTGTCGGCGACACCGATGTGTGACGGATCCCGTACCTTTTCCTTGCTGTGGCAGTGTCAGTTCATATGGCTTCTCTCACCAGTACGTGAAGTTTGTTGAATGGTTTTGAATCAACGTACCAATAGATGCAACCTGTGAGACCCAGCCTGCTGATCAGCTTTGTGTTCAGGGCGAGACAATCGGCTGAGCGGCTGAAAAAAGGAGGTGAGGTGAGGTGAGGCAACACTTGTCGGGCCACACCCAGAGTGGTACCTCGAGGCTAAACTGACCTGCGCGGGATCGTCTCTTGGGCACCTTGGGCGGTGCGAGTTTAGTGTACAGCAGCATTTTGCTGTTGTGGTATGAGTCGCATGCGCATGATTCGCAAATTGGCCTCAATGGCGTCTGCCGACCGGATGACGTCTTCGTTCGGGCGGCGAGGATAGGACTGAGTAAGACAACACAGGCACTCTATTGATCACACGATAGCAGCGACTCAGTATCGTCGAGCGCATCTGTCGGAGCAAAAGTCTTCTTGTGGATGATGCTGTACTATGCGGATGGGCAGCAATTCGGCCTGCACCTGGAAACAAGAGAAATATAGATGAGATCAGAGGGGAGGAGGAGGAAGGCACTTATTAAACTACCGATGTGTCTAAAAGAGAAGCTACCGTTGACCATCGTGACGAGTGGAGAGTGATGACACTACCTAGTCTACGCGTGTGGTCAAGGAGCCCCTTTTACGGGCAAGGCTTCCGAACCAAGATGAAGATGGCACACATCTTACACGAGGTTGCAAGTATCAACGGCGGCTTGAAGAACCGTCAGGTGTGCAGCAAAGTCTAGAAGCCCTGACTCCAAAGCAAGGGTGGGGAAGCTCTGGGGTGGAGTTTGGAGGTGTGTAGGAGTACGGACTGGAGAGATGTCCCAACTTGCGGGGTTGGGGGAGGAGCCTGACTCGTCCGTCTGCCTGTCAAACCTGTTCAAGTGTCGGGCCTCTCCCTGTCTCGGGGTCTTGGGAAGGCGGCATGGTCGATGCTTTCAGCCGTAGCCCGTATGCAAGCAGGGATAGGGAGGGACTTGGGAGAGAAACCCGGCGAGAGGAAGCATACCTAATAAGAGTATTGTAGGGCAATATGCAAGAAGAACTTCCTGTTCCTGAGAATAATAATAAGGAGCCTAATGGAATGTATAACACGCGGCCCTTAACACAAACGACTCCCATCCCAGCCAATCTTATTGGCAGCGTCTAAGCAGCGCACATCCCATCCTGTCTGCCCTACGCTGATTCACCGTATTCGGCTCCACGGGATGTTCATGGACGTCTCTGATGCGGTGTCAAATCAGGTCATGGATGCTAGAAGATGGCCCTCGACTGAGCAGGCAACAGTGCAAGGTGATCATCGGCCTTACCGTTCCTTTGGTCCTTTCCCCAGGAAACTGAGAACACGGATCGCGTCAGAGCTCGGACAAAAGTCCCGACTCCCCCAGATAATTTCGGCAAGTCGTTAGACGTACTGCCGTCAGACGTCACAAGTCGTCCAATTCCACCTCGCCGCATACTATCGTTCGAGCAACGTACTAATCAACTTGCCAAAACTGACCAGCGCCGATCGGTAGCTTCTTATTAGTGTTAGCGAGGCTTGCTCGCGCGTGTCAGCTGGAACCTGGGATTACCAGTACGAAGTGCTCGAAACCATCCGGATTGATGCGTAACGCGCGTTCCACCTGGATATTAAAGGAACATTGCAGTGTGGGCAGAGTCTCGGCAATGTATAAACGGGATTGCAATATGCATTGTCTGTCATTGAGCCTCTTCCACAAGTACAGGGAACATGGCTCTGGAAATCAAATACATTCCAGCACCCCCTACCACTTGTGAAAGTGGGGTAGTTCACTAGTATTGTATGCCGCCTCTTCTGGTGGTTTGTGGGTGAGGATGAGCATGAACACCGCTCTCAATATTCGCTCACAGTATGTGGAGTTGGGTCGTGACTAGAATTGTACGCACTTGCCACACCGCTCAGTGTAACTGAATAATATCCAGTCAATGTTGTTTGCTCATATCATTGCAGCAGAAGCAAGATCTTCATTGCCATGCTCCACGGATACGAAGAGGCCCTGGGAGGCCCTGGAGCCGCTCGACCGGACCGCTGGGGCTAGTTCCTCCGGACATCTCATTTCTCTGCAACAGAGATCTTGTAGGCTGGTCATGATGCATGGCCTTCACCGCGGCAACTCTTGAACGATGAAGGCATCGGCGATGATCAAGTCGTTGGAAAGGGTACTCCAGGCAGCTCCCTTCTGCACACATGTGCTGTAGCCATTGTGTATTTGCCTAGCAATCTTCAGTGCAAACGCCGAACCATATCCATCAAAGAATGGATACTTGTGGGCGGTAACGATATTATAAATAGGTTAAACTTTGAGCTATAGGACTACTATAGTGCGCTATAGGCAGGTGTCGCTCTGAGACAGAGATCGAAATAGACTCCTGCAGGTCTGACCTGTCACCCACAGTCGAGTCTGCGCATGTATTTCTCCAAATCGTCGACGACCCTCTGAGTGATCACCCACTGCGTCAGACACGCAGCGAATGACATGCAGATGCCGGCTCCCAAGGCCGCGTGTGAAGGGTGCCATTGGCAATTCAGGCTAAACACGAACGGCCAACTGGAAGAGGGGAACCTCTCAAAATCCCCGGTCGTCCTGCAGAGGCCTGCTAGGCCTGCTAGCGGACCGAATCGCGACATCGTGGGGCTTCCTAGGCTTCTTGGCCCGCCCGGATCTCCACGCTGCTACTGCTAGCAGCTGGGTACTGTAGGCAGCTGTAGGTAGAGAGGCTGGAGCTGAAAAAACCGCCTACGGAGCCAGTACGGGGCACTAACCGAGGAGGTGGTCAGAGGCTGGGTTACAGCGTCCACATGCCGATGTATTGTATGAGTATGGCGATTCAACTGGCATACATAGTCGAACCCTTTCATAGTAACAAGCACAATACGGTTCATAAAACTGGTCTATCGCCGATCGGTTAAACTGCTGACTCGACTCTACGACCACTGCAGCTACTTGGACCAAGGAAGAAACGCTTTTACTGATTGACTGCGTAGCACGAGTCAGACCCATTAATCCAAGCCATTTCTCCCTCTCCCCCATTTCACCACCTCGGCTTATACGACGTACAAACACGAGGAATGGCTGGCTTCGTGTCTCTAGCGGAGCCGGAAGCGGCGTTGGTTGGGCGATGCCTCATACGGTCATACCAACCGTGCAACCACTTCCATCACCGCAGCAGCGTCTGACAGCTAGTCTATCGTGTAGATCATTGTGTAGATCGTCAGCAAGGTGCTTCTCAGGCTACCTGTACCACACAAGAGCAATATAAGAAGCATGTTCCAGCTCCCTCTTCTTTACTCGTCGCCCAAATGAAGAGACCCCCAACCTCGGGAAACGGCCGAGTCGTCGGCCATCCAGCCTTGACCACATACAATCACCTACACACCTCGTCGTGCGCGTGTGTGCGCAGCTGACAGCTTCGGAGCGGGGATACTGGATTTGGGGGCTCAAAGCGACCCATCCTACCAGATCCTACCAACCTGGCTGCCCAACATGCAGGTTACACTGAAGGAGCGGAACATGCATGGTCGACGAGAGAGGCGCTCGTCCACACCACACAGCAGTCCCGAGGGACGCACAGCAGTATGCGCCGTCCGCCTCCTGCAGCCCCCATTGGGAGCCTCTGCCCTCCCAAGCCTTTCTTCTGCCGCTCGAACACTTCCATTGCCCATCTAGATAAGATGATCGCCATTTCAAAAGCCCATTGTGGGTGAGAAAGTCTATGCCTGGAGAGGAAGGCCCTGGTCCGCGATTGGAGGCCGACCCCCAAGTCGCCGATCCGTGCTGTCGGTCCCGTCGTACGGATGTGAGGGTAGAGTCTTCGTTGTAGTAGTAGAGCCAGAGAATGCGGTGAATGCTATAGGCTTTTGCTGAGAATGGCACACCCTCATCTCGATCGCCTGCCACACAGAGCTTAGACGCGCGCAGAGGCAGGCGCTGTGCCTCCCCGTCTACCACTGTCGAGTCCGTGGATCGAGTGTGAACGTGATCGCGCCAAGCTGTAGCCTTTCCTTCCCATTCGTGCTGACACCACCCGTACATCTCACTATCTATCTATCGGAGCTATTCCTGCCAACGTGGCGCAGCGCGCGTGAGTGCTGCCCTACCTGGTAGGTAGATAGGTCGACTTCAGCTCCGCCGTAGGGTTGCCCTCAGCTTCGTTACTCTTGTCTTTCTTCAACATCACTCTTTGAGACACCGCGCGCCGTAGGACATGACGGAAGTGACGGTGAAGCCGACTGATGTGCGACTCCGCCGCTTACCTTGACTTACTGGCGCTTTCACGAGCATCCCACTCGGTTCCGGAGGAGATTCGCGCAAGGCTCTGAGCTGAAATCGCTGGGCTCGTCCAGCATTGCGCTCTCCGTTCCTTCCACCTCCTACGCTCTCGCATCACCGCCATCATGCGAGCTTTACGGACATCGTCAGGTGGTCTCGGATTAGTGGCATTGGTAGCCTTGACGCACACAGCGCAAGCAGTTTCTGACGATGAATACCAAGTACTCTGGATTGAGAAGAGGGTCGTCTTTCAGCATCCGAAACGAGACGCAACTTGCCAGTCGCAAGGATGGTCGGTGTGCCCAGCTTCAGTAAATGGCGGATGCTGTCCGAATAACTTCGAGTGCGATGTCTCGTCGTGTTATGCTACTACCGCTGGTCCGACAACTGCCTGCGGACAAGTCGGTTACTACGGCTGTCCATTAACGGCCGGAGCAGGTAGGTCGCAGTGAAAATACCACTTGTTTGGGATCATTACTAACCAGTGAACGTAGGGAGTTGCTGTCCGGTTGGTTATACTTGCAATCAAGACGCTGGCTGCGATCCGCCTCCAGACATCTCCTATACACAAACTTGTCCCACTAATTACTTTGCATGCCCTGCTTCATTAGGATACGGATGCTGCCAAGATGGAAAAGTCTGCGGCTCGGCTATCTGTTTCGACGGCACACCATCTACCGCGCAGGTAAGCGAGACCATTACGACGACGAACACGAAGGGCAGCACCATCACCACCGTGACAACAACCACAACCGTCTTCACGCCCGGAATCGACGAATCCACATCGTCCTTTCCCGCCGCAGCGTCCGTAGTACCCAAACTCGTCCCCTCCTCCGTCGCCAAAGAATCCACCATCTCGACCGGCAGCAGCAGCAGCAGCAGCGGTCTCTCGTCCGGCGCCCTCGGCGGCATCGTCGCCGGCGTCGTGGTCCTGCTCGTCGCCGTCGCCGCCGCCACCTTCTTCATCCTGCGGCGCCTCCGGCGCACCGAGATCGCCGCCCAGAAGGCCGAGGCGGCCGCCGAGTCGCGCCGCGCGAGCTCACAGCCGCCGCCCTCGGGCTCGCACAAGCCCTCGGTCCAGCACTCCGTGTCCGAGGTCGACGGCACCACCGACTTGGACCCCCTGCCCCTGCCCCTCATGCGGCCCGGTCAGCTGTCGCCGCGCGCCCGCTCCGGCTCCGACTCCAACTTCACCGACCGCTCCATCAGCCAGACGCCGCGGCACTTCCTGCGCTCCGAGGCCTCCTCCTCGCCGCCGATGTGGCAGGGCCCGTACAACCAGGTGCCGCCGTCCGACGCGGCGTCGGACGGCCGGCAGTCCAGCCTCGACAACTACGGCCAGATGGACGCGCGGGGCCGGCGCTCCTCGCAACAGTCGCCGCCGCTGGTGGGGCGCGGGAGCTATGAGTCGGGGGGCTCGAGGCCCGGGCATGGACGGCAGCACAGCGACACGAGTGAGCTGGACGGGCGCCCGCTGTCGGAGCTCGACTCGGGGAGTGAGATGGGGCCGGGTGAAGGGGCGGGACGGCGGTCGGGGAGTATCACGAGGCCGATGAACGCGCACGTGAGGCGCGGGAGCGACCCGGGGCGGGGGAAGGGGGGGAAGGACGGGGACGGGGGTTCCGGGGCCGTGGCGGCGGTGACGCCGCAGCCGCCGTTGGAGCCGGTGCGGGAGACGTTTGAGTTGATCGCTGATGGGTATAGTCATGGGTATTGGGGGAGGCCGGATGTCGCGGTTGGTGAGACGGCGGCGAGACTGAATGGGCCGAGTACGAATAGTTCGGCGCCGAGCCAGCATCCGTGATCGTTACGCTGAGTCTGGGTGACGAGACCTTATCTGTTTTTGGCTGTTGACACGCGGGGGAGTGCTACACTGTCAGGGAATTAGAGAAGGCGCTCATGGCACATGGACACGGGGTGAAATGGGGATATGTGTTTGGGTATCATGGGCCTGACGCGCTATAGGCGTTGGGGTGTGGTTCATTTGGTACTGGGAATGGGAGCATATACCCGCGTAATCTTCCGATCTTTGATAAGGTGTATGGGATTTCTTTTGGGAGAAGGAGATGAATGACCGTCTGGTAGAATGCGAATGAGCGAGGATGATGATGATGATGTCGACGATGAGATTCTTGTTGATAATTACACTCTTTGTTGGTTCGCCTTCCTTCTTCTTGTCGATAATTAGCTAGCAAATAATCAAAGTTAAACGATGCTGAGACACGGAGTGATCAGCATCCTAGTACCTCATATTATGACCTATGTGTGTGAAAGACCATCCGTTCACTTATTGGTTGGGAATGCTATATATATTACATTAGCCAGCAGTGAAACTCGTCCTTGACGTGCCAGATTAAGCCCAGAACCAGGCTGTATTCTCTTGTGGCCAGAAGCTCCTTATAAATAATAAGATGCTCTAGCTATCAGCTGTTTGCAGCATCTTAGCTAACCTGTGGAGCACCAACAGGACATCGAGGGCGCATGTTGTGTCCGATTCGCTAGTCTTGTATTGCTCTTCCGCATCCTTACCAGGCTTAGGGTACGGGTGAAGCCGTCATGATCTCGCCATTCGAGGGGCGGTAAAGCATTTCTGCATCAATGCACTCACAGGACAGAACGAACCAAGAGAAACTGGGATTCAGCGCTGACTGTCTCTTCTGTTTCGCTTTAACATCCCCGGCCTCAGCACTAAATATATCACTCCTTTCTTATACCCTAATATCGACGTCGGCCATCGTGTTATACTTACCTATCATTTATCCCCTGTACTTCCAGCTATATCTTAGACAAAGTTCTCTCGCTCTCACATAAATTATTCTGCGTCGAGGGACTTACTACCGTGAGTATACAAGTGACATTGTTACTTAAGGAACTTTCAATTCAGGTTGGGAGAGAACGGGCTCCTTCGTCGTCGCCTGGCAAGGCTGTAACTAACAATTTGGCCCCTCGCCAGCCTTTCACAAGCCCTTTCCCCAAAGAGTTTTAACATAAAACCCGCACATCCTTTGCAAATCGAAAACTCCATGTTCCAAAACTATCTTGGTTTACGCAATTACTATTATCTAGATGCAAGTCATTATGCTAACTAGTTACCTGTTCCCGTGAAGCTAGGCGCTCTATGATGCATCTGAAAAGTTTCACAAATGGATTGTACACCAAGCTTTATGCTAGTAGTTGGCTTATCGCAGGCTACAACCCTGGTGTCTTCTTGCACTCGAAATAAAAGAGCGAAGTTGAACGATATATTGTGGCTAAGAAGAGAAATAAAAACATTGCCTTACTGTTAGATCTTTAGAAATAGGTACGTGTTTATGAATTCTATTGTTGATGAGGTCAAAACACGTGAGCCGGGGGTCGAAAACCAGTGTCAGCTTCACTGTAGGTGGTGTGCTGTGATTCTGGGATCTTGGTTCTTGCCTCTGTGTCGAGCATGTGAGACCCCTTAGGTCTGTGACACGACCTCATTTTCTAGGGTACCTTCTCGTGTTAGTTTAGTCTCTGAGCACCAGTTTTGGTATTCTGGAAAGTGCGTATATCAAGTGACTAGATACAGTGTTGCGCTGCTTTTGGAGCCTTCGGCCAGCCTTCGACGTACGTTGTTGTCTGGGTTGGGACCCGGACAAGCATGTTCATAAAGGTACACGGCCCTTAATCAGGCGAGTAGTGAGGTGAAATATAGAAATGCAAGCTCCAGCATAAGAAATCTTTGCTTCCTCATTGAGGAGCAACGGAGTTACCATTCCCATTCATTCAAAGACCTTTTCGTTTTCGCATCATAATATGAGCATTTGGATCCGGAAAAACGTTCTCGTCGGCGTACATATTGGGCCGTCTCGATTCTCCATTGGGAAACTCAAACTCAAACTCATGCAGCAGTCGACAAAGTATGAGTTTGATCTCACCCACGGAAAAAGCTCTACCGGGACACGCAAGCTTGCCATACCCAAAAGACAGATTATCTAAGCTGACCTGGCCTGCCATATGTTTTTGCATCTCTTCCTGCGAGGAATGCCGCTGCCGATAATTCCTCATCGGATCGAAATGATGAGGATTGGAAGTTACGGACGGATCATTGAGGTGGTTGTGGTTTGCCCAGGATAACCTGGTTCCGGCGGGTATATGAGTTCCATCCTTAAGCGTCAAAGGCACCAAAGATACCCGCTGCGGAGCAACTAAGCATATATTAGCCTGGGATATGTGCATCGATCTGGTATATGTTGGACCAGGGATCATGCGACTTACGGAGAATTGGTGGGTTTATCCTCTGGCTTTCTACGAAAAAGCTGTCAAGTTTCTCCAGTCGCGGAAGCCAGCCCTTCACTCCGGTCTCGCATGAAGTACCGATAGGTCCAAGCTCATCCCTCAATTCAGAGATCTCCTCTCTTAGGACTGGGAACCATTCAGGATAAGCACACAGATCGAATATCATATTAGATACCATCATCGAAGTCGTATGGATACTGGCCAAAGACAGTATGATTTGGCGATGCGACATGCTTGCAACACGGTTCTCGTTCTCATCTCCGTGATCTATCATCCAATTCAGCAGCGTATCCTCCTCTTCTATATCTTCTCCGCTCAATCGTCTCTCGCCATTGACTCGATGTAAATCCATAAGCGGCCCTACAATTCTCTCTGCGGCCTTCATGCCCCGTTTGACTCGGTATCTTGCTGGAATAAGATGTGCCAGAACAGGATGAGACCACGGGGGCAGCATTCGCAGCGTGAATGCGGCAGTGAACAGGTCGATGGAGAAATCAATGGATAGTTTCAGCCATTCTTCGTTGCGACAGGCCGGGGAGCCCATGAAGACCTTGGCGGACATTCGAGCAACGAGCATGCGCATCACGCCCTGAATGTCGATCCTCTGCCATTCTTTTCCACGTTAATTTTCAGAAGACTTTGGGAGCAGCTAATATCATACCTTCAGGATGTGGGACATCAATATCCCAGCCATAGTCTAACTCTGTCCTCGCAAGTTCAAGATACTTTGGTAGCTCAGCAATGAGCTTGTTCTGTATCACACGGAAGTGCAGATTGGACTCAGTCATCACCGTAGTATAAGTCCACTTGTGGCCAAGATTCTGTCGCACGTTAGAGAGATTCCGTGCGAAGATATAATTCGAATAACATACGTCTACTTGGGCTCTTACAGCGCTCAGCTTACTGGTCGGGAAAAGCCGCAATTCGGTGAGGTATCTGTTCGGCATCACGGTAATATCGACATCATGGCGTCTCACAACGAACGGTTGGTCCTTGAACTAGCAAGGTGTCATTGAGATGCAGCGAATGAGACTATTAAATTGGTCAAGTACCTGTCTATATCCCGTATTGATGATGTCCCGAGCATTGAATATGAATCTCCACTGTAGAATGAAATCTGGCTCCCACCACCATCGACGACCAGACACTGAAGCACCATGCACTCGGTTCCTTCTAGGCCGAAGGACAAGAGCGATACAGCAAAGAAACCCAAGAGGTGCCAACAGGGCCCAGAGTCCACCCTTGTTATCGAGCAGTTCTTTGAAGGAAACAGGCATTCGGTCGAGATAGAATACTCTTAAAGGGTTGGCCAAGAGACTTGAAGTGAGAGTGAGGTTATCCATGTTCTGGACATGCGACTGGGTGATCGGCCCCTGGTGGAGCGTGAGGGCGTGTCTCAAGTAGGAACTGGCCGATTCAGCTTCTGTGTGAGAAGCTTCGCTTAGTATATCGTCTGGTTAGCATGAAAACAGACGGCTGCGGGTTTAAGTCTGGCGATCGATCAAGGTTTTCGAGTGAGGAGATCGCCGGACAGTCCATTTAGGATTCCTTCATGCGGTCTTAAATTCGGGATGCTGTTCACGGATACCTGCGGTGATTTGGTTATATAATCAACAGCGATACAGACGTCTTTCAAGGTATTTAAGCTTGTATACTGCGTCTTCGGCTGATCATGGTGGGAAGTGGAGAATAGTTCGGACTTCTTAGTTGGGATGGCCGTGACTCACCACCCAGGGAACAAGCCTGAGTAGCTAGGTAAGCGTCCACGGTGGATGATATTATGTACTGAAACAACCAATGTTCCGGCTACGAGCTACAGTGCCTTGCTCACGCGCCCAATGGTATGCTTGTGATGGATTGATATATTTACACAAGGATCAATCAAGCTACACCGTTCCTGGCGAAGCTTCCTGATCAATCGACAATATTCTCGACCTTTAACGCCATACGCCTTGTTCTATGATCGACGAATGATATAGAGCCGTCGAACCTATCTTTATAATGGCACCAATAAGAGTAGATGAGCTGAATCTTCAAGCTAAAGATCTGCTGCGGAGGGCTTGGGGACAGCACAGACGACCGTATGGGTTTGGATCCATGAGCTGCGCAGTCTACGACACTGCATGGGTCTCCATGGTCGCGAAGACCTCAGATGGAAGGAAAAAATGGCTGTTTCCAGATTGTTTTCACTTCATTTTGGAGACACAAGCGCAAGATGGAGGGTGGAAGGCAGCCGCTTCTGCAGTCGATGGTATTCTGAATACTGCTGCATCGCTACTGTCCCTCGTGAAGCACGCCAAGGAACCCTTGCAGCTATGTGCTATATCGAATGCAGACCTTCAGTCTAGAATTAGAGCTGCTTTCTCGTCCCTGCAGTTACAGCTGAGCTTGTGGGATGTTACATCTTCCTTGAACGTCGGCTTTGAGATCATTGTTCCCGCATTGCTCCGGCAATTAGAAGACGAGGGTTTTACCTTCGAGTTCGGTGGAAGAGCGGATTTGATGAGGATTAATGCTGCGAAACTTCGGAAATTCAAGCCAGAATGCCTGTACGGGGATATGAAAACGCCATTGATACATTCACTTGAGGCATTGATCGGAATCATTGATTTCGACAGAGTTGCGCAGCACAAGGTCCAGGGCGCCATGCTCGCGTCTCCCGCTTCGACCGCCGCATTTCTCATGAACATTTCATGTTGGGACGACGAAGCAGAGCACTATCTTTGCCATGTCCTCGATATAAGTGGTAATGGTGGTGTCCCTAGTGCATATCCTTCGACTCTTTTTGAATACACCTGGGTGAGTGAATCTAGTAATCTAGTAATCAAATCAGTCGAGGATGAACATAGCTGACCAGCCGTTCTTACAGATATGTTCCACGCTTCTCAAGTCTCGCTTCAAGATAGAGGAGCTGAGCTGCCATGAGTTGGATCAGATGATCCATCTGGTGGCTGAAGCTTTTCAACAACAGAATGGGGTCATTGGTTTTGGTCAGCTCCCCTTTGTTATGCTACTAGTTATTGGGACTCGAACTAACGACCACAGCTCCTCAATTGGATCCAGACGCTGATGATACAGCGAAGGGCCTGTTGACATTGTGCATGTCACACAGCATTCACCGTCAACATTTTGAACTGGCTCCGATGATCGCCAAGTTTGAAGCTGGATCTCATTTTCGCACCTACCCTTCAGAGCGGAACCCAAGCTATAGCGCGAACTGCAACGTGCTGTTGGCTATCGTCGAATACCCAGACATTAGCAGCTACCACGAGCAGATCCGGAAAATCACCCGATTTCTTTGCGACCATTGGTGGAACACGGATGGACTGATTAGTGACAAATGGGTAAGCGTGCTTGACGACCCGTATATACTCCCCAAAGCCTGTTCCAGAACTGACCAAAGAGATGACAGAACACATCCCATCTATATCCATCTATGCTGCTAGCTCAAGCATTGGTCTCGTTGCTGACATTAGTAGGCAGAGAAGCTTTTGTAGATCTCTTGCCGTGGGAACTGAAGTCGAGAGTGGCAATCACTCTATTCCAGTGCTGTGTTCGACTTCTGTTATTACAACAGAAGGATGGATCATGGGAGTCTTCGGTGGAGAAAACAGCTTACGGCATCATCGCTCTCTCGGAAGCCAGGCGACTACGCTTTTTCGATAACCTCGAAATGAAAATTGAGTCTGCTATGAAGGCAGGGACCGAATTCATTCTATCCTCCAGTGAAGAGAAGAGATCTTCAGACTACCTCTGGATTGAGAAGGTCTCGTACAGATCCTCTTTCATCACGGACTCATACATCTTGGCCGCCTTGAAGGCATGCACCGCCTCAACAAGCCTCGCCAAGGTCGGACCGTGCAATGGGAACAACCTTTCGCTTAGAAAACAAGAGCAGATGTACCTGCAGCTATTCAGAGCCACGCCGTTGTTTTCTGACGTAGACGAGTGGCGGCTTCGTGCATCATTCACAGAAGCCACGCTATTTCAACCTCTACTCAGAGCCATACGACTAGAAATATTCCCGCGAGAAGGTATGACATCAGATAAGTATTTTGATATCATTCCATTCACGTGGACGGCCTGCAACAACCGAAAGAACACATTCGTCCCGACTTCGATCTTGTACAAGATGATGGTCATCTCGTTCTTGAACTTCCAGGTAGACGAATGGATGGAGGCCATCGCGGGAGCTGAAGATGCTCACGCTTTGAGCCAGCTTAAAGAAGGTATAAATGGCTTATTCGAGAATCTCCAGAGTGCACGGCATTCTGACGGAGACTCACATCTTTCACGCTTCATAGAGCATGTGCTGCTCGACGATGGCGTATCAAACGCAAGCTGCTGGGACCGCAATAATCTGGAACGTGAGCTACAAATCTTCCTCCACGCCCATTTAGTGCAGTTTGAGGACAATATCCGTTTTGGCGCCCAGGAGCACCCAGATACGTTCAAATCGCCAACCAGACGTTATTGCGACTGGGTCCGCACGACGTCCGCAGATCATACCTCATGCCCCTACTCATTCTATTACCTGTCTTGTCTCATCTCATCGTCGCTGTACAAAGGGGGCCAGTGTTTCCCTACGGCAGCTCAGAAGTACTTCGCTGATGCCTTGTGTCGACACTTGGCCATCATGTGCCGGATGTACAATGATCTCGGGTCGATAGCAAGGGACAAGGAAGAGCGGAACGTGAACTCAGTGAACTTCCCGGAATTTATTTGTACCAGTCTTATCAACGACAGGGACCTATGTAGCACGCTTGACGAGAAGAAGAAGACACTTCTTCGACTAGCGGAGTATGAGAGAGGCAATCTGAAGGAAGCTCTGAGAATGCTCACCACGGAAGCCAGCATGACGGGAACCAGCACCACGATTGCGAAATTGGAAAATCGGAAGCTGGCCATCTGGGAAATGTTTGTGGATGTGACGGACTTGTACGGACAGATCTACATGGTACAGGACATTGCGAGCCGGACATAGCAGGGTGCCAATGGGAAGAAAGACCTCGGGATGGAGTGAGATGCTACACGCCAGTCACGTATATCCTTGATAAAGGTCCCTATTGTGGCCTATGGAAAAGTTTCATAATCTCACTACGCATCTGCTACAGACATGCAACCACAACCATGGATACGGGGTACGGTGGAGGTAACACATAGTTACTAGCATCATTCTGATCTCACGAGGTCGCAATACTATCATGCGCTGAAGGATCATGTATTTTCATGCTGACGTTCCCACTATTGTCTCTTGGTCCGAATAGCTCGGCAGCCCCTCGTGTTAAAGCCCTTCGGATGAAAGCACGTGATTTCTGCTATTTTCTACATCTCCGGTCACCATGTACCTCAAGCAGCTACATGTGAGACAAGATGATGCAGGGAAATATTGACACGTATTGCCACAAGCAGTATTTTCTGGGCGTATTTCTCGTATCCAGAGCATTTAAAATGAACATCTGCATGTCTCATTTTATTCATTCAAATCGGGAACTGCAAGCAGACCCTGGTAGGAACGTCCGGAGAACCCTTTTCGGCTTCTCCGCGTCAGGGATTCTCGAACCTATGATGCGATAGCTCATGCTGTAGAGTATCTACTGCATATATCAAACCTAGCATACAGTACTGAGTGCATCAATAATCCTTCGAAGATCTACGATCACGGACTGCTGGGTTGGGTTGGTCCAGGACTCCAAATTACAGCAGTGCTGCGGGTTAGTGATCGGGTGCGGCCCGTTGCGGACATTGCGCCTCGAGGCCGTTGACACATGCGGACATCCTGTCTGGGACAAATTCACTAGCCTATAGTCCTTGAAGACCATGTAGGCGCTCGTGTTTGCCGTTCGAATCGGTCACTCTACTGTATATGGTGTGGCGTTTTGTGAGCACACGCGTAGGTATCCTGCGTCACTTAACACCGAGGCGACAATTGCTCTTAGTCCCGTGCATAATGTATCCCGGAAGTCGCATGTAAATATATCTATGTAGTTGGATGTTGAGCCTGTCATGAATCCTATGCTCGAAGTATCTAGATACTTATCTTATAGAGGCCTAACTACATATTTCGTTTCGACAGCTTGCTCCTGTCATTGATGGCAAGTGAGCAAGCCACTATGACCAGTCTCCGCTTCCGTGACTGTATCAGCTACTAGTACACGACTATCGACGCTGCGTCCTCGGCAACCCCGTCCCAGAGAGCGTTAATACTCTCGACGAGAGCTCCTGGAAGTGGCCCTCCGTGAATGGCTGCAGCATATGAATCAAACTGCTTTTGGTATCGAGGCCCAATAATAATGCCATCCCCCTTGTCTCCGTCAAGGATAGAGTGGTTCAACGCCCATCGCATGCTAGCTTCAGCCATATCGATCCCATATTCAGTGCACATTTCTGAGAATCTGCGAATTGCATCATGAAAAGAGGGTTTGTCGTACCAATGTCTACCAGCCATGCCCATGATGTTGTCCTTAGATACCTCGAAGCGCGTTCCCTTGAGCTTCTCCGGGTCATTGTTGGTTAGAGTCACCTTGCCAGTTAGCAGGCCGCCTGCAAGTGGCGAGTACGCCATGAAGCCGATGTTGTGCTGGCGGAGGAGAGGAAATAAGCTTGTCTCATAAGTGCGACACAAGATGTTGTACTGGCCCTGAAAAACACTTGGCTTTACGTAGCCCATTTCGTCACATATGTCGAGGTACTCCTTGAGCGACTGTGGGGAGAAGTTGGACAGCGCCGTCTTTGTGCACTTGCCCTGTCGGTAGACCAAGTCGAATGCCTTGGCCTGTTCATGCAGGGGAGTGGCATGGTCCGGCCCCAGAGCGTAAAAGAGGTTCACCTTGGAAACCTTTAGTCACGTCGGAATTCATTGCGAACCTGGCATTCATACCTTATTCGTCTTGAGTCGCGAAAGGCTTTCCTCCATGGACTTGGCTACTGCGTCGACAGTCAGGGTGTGTTTGCCTCCGTCAAACCACATCGCCTTGGTATCAACGAGGATGCCATCATGACCGATCTCTCCAATGAACTTCTCGGCGGTGTGAGGATCCGTAAATGGGTAGAGAGCAGCTGTGTCGATCTGCTCGCAACCTAGCTTGTTAAGCTGCGCCACCTGATCGCGAGCCTTCTCTATGTCGAAGTTGTGGCCCCAACAACCGGTTCCAATCAGTATCTTCGGTGCCATCATGTGAGATTTTTGAGTAGTGTCCGGGGATAGACGGGTCTGGCAACTCAAGTTTGGGAAAATGTGTGCACGGTAGAACTCGAGAGTATGCGGGGCACGCGCTCATGTCAGGAGTTGGAGGATACTCTCTACCTGTCCCAAGAAAACATACCACCAGATTTGAGGAAGTACCTTAGTCATCAAGAGCGGACCTCGATTTGTACCGCTCCGAGTGCTGTACGCTGCTACACAGCATACCATCCAATGCCTGAGGTTTTCTCTCATGGGAGGACATCTCGCTTACCCTTTGTGCCTAACTATTATGTAATTACATCACCAAACGTCGCATCAATGATGTATGAATAAATGATCTCCTATGACTATACCACGGTATTGGTCCTAGCCAAGATTATTCTGTGATTCATTTGACCTAAAAAACTCTCCAAGAACACCTCAACCTTTTATTTTACCGAGGTACATGGAAGCTACACTTCTATTTCCAAGCTGTCTAAATGGTGCAGAGGGCCACGTACTTTATTCGCGATGCTGATCCCTGTTGACATAGCCATGGTGGCCCCGACCCGTTCAAAGACACTTCAAACCTTGCGCAACAGATATCCATTGTTCTGGAGAAATTGGAAAACTTGGCCTGGATCATAGCTCGCGGCAACGGACTTCAATGTATCAAGATTGCTGGGGCCATAACTTTTGAGCACATCCTGGGACGGGCTAGCGTGATTCATGAACTCAAAGTCGAGCATGAGCCCCTTCGCCGCAGCCAGCGAGCTTATGCTGTCATGGACCACGTTCAGGTCCTGTTCGACTGCAGCACCGTCTGCTTCATCTTGCCATTCGGCGACCAGTGACCACCCTTGGCCATAAAGATTAGTCAAAACAAGCTTTACTTTGTTGGTTGTGCAATGATGGCTTACATGTTTGTGGGACTTTCGCCATCCCTAGAGAGTTACCCCCATTGTCATCTCCTTTTTGCACCATTGCTAATGACATTGGCTCGATAGTGTAAGTCATATTCGCAACCGCGGCATCGGCAATCGTTAGATACTTCTCATGGAACTCTATGTATACCTCAAGATCGATCTTCGTGCTGGCAGTGGATGCCAGTCGTCTGATAGATGTCAGTCCCATGCTGACATGGAAGCGAACTGAGTATGACCTACCTAGCATCGTACCCTGGACTGGAATCAGCTAAAGCGGCCGCCAGTGAACCTATGGTCCCATTCTGAAGCGGTATCATAGAACCAAGGCGACTTCCGAGACTGTATATTGACTCGAACTCTGGAATTGTGGTCATAATCCAGTCAGCATAGAACAGACCTACTTCAATTGTCGCAGGACTGAAGCTGACGAACAAGTCTATCTTTTCGTCACCTTCCATTGCATGCTGTGTATCAATAATGGCGCTCATAATGTTGGCGTAGTCGGAAGCATTATACGTGTCCAAGCTGTACTGTGCGTGTATCAATGGGTGAGTTTGAATATCGAAGCGGGAGATGATGCCTACCGACTGATTAGAAAGTCACTACTACGGCATTTGATGGGGAATATAGTACCAAAATTAGAACCCCCGCCTTTCAAGGCACGAAATAATGCTGCGTTATCCTCCACATTGGAATTTATGACCGTGGAATTGGCCAAGACCACCTAGAAGCACTCCAATATTCAGCATACGTCTCAAACATATACGTTTGAAATAGTATACGCACCTCAAAGTTTGTGACGCTATCCACAGCCATGCCGAAGACGCTGGGAAAATAGGACATCCCGCCCCCAAGAAGACATCCAGAAATTCCGACAGTTCGATCCCGGGCTCCTGCCACGGATCTATTGTTAGACTCGGCCAAATCCCACAAGTCTCCCCATCGATTCCCTGGCCCAGCCTGTAGGGTACCGCTCTCATCGAGAGCCAGAAACTTTAGCTCTTGCAGGTCGATAAGAACACCGGAGCTATCAACGCTGGCAAATCCCGGGTTTGGGCTATGGCCACCGCTCCTAACGGCAAATCTGCCCTCTAGCGATGTGACGATTTTCATAAGGAGCGCGAGCTCCAAGGTTGTACGCGGCCTGACGAAACATGCTGCTGGAAGCCAGCAGGACTCCGACCTAGGCGTCCGTCAATACTGTGAAACATGTTAAGGTTCCAATTCCGATGTTGGCAGCTCACCAGTTCAGATCTTTCTCCACCTGATATTGAAGACCTGAAGGGAAGTGGATTTGCGATGGAAAAATGAGCTTCGTGACAGCACAGGTTGCGGCAGCGCGCTGAGAATCATTCGAAATTGATCCATTGGTAATTCTTGCTGCTTCCGTATCGACAGCGCTAGAAATATTGGCAATAGTCTGCAGTAGCCTTGCTTGCTCGTGCTCGGTGGAGACTTGGCTGATTGAAATGGTAGTTTTGAGATCTTCCGAAAGTGATGTGGTCGATACGGACGACCAGAGGAGTCCGAAAAAAAGGATATAGCTGATTGACCTCGGCGAAGGCATCATGAAGCTCCGTCACTGATGCTGAACTGATGTTTTCGTTGCGATCAAAAGACGAGGGACATCCCCAAACTGTATCAGTAGCTAGAACGATGGCTTGATCATGAGAAGTCAACGACGGAAGGCGTTCGATATAGAATTCATGCTGATTTTACATGTGACCAGTCTACTACTTCATGACTACGGTAGAATGTCTCGAGGATGATAGCCTTACTTATTCGTAACCAAGCTTCGACCGCCAGTCATCAGCCTTAGTTCATCTACCTGCCGCCTTAAAAATCGTGTAAGGATTTATATCATTGGCATCCGTTTGGTTTGAAGAGATCCCGAGGGGCTGCAGGCTTCGTCAAAGTCTAGGCATAATCCCATTCACGGTGGGCCCCTAGTCAGAGTCCCCAGCCGCCGACGTTGCATTGCCAAAGAAGCGATCACGATCTTACGGGCCTAGGCACGTTCATGCATGCCAGTCAGCGAGCCCTACGGCGAGATGCGTTGTAGCAAACTATCTTGGTTGCGCTAGGAGATACATTTCCGGTCGGCCGCCTGTGGGCATGCGTTGGGGTCCAGCGGTATCACTTCCGTATTGAGAGGCTTCCACCCGTGTTAGATCTCGCGGAACTCCATGAATATCCAGTCCGGCGATGCACAGCGTGACGATGTTGGCTCGCATCGCATGCTTAGCTGCATATCTAGACTGGACTGCTTGCCTAGTCAATGATTGTCACGTAGGTGGCGTTAAATACTGGCCCTTCCAGTCATACAATTATCACTCAGACGAAACCTGGTCTTGGAATTTTGAAGCATCTCGTTTCGCTTGTCTCTTGTACTATTCTATAGCATCAGCCCTGTGCAGCCGGAGCCTATGATGTCGAGTTTGTGCCACCAAGCTACGTCCCATGGATATCGCCGAGGCCCTGATGCCAGCCACTGGTATCCTATCGCTAACATTTTCTCCGGGGTGATATCACTTGGGGTCATCATTGCGGCTGGCATTGTCATCTTGAGTATCTACAGTATTGCCAATCAGGTGTCGCGGGCTCGCTGTATGGTCAAGGGGGCACCAGTCCATGGCAACCGATCTTGGTACGAGCCGCGGCTGCTCCTGCAAGCCAGATTCACCTCAGCCGCGCCCCAAATCATCGCGAGTGGACATAATAAAGTATATATCCCCGTCGCCTGCTATACGACGTGAATTGTCGGAGGCCAACATGCATTCGAGTACAGGAACAGCCCTTTTGTCGTGTGTCGTTATGACACTGACATTTCCATTCTGCCGCGGAAACATCTGGTAGAGCTCCGTAATATTCCGGCAGCAAAACTCAGTGCCATCAAGGTTCAAATATCGGTGTGTTGGTCGTCTTCGTACTTGTGGGCGTCAAGCTTCTAACGACGAGCCATAGAACCTGGTGCACAACTGGACGTACTCCTCATTTCTCGAGCACTCTGATCTACACTTTCGGGTTATAGAGAGAAAATTGGCCCCAGAGCTGCCTAAATATCTCCTATTAGCCAAGGAAGAAATGCACTGTATATGGGACACCATCATGCCTCAGAATGAGGGTAAGTTCGTAGCTCACTTTCGCACGACCTGCCCCGAAAACCACACACAGCTGACTGTCGCAGACTGGGCTACAGTCGACATACAACGCGTGATACGTAGGCTAGTTGCGGGCATATCGTCCAGGCTCTTTCTGGGTTCTCCGATCTGTCGTGATCCACGATGGCTCGACCTAGCACTCGAATTTCCGAGCGATGTCAACCAAACAGCTTTTGCCTTGCGCGCATTGCCATCCTGGCTGCATCCCCTCATCGCGCGACTGTTGCCTTCCAGACGTCGAATGAAGAAGAAGCTTGACCTTGCGGCTCAGATCCTAGCCCCAACCATGGATAGTATGTCAAGACAAGGCGAGACTGACGGCCAATCCGAGAATGAGACGCTTCTTCAGTGGATGATGGATCATGGTAATACGCAGGAAACACGTCTCCATGAAATGGCGACTCGCTCGTGCCTCTTGATGCTAGCTAGCATTCACTCAACAACGATGGCTGTGACGCATGTTCTGTTCGACCTCTGTTCCCACCCAGAGTGGTTCGAGGAGTTACGCGACGAGATCAGAGATACTTCACACAAGCTGGGCCCAATGGATGCAAACGACATCGTTCCTCGATGGCTCAGTAGCCTCGAAAAGATGGACAGTCTCCTGGTTGAGAGCCAAAGGCTCCATCCGCCCATCATTCGTAGGTACCTATCATGCCCCGAAAGACCATGTCCGCAGCTGTGCTCACACCACCAGTCTCACCTCAACGAGAGGCCCTGGCTCCCATCACCCTCCATGACGGCACGCACATCCCACAGGGATGTCGTGTCGCATTCGCAGCGTCTTGCTACCCAGATGCGTCGCATAGCACATCCGACGCTGAACGATTCGATCCCATGCGCAGCTACAGGAAGCGGCACGCGGCAGCTCACCAGAGAAACAGGCACCTCGCGGGGCAGATCAGCCCCGACAATTTGGTGTTCGGCTATGGAAGATTCGCGTGTCCCGGGCGAGCCTTCGCGGTCACCGAAGTGAAAATGATCTTGGTGGACCTCCTGAGCAGCTGCGAGTTCAAGTTGCCCGACGGAGTGCAAGGGCTAGAATGTAGATCTGCGGATGAAATTGTGTATCCAATTCCTGAGGCTAGAATTGTGATGAGAAGGAGAGAGAAGCTACTTTCCCATATCTAGTTGGGTAGCTGACCTAAGGCAGCCTGTCAAGAAAAATGACAATAAGCTTGGGACCACCTCATACACAAGAAAGTATGCCTAGGCACAGATAGAATAGAGCCAAAATCAATGGCAGCGATAGAATGGGACTGTTCACGTATGCGATGGGGTACATCTGGCTTAGGTGCCCTAGCCCCGACGACATAGGTACTTAAGTTAGCGTGATCATTGCGCTGAGAGACACCACGGAGCATCCCTAACTAGCGCTAAACTATTAGGTCTCTTCGGTGGTAGCCATTACTGCACTAGACTAGATGGGCACTAGACTCAGTACTTAAGATAGGCACTAGACTAGGTATTTGCGATGGCCGTCCGTTGACCAGCACGTGCATTGCCTCGACTTCCATGTTTGCAGACGTAACTACCTAATTCCTCTCCAGTGCCCATCTCCGACTCTATCGTCGGCGTCTTATCATCACTCTCGCTGCTGGATCAGGGTACAGGTTCTCATCAGAGCAGAGGTTTCGCGGTCGCTTCTGGCCCTCGGGATACTTGAAGTCGTATAACAGCAGCAAATGTGCGAAGATCATCTTGATCTGCTGGCTTGCGTAGAAGCGGCCAGGGCAGGCGAACCGCCCGTGCCCAAAGTGCAGACTGCTGCTGTCGGTCGTCGCGAACTGGAAGCGGTGGGCATTTTCCGGGTGCGCAGGGTCGTCGCGAAGGTGCGCCCATCGGAAGGGATCGAACGCCGTGGGGTCGTAGGGGTTGTTTGCGTCGAGATCCCGTTTCGGATTGTGCGGTAGGTTCGCAGGATCGTTCTGTGTGGCCGATGAAGCCATGCAAAAGTGCGTTCCGGCGGGAAGGGCAGTACCGTCTGGCAGTCTCGTGGGGGTGCAGACGATGCGATTGAATGCCACTGCAAAGATGACCTACGTCAGTTTCCAAAAGTCCCATCGCCAGTAAGAATACACTTACCGATCGCCGGAGGGTTGAGCCTCTGCGACTCTTTCAAGAAGCTATCCAGCTTCCTCAGCCTCGGTATGATTGGTTTCGACCAGCCGCCAGTCTCTTCCAAGGTCGATTGAAGCTCCGCTCGAAGCGGTTCGAGATACTCTGGGTGTGCGCAAAGGTCATACACTGCATGTGTCGTCGCCATACTTGAAGTGTGAATGGCAGCAAGGCTAAGCACGAGCTGCCGGTGAGCAAGCTTGTCATTGCGAGTCTCATTCGCGTCACCCATATCCATCATCCACTGCAGAAGATCATCGGGTTTCGCGATAGAGCCATTGCTTTCTTGCTCCGCCCGGCGCGCTTGCACCATGGGACATAAAATGCGTCTTGCCGTTGCTTGATCTCGACGAATACGCCAGTACGCAGGAAGTAAAGGGGCAACGAGAGTGTGTAGGGATGGGGGTAGCATCCGCAGTAAGATGATGACTTCGTACACGTTCTCGGTGTAGTGCACGCAGGTGAAGAGCCATTCTTCGTTCCGACATGCAGAGGGGCCAACGAATACACGCGCTGATACCCGCGAGATAATTCGGAGGATGATATCATGAACCGACACACTAACCCATTCATCTACAGATGTCAACGTGGAGGAAGATTAAGGACTATGATTGTCCTCCCGCCGAAAAGTTTTTGACTGACCTTGGCAATCTGGAACCTCGACTTCAAGTGCATAATCTAACTCGTCTTTCATATTCGGGACAGCTGAAGCCAAATTGGGTGTCAACCTCTGCTGCAAGACACGGGAAGCTAAGTTACTCTCGAGGAGAATCTCTGTGTTCGTGTACGGCCCCGACATGTTCTTGATATGCGCCTTCATACCGCTGATCTCGTCTTCAGGCAGATTACGGAGGTACTCGACGTGCCTGCTTGGAATAACCAGGATATTGCTATCGTTGCGGCGAATGCTGAACATGGACGCATTGTACTGGTCCCTAGGTCAGTTTTACGCCATATCGCGGCGACGCCTATTATTAGGGTCAAGTTGAATGGTTTAGTTACCTTCTGGTATCCCTCGTTGACCATGTCAACACTGTTGCGGAAGAACCGCAATCCGACTAGCCATCCTGGCTCCCACCAGGCTCTATAGCCAACAACAGGAGCTCTGATCTTGTCATTTCCTGAGAACAGTATCTTGCAGGCATAGATGAAGATTACGCCCAGCGTGACGTGCAGCACAGATGGTTGGTTTGTCCAGCAAAGGCTTGCTGACCGGGCCAGCGCCTCTGACGTTGCGTTCTCCATGATCCATCATAGGAACGGTGCATCGTATCGTAGCATCCATATTACAGGTATATATCCACGACCAAAGTTCATCAGCTAGGCGGAGTTCTCGATGCGGCCTCCGCGGCGTGTGAAAAAACAGTTGTCGGAAAGGCTATTCAAACAAGGGGACTCAGTGGCTTCCAACTTCCCCGCGCAGCCTGCCTAGAGTCGTACTTTGGGATTCTCGCCACCAACTCGTAACAGTGCATCTCGGGTACTTAAGCCAACGAGATATCCTGCCTCGGGGGCTGAGCTACGCTGTACAACCCTAGATACGTGTGACTGAGGCGCGGACGGATACGCTGAGAATGGGGTTTTGCCGAGTCAGCTGGCTTGCATACCGCCTAAGCTGTTGGTGCAGGGTTTGCTTTTGCCCGCGCATAGCATTTTCCAACGGGCACGAAGAGCAGGATGACTGCCCCGATCTTCTGACTTGGGTGATGAGTCCTCGCACGATTCGGCCCCCCTGTAGATAACAGGCGCGCCGATCAACTGAGGCTATCATACTCCTACCACGCGCTCATCGCGGTCGCTCTGATGAAAAACCATTTGAATCTTGTCGTTTCTCCTGTTGGTTCTTATCGGGGTGAGGTCGAGCTAGTGAAGTATCAATCTCATCATTAACAAGATGTCATCACTTGACTTGCCTCCGCCTGAGAACCCCAATGATCCCGGTCGAAAAAATATCATTCTTGGTGTGTCATGGACTTTGACGGCCATCTCTTGCGTCTTCATCGTCATCAGATTCCTGTACCGCCGTCGGGTGCCATCCCGTCTGGGTTGGGACGACTGGTCGATCGGTGTTGCGGGAGTATGCGTCATCCCTCCACCTAACGACCACGTTCTCACTGTATTGACTCAAGACTCATTCACAGTGCCTGCAACTCGTTCATGTCAGCTTCGTAACGACCGCTTGCCATTATGGCGCCGGTATGCACGACGAAGATCTCACGCTGGACCAACTCGTCCATGTACTCAAATGGTTTTGGATCACGACCACGCCTGCCATCTTGGTCTCCATCGTCGCCAGAGCGTCCGCTGCCATTCTCTTGATCCGCATCTTTGGGAGCAAGACTTGGCTACGGTGGTATTTCATCATCTTCACCGTCTTCCAGATCATCGGCGGCATCATCAACATCGTTTTCATTTGGATACAGCAGACACCGATTGAATCCGTCTGGAACCCTCTGGTAGAACCCACTTTCGAACGAGCTGGGGACTTCGACGATATATCGGCATATGTGTCACAAGGTGAGTTTTCCTTGGCTTTATCAACATTTACTGTAATTGCGCTCCCCTGCTATGCAATACATACTGACAACCCCTGTAGCCCTATTTGCTTTTGCGGACCTGTCTTATGTCCTCTTCCCTGTGGTGATCATTTGGAAGCTGAACATGCCTCTAAGGAATAAGATCGGTCTTTGCGTTGTGATGGGTCTGTCACTCATCAGTTTTGTCGGTTCTGTCATGAAGGCAGTAACGTCGTCGACGGCGGAGTCGCAGTACAGCGCAAGTCTAGTTATCCTCTGGTCTTCCATCGAGCAGACTCTGGTCATCATCATCAGCTGCATACCTGCTCTACGCCATGCCATACTCGCTGAGCTTCCCATGCTCCATTCCATTGGATCTTCCCTCGTTCGGATCGTCACGGGAGCTAGATCTAGAAAGGGCTCGGCTACATCCGTGGGAACACCAAGTGAAGGAAGTCCCAGCCGTTCCAAGTATCGTAACTTGCCATCCAGGGGCAAGGGCTCTGTGGAGGATGGAGGGTTCGGCTCGCAAGACGCTATTACATCTGTAGAGAGCCATGGGCCATCGAGCTTGCCAGGGCCGTATGGGGTAGAGCTCGGTGACTACCCCAAGCCCACTGAGACTTCGAAGGTTTGACCTTTGGCAGCGGAACAGCTTGCTCTGTGAAAACCACAAGGGAATGGGTTTAGAAGGAGTGCTAAGTTAGATATCTGATGAATTCAATTAAACGAGCAGTCAACCAGCGGTCCAGGCAGGGCCAGTGTCTTTCGAGAGCTCTTCCAGAGCTGGTAGCTAGCACATGTTTTCTATTATGGCATTCTAATCGCTTCATCTACAGACAAGTATTTCTCATTAGAAAGGGAGACTGCTGAATGACAGAAACTTAAGCCGAACTAAGTGGCTAGGAAAACCCGTCTTGACAATAGTTATCCCGCTTTTCATCGACCAAACCCGAAAGCATCACAATGAATCAGAATACTCATCTCCTCTTCACCTTTTTCACCGATAGCCATGGAAGTTGTGACGAATTTATCAAT
The DNA here is from genome assembly GCA_022578815.1 of Xylariaceae sp. FL0016. Taxonomy (NCBI): domain Eukaryota; kingdom Fungi; phylum Ascomycota; class Sordariomycetes; order Xylariales; family Xylariaceae; species Xylariaceae sp. FL0016. The sequence continues at coordinate 247,856 of MU388751.1, forward strand.
GAAGGCGAAGTCGGACTCGCATGGGCATCTTGTCTTTGGGCGTACCAAGGCCATTGCCAGCGCGATATATGTGCTCGCCATTGACAGATTCGCGATGTTCCTTGATCCCCCTTTTGTCTCATTAGTAAAGACACATCAAGCTGATAACGAGGACCAGGTCCAGACAGAGACATACCTTGATGGAGACCCTTGCTCGCCATCGAAAGTGAAGTCCAGCTCGCGTATCATCAAAACAAGGACCAGCTTCATCTCGATCATAGCTAGCTCCTGGCCGATGCATCTCGTGCTCCCTAGTTCAAAAGGCCGCCAAGCATTCTTTACAGGATGGAGCGGGTGTCCCTCTGTCACCAGGAATCGCTCTGGCAAGAACTCGGCGACCCGTGGCCATAAGTCGGGTCGGAGATGAACAGCCGTCGGACTCGTGAAGATGAGACAGTCATCCGTGGGATATACAACGCCACGGTGCACAATCTTGAAGGCGGGGCTACCTTGACGGTGTGTGGCTCCAATGGGATGGAGTCGCAGCGATTCTTTGATCACAGCGGTTGTGAAACAGAGGGCGTTCAGCTTGTTGGGGTGATCCGAGAGCACTTTTTCTGCAGCCTTGGGATCTGGGCCGAGGACCTCATCATGTTCAGCTCGAAGCTGCGATAGAACATGCGGGCTCTTGCCGATCTCATATAATAGCCAGCATATCGCTTGAGCAGTAGTGTCATGACCAGCCATGACGAACAGCTTGAGCTGCGATAGGACAATGGCAATAAACTCTTCGTTTGGCTCCACGCTTTTGATCGCTGCCTCCTCTCTCAGTTGCGACACTGCAAGGTCTATAACGGTTCTCTGGCTGCTGGTTTCTGGCCTCAGCCGTGACTTTATCTGTGGAAGTAGTGTGTCGTCCAAGGTCCTTGAGTTTACAGCGACGTCGTGTCGATATGAGGGGGTCAATCGCCCAATAATGGTCCGCAGGTTGCGTGCTTTCACGTGAGTAATCAGTCGTCTCAAGGCACGGAACATGGGTGTCGGGCCTTCTGTCTGTTCTCTCAACCGGAGGTCACTTTTATGACTAGATCAGTAATTTCGTATCGACCGACAGCCTTAATCATTATACTCACACTGATGTTCTCGTGATTATATCAAATGTCAACGCTGAGCTTTTGTCAAACAGAGTGAAGCTGTCCCCATACCCCCCGTCTGCGCCGACGTTGGACTTCAGCTGTGTAGCGAAGATACCGACCTCTTGGATGAAAATGGGAAACTGCGACAGAATATTCTGCATAGAGAAGCCTGGATTCAACCTTGAACGCCAGAGGCGATGAGTCGGTATATCCATAGACATCAAATCCTTGCCACCAGTCACTGGAGACATTGCCCACGAGAACATAGAGTGCCTCGGTTGAGGGTCTTTCTGCGTGAGCTGATAGCAAGCCTCGGGACTCGTTGCTAGGACGAACGGTTGAGACAAGAGTGGCCAAAGGTCAAGATAAATGACCGGGGGACACTCTTGCTTCTCTTGTGGAAAGTACTCGCGCCAACTGATCACGAGCTTACGGTGAACGTATGTGTCGTGCGCATCCTTCGGCAAACCCTCTTTGAGGCTCTTCATAAGAGGAATGTGGCCCAACAGCCATGAGTGAGGATGAGGGACGGGCTATGATCATGTTTTAACATCTCCGTGTTTGATGAGCGCGTCAATGGGCGCTTCTGTAGCGAAGCTGAAGTTGAACTTACAAGACCCTGAGCTTTCATGCCGCGGAACCTGAGTCTCGTCGATAGGCCTTGATAAAAGACACGAAGGAACCACAGAACCAGTATCAGAGCAACCGTCGCCCAAAGGGGGCGCAGCGCGCCCGCGGAGATGACCATCATTGTAGCGTGTGAAACCAGACAGCCAGGGAAATTTCTTGGAGCTGGGAGAGGGTGAAGGCACAAGCTGATATTCTATGCTATCCGCCTATTGCGGCAGCCGTCTCGTAGGTCGGCGTTTTTCGTGTTGGTCGCTAGAGTGGTAAGGGCAGATGACGACGCCGTACATGCAGGAGGAATAATCACTGAAGGTTCTTGTCTTAAGCAGGTGCTACAGTACCTACTGTAAGAAACTACCTGCAAAGGAACCAATATGTAGACGGGAGCAGGTGCCAGTGCTGCATTGGTGCATAACTGTGCACGCAATTCGTTTTTACTGGCAATGCATATAGGAGGGTATGCAGGGTACTTTTAATAAGGGATTCGAGCCTACAGCGCGCGTAAAGGCGAGTAAGCACCTGCGCCGTGCTCATGCGTTCCATTCTCATCTGTGTTGCACCAACATGCAACATGCAGTATGTACGTGCTGTCCTTCATCCACTCTCGCGCTCCGCGGCAGGCAGGTTGGGAAGTCCTAGCTTATCATGACATGTTATAATTACCTGGAGTACCGTGAGCCGGAGCCTTAGTTAACTAGGTAGCGTATCGTCACAACGAGACATGCACCACCACAGCTACGGTTGAAGAGTCGATTCTCGGTTCAGCTTCACATTGGGCATTTACAAGTGATAGGATGTTCGGAACACTCCGAAATGACGTGACGACGAACGGCCCTGGTCTCCTCTTAGAAGCGACCAACGCGCCATTCAGCAAGCAGCGGCAGGGCACGTTAACGAAGAATGCATGTGCCCAATGTCGACTGAGAAAGGTATATCATATTCCCTGGTCCCTCACATGACATCTCACTCACATCGTTTACTAGTCAAAATGTACAGGGGAAGCAGAAGGCTGCCACCGCTGCCGTGAAAGGCGTCTGCAGTGTCGGTATCCAATGACTCGGGGCGTGAAGCCTGGAAGGAATACAAAAGACTTGATTTCCTCGCCACCGAGCTCCCTGGAAGAGAACCAAATCGTGTCGTCCAGCAGTCGGGAAGACGAAGGAGCCACAACCGTTATCGAAAGATCGGGCTCAGTCGTAGAGGAAGCAGATGCGAGCGGGCACAATGCCTGGAGCCTGGGTAGTAATCCATCGTCCAACGACCGCTTCGACTTTGGCACAAGCTTCGAGTTCGCAGAAAGTGATGTCATGGTTGCACATGGCGCATCTACAGGCCTTTTTGATGACTTTGTGCCTCAATTGATATCGCCTGATGCATCTCAAAAGGGCCCAGACCGTAATGATAGTCACCATCATATCAATCACGGGGCCAAGGCCGCAGCAAACACATCCAATGGCAGCCCAGATAATTTTCACACATTCCACAGCCAGTATCAGTGCAGCTGTTTTGCTCAGGCCATCAGTGTTCACGAAAATATCGAAGTGAACTTAGTTGGTGTCCTTCATGACCATTCTGGCACAGCAGAAGAGCTATTGAAGCAACAAAAGAACTGTCTAGCGGAGTGCGAAAACCTTCTTGAGTGCAATCCATGCTGCTCAAGGTCGGACTACGTCATGTTGATTCTCTCAATGTGTATGAAGATAGCATCGAGCCTAGAGAATTCCTGGCTAGCGCTACCTTTGGTGAAGAGAGGTACCAGCGGGAACAGCGAAAGTCGGCAAATTACATCCCCAGCTGAAACTTCGGAGTGTAACCAGTTACTAGCTGGCCTTGGTCACATATTATATACAAGAAACTCGTATCACATCGCTCAACAAAAGGGTATACGGGGGAGTGATGGCAATACAGCCACCAGAGGCCTGCGGTCTGAACAACCTAATGGGTCACAAAGACTGGAGATTGGTGCATGGGAATTGGATGACGAAGATGAGATACATGTCTTTCGAAGCCTCCTTCTGGCTCGAGTGCAGAGATTCGGCTCATTAGCTCACAACTTGGAGAGGATGGTGGCTGTTAATGACTGGCCCGTCCACAAGGGGGTAGTTCTGGACCTCAAAGCCAACTTTGCAGAGATTCTTGATACTGTCGAGAATCTATTCAAGACAAAATAGGTCACGGGAAATTTGGTAGGTCAACAATGTATTCAGGTAGCCGTATAGTGTTCCGGCGTCGCTCAGGTCACACTGCTTTGAGATGCGTGGTTCCGCAACCTTGTCAAACTAGACCATGTCTCAGCGCGGACAGTTATCGTGACATTCAAAATTTGTATTGAGATCAGGCTATGCTAGTTGCGCAATCCCAGTGAAACCCACATACCACGCAGAGCTGGATATCATACCACCCACGCCACCACTCACACCACAGCTCAAGCTATTAGCTCCGCCGAGGCAATCTTCTCATCATTCACATTTGTCACCACCCCCGTCTCCTCATCCACCCCCTCATGATGCCCCTTCAGCCCAATCTCCGTCGTCGAGAACGCGTCCGCGGGATCGCGGTACGCCGGCACAAAGTTGACCGCGACCGAGTAGCTCGACGCCGCGACGAAGAAGGCGAGCGGGACCACCATGGCGAGGGCCGTGGAGTGGTTGTCCGCCGCGACGCCCGTTAGCGCCGGCACCAGCGCGCCGCCCGACACGCCGGCCACGATCCAGCCGGACCCGCGCTTGGTGTGGCGCCCGAGCCCGCGCATCCCGAGCGCGACGATGGTGGGGAAGCAGATGGACTCGAAGAACAGGACGACGTACAGCATCGACATGCCCGTCCAGCCGCGCTGCGTGATGGACGGCGCGATGAAGACGATGCAGAGCGTCAGGAAGACGAGGAAGACCCAGCGCGGCCGGTACCAGCGCATCAGGAAGACTCCGAAGAAGCGGCCGAGGGCGAAGCCGCCCTGGGCGCCGGACAGGAAGCGCGCGGCGGAGGAGTCGGTGGACCAGGGCTGGGTGTCGCGGACGTAGTTGATGAAGTAGGATGCGATGGCGATCTGGGCGCCCGTGTAGCAGAACTGGGCGAAGGCGGCGTGGAAGAGCCGGTACTGCTTCCAGAAGGGCTTGTCGTCGGCGTTGGCGTGCGTCTCGGTGGCCTGGAAGGCCATGTCGGCGTCGGTGATCTCGGGGATCGTCGACATGAAGAAGACGAAGGCCAGAAGGAAGACGAAGACGCCGATGGCGATGTAGACCCATTGCACGTTGCGGATGGCGTCCTCGTCGCTGAAGGTAAAGATGACGTAGGAGCCTAATACGGGCGCAATGACGGTGCCGATACCATTGAAAGCTTGGGAGATGTTGATGCGGATTTCAGAGTACTTGGGCGGACCGCAGACTATCAAAGTGAGTGAGTCTGCACGTATAGATGATAGGTAGTTATTTGGAACGATCTTATGTCTTACCAGTAATGTAAGGGTTTGCGGCCGTCTCTAGGGAACCGAGGCCATTGCCGACGATGAAGATGGCAACGCAGAAGCCGGCGAAAGAGTGCGCCTTGATACATGGGATGGCAATAAAAGCGCCGACACCTTTGGAACGTAAGTCAGATTTCACATGGTCTTGCAGTGCTCGATCTTCGACCTCGACGTACCGTAGAGGAAGAGGCCCCAGATAAACACAGCTCGATATCCGAAATGTCTCAGAATCCAGTTGGCGTGGCCCAGGGAAGCAAGCGGATATGCGCCGAAGTAAGCAGCTTGTAGACCAGCAGATCTCGCCTTGTCAATGTGCAGAGTATTTTGAAAATGTTTCTGTCGCAATCAAGATTAGTCAATGTAGTTAACCCGAGATTTGTTTTCACAGCTCCTATCTTCAACGGCAAATCCTGAGGCCAGCCCTGAGGCCAGCAGTTCTCTACAGACTGTGAAGTGTTCTCTGACTCACATTGAGCGTATCCAGGAGTCCGTATGAGAAGCCCCAGAGGAAGAAGAGAATAGTGACGATACAGATCGGGTAGAGGGACTCCCTCAACGTGAGTTCAGCGGCCCTCGTGCGGCGATCATCGCGAGCTTTGAGCGATCTTCTCGCAACGAATTCCTTCAAGCCCATTCTATCGACTTCGTCCTGGAATACTTCTCGATGTGTCGACTTCTATTGTTGACATTCGAGGGAAACGACAAGATGAGGAGACGGGTTGGGAGAGCTCAGCACGGCAAGTGGAGGGAGGATGGTACGGATTATGTATAACTACGAACGATGAGAGTCGTGGGGTTTCTCCCACGAAACACACCAATACCAAAGGTGGTAGTTACTTGTCTGTGCTGCGTATGTTGGTAGGAAAAAGTGAGTACCTACCGAGATTCTTGTATGTTCTCGGGTTCCTCGCGAGACCTGTATGTAATTAATGGTTCTGACAATAGTCCCACTACCAAGATTCTCCATTCCTCCATCCCGAGGACTGAGGAACCTGGGGTTGGCAGGTTTGCCGTGGTGCTCACTGTGGGGGAGGCGTCTCAGAACCTGCCTAGGGGCAATGGGAAATGGGGTATGGCTGGGGATGCTGGGGCGACGATCTTGGGGGCGGACTTGCAGCTAGAATACGGAGTAGCGCCATGCGGAGAGACCGCGATTAGCCCGAGCACGTATCGTAATTACATATGGTCTTTATTCTCGGTGGTCAGTCATGGCAGTGGTCCTGTTGATTCTCATGGCATCGTCATGGCCACCCACTCCTTATCGCGTTTGGTCACGCGCTCTTCATCTGCTCTATCACGGAATATGTATTATGCACTTCTCGTTGATAGTCAGCGGGTGCATCTGCGCCATGCGCGATTCCGTAGTACCGGACCTATCCAAGGTACAAAGGGGGACGCTGACCGTCTACCGGCCCGGCAAATGTCCCGTGAGCGAATCCGATGACTGCCCAATTCAAAGTCATCTCATCTAGTCTCATCTCGAACATACCCCCGCATGCTGCCTCGCTGTTACATTGTCCCGAGAAACGAGTGTCGCACTAGTCTCGCGCCAGCTTTAGTGACCAGCTCAAGCCTCGCTAACTCAAGCTGTACAGATCCTCTTGGGTAGCACTCTTTGACGCAGAGAGCAGACTAGAATATCTCGGCGAACACTCTGCGCCCAATATAGCAGTCGTGTTGGCTAGCGAGGCCGCGAGCAGCCCGCAAGCACTGTGGGGATTGGCAAGTGCACTTGCGTTGGCGCCAAGCGAGCCAATGGATACGACTACGCTTCGATTCTAGGATCGCATAGACTTCATGCACGGCACTTATATATTCTCGAATCAGGCATCAGATGGTTGCCTCAAGGTTCTTGACTGAATCCCTCCTGTGATTAAGGTCAGCTCCGAAGTACACGTTGGCCATACTGAATCAGCATAGAAACAATCAGCCACATCGAGTAATTTGCATCGCCATGGAGGCGACATGTCTGCACTTTTGACCGGATGCAGAGATCCTAACCACTTTCGAACAATTCGACGTCCAATGGTGGTCCTCTTGACAGATGAATATGTATGATTGAGTCAGCGGAGATGATAATAATTCGAGGGACAAGGAACGGGTTGTCAGTGTAAAAGTCAAACAAATCATAAGGTAATTTATAAAGAGCTTGATGTCTCATAAGATATTGGCCAGTATATCCTAGTAAAGAGAGGTTTCTCCATTCGGCTATTTAAAGGCCAGAAACAACAAAATTGTCGTTCTGCATAATGCCTCTCTGGCTTGGTCAAACCGGCGTCTAAGCTTCAAGGGTCAGCATTCCAGTGCTGCAGGCCGTCAGAAATCAAGTCGTCTTCGATAAAACGGCTGCAACTTCAAAAAATAGCTCATGCTTCGTGGCATACCTGAGGGATATAATAGATGGTCGATGAGAGTTGAGGCAGACTGCTCAATTTGAAGCAGTGCGTAGTCTGCCTATATTTTCTTCAAGACATTTGTAAGGTGAGAGCTGAAGTCGGCATCCATGGCTGCGACTGGCTGCCAAATTCTTTTCATAGCCTTGACTGTTGATGACATGGAAATAGAAGGCGGTATATATCAATGAGCGAGGTAGATCGAGGACTTGCTATCATGTAAAATGGAGGACCTGATTTACTGGCATGTGATGCCAAAATGTGACGGATGGGAATTTGAGAAAATGACTCCGATTGAGGGATATCATGTGAGGTTACGGATAACATAGACCCGGGCATAATGGAAGAACGGCCCTGCCTGTTCATCTGGAGTATCGTGTGAAGCAAGGAGGAGGAAATGCAGAGGCAGACATCTATTAAGGAAGCGAATTTCTTTACCACGATCGGCTGTCGTGGTACATGAAAGACCGAGAACTGAAAGAGATCAAAGAGTAGGAAATGGTGAAGACTTCGGTTTAGGTGGAGAGTGCTTGAACAAGGTACCTGCTAGAACGGCTGGCACTCCGGACAACTTGATCAACATCGAGGGATGCAGTCGCGATCCGAGTTGGCCACTGCAAGCACCACTGGACACAACTTCATTCATCAACTGTATCTATCTGTCGGCTACCTGTCCGAATACAGAGAGTAACTGCGTATAGGCGAAGACTATTTGCTCTCGAACATTGATGAGGCCGACACTTAGAGTAAGGCAACTCAGGGCTCGCCCTCTCTGGAGCATACCGAGGCCCTAGATCCAACAGTATCCAACACAAAGAGATGAGGCTGCCCATGCCCATCTACACGCTACGTTTTCTGCTATGAAGCATCCATGAACATGCTATCCGGGCCGTAACTAATACATGATCCGAACGATCTGCACGTCTTGATGACAACTGCCTACTGACTACTGACTGTCTCGGAAACTATGGGCTAAGGGTATCATCATTCTCACGCACGCACGATGAAGGCTGATTGTAAAATCGAGGTATGCGCCCTCACCGTATTTCCTTGTAGACTTTCACAGCCTGAACCGTCGTATCTTGTGCAGCTAGGTAGGGCCAAATCACATCAGGTGACAAATTCCAGCAATAGCTGGTGATTTAATCATCTTGCCTGTTCTTATATGGACCGGGTCGATCAGAAAGACCACAGAGATACCACGACTCGTGTGGAGCGATCAGTATGTCCGACTCGTGGCCAAGCATTATAAACCAGTCTATTGTACAACCTCCGTCGGGAAGTGTCGTGTCTCTGCTTCTAGATGCCTATATGGTCTATCGTCTATGCATCTACTATTCAACAGATTTCCCAGAGATCAGGGGACCCTCTGAGTTCTCCCCCAAAATCCTTTTGCAAATGACACTTGCAAGAGAAGCTTGTCCATCCAGTCCGGCAGCGCCCAGTCTAAATGCAAACATGAAAAACAGCCTCGCCCAGATGTTATGATAAGCTGCTCATGGTCATTGCGATGGTGTCCTTTCCAAGATAAGAGTCTAGAAGAGCGCGACTCCTATATCCCGGTAAAGGTATCGCTCTTGTCCAGTATTATGTCCACCTCTCTACCCTTCATCCCCAGCATTGAGCTGAATGCATCTATTTCGCAATCTCGACACCGCCGGTGACACCAAGCGCTCGCTTGATCTCGCCTGAAAAATTATATTAGTACCGCATCGCTGTGACGTTATATTCAGGGGCATAACTTACCGTAGATGGCGAACTGGCCGGCAGTCAAGGTACCAACCATGAACAGACGGGCACCAATACCACCGAAGGATCCACGGAGGCCAAGCTCCTTGGCGATCTTGATCAGACGGCTGGTGGTGCCCTCACCGGGAAGACCCTTGGTCTTGTTGATCTTGGAAAGCATGGTATCGGCGGGCTGAGAAACGATGGCAGCGGCGAAACCAGCCATCAGACCTGAACCAAGGTTGATAGTGGTCTGCATGCCGTTGGACAGATCCTTCTTGGGGAACTTGCGGAAGACAGCCTCGGCAACCTTCTCAAAGACGACGAACTTGGTAATGGTGTAAGGAACCCTTTATTTAGGTTAGCACAGGGTACGGCAGTGGGTTTTGATATCATGGGAGAGTGCATGCTTACTGCTTGAAGAGGATAGGACCGAAGCCAGCGTAGAAAGCGCCGAAACCTTCCGACTTGAGCATCTTAGTGAAGCCACCGATCAGACCGTTGGCGTAGGTGGGCTCGGAAACGAGACGGATACGGGTAGCCTCAAGAGGGCAGAGGGCGATATCAGCGAAGAACTCGGCGGCACCAGCAGAGGCGCAGTAGACACCAGTCCGGTAGTTGGAGGCGGTCTCAATACCCAGGGCATTGATCCATTGTTGCTTGAAGAACTCGTATCCACCGAACTTGAAGGCACCCTGGAGGAAGTAACCGGCGAAGGTAGGGCCGGCACCAGTCAGCAGCGCACCGGCGCCCTCGTTGGCAATAACCTTTCGGAAACCGCCGATCATGCCGTTGTTGTAGGTGACGGGGTCGAGCTGGATTCTCGTCTTGACGCTAGAAGGAACATCAATCAGCAAATGGCGGATGAGGTCAACGCGAGGTGGTCATCACATACACATCGACAGGGGTCAGACCACCGTGGGTAACCGAACAGCAGATGGCACCAGCAAGAGCGAAGCCAGAGTACAGAGCGAGGCCGCTCTTCTGGCCGGGCATGTTAGCCGCAGCCTCGCGGGCGACGGCATCGATCTTTTGCGCGGGTGTAGAGGAAGACATTGTGACTGATAAGACGGAGAAAACGAGGAGAAAACACGAAACTGAAAGATAAATGGGTGAGTGGAGAGTCGACGACAGAGACGATCGGTCGTTCGAAGGATTGAAGCCCAATTGGCAGTGCCTTGGGTCGGTGATGAGGAAATGAGATGGGTTGAGGTTTTTTTCTTGTAGCAGAGACGAGAAAGGAAGCTGTCCTTGTCGGCTTAACAATTCTTTTTTTTCTTGCGCGCCGGAACAGAAGGCTGGAAAAGCGGGTAAAATGGCAGTCCAGTCGTGTGTCCACTAGGAAATTATCGGAATCGCGCGATAAGCCACACCTGACTCGGGAAGGCCCATTAGTGTCCAGCAGCAAAGGGTGAGAGTCCAGCGCTGTTCCTGGCAGACTTTAGCGGATTCTGACCACTAGCACGCAGGGCCTGGGGCACATGTTTCCAATAGTAAGGTCCTGCGTATGAGGACATTGCTTAACCAGGTTGCATCTGTGGCTGGTGAGGCGGCCCGTGCAAATCTCCTATCTACAAAAGCTGTTTCAAGTCTTTACGGCTGGGGTTGCATTCCGCCCTACGACTCTTCGTGGTGTCTCTTTACAATCCTGGAAATGGCGAAGACTATTCCGTATTTGACAAGTATGATGATGATGTTGTTGTTGTTGTTGAAGTTGAGATGTCATTTTGTGTGCCCGTCGACACAATCTGGTGTCCTTCAGATGGACCTACCGGTACCAGTCATTGCATACCTAACTTTGGGGTGCGAGTCAAGCCTGTCGGCAGCCCCTTCCAGGATGTTTGCGGAAGACAAGTCCAATCGCCCCAACCTCCTGGCTGAGCCTTTGGCCGCCATCGTCTGCTGTAGGAGGTTTCCAACGTAGGTATTGGGGAGGTGAGTATCAAGTCTTGCCACTGGATGACGGGCAATATGCGTACCCGGTCTACGGTAGCCTCATTGATCAGTTGAAAACGATACTGTCGGGTCTTCCTCAACTCACTCGGGCATGTTTAATATACAGGTCGACACAGTAATACAAGACAGAACCATACATTGACTGATGTGCTCCTGAACAGTACGCAAACCCGGGGAAGGAAAAGTGTTGCTCATCTCGTAACCAGCGCGTGCGTGCCATAAGGATCTTCATGGTATTTTGTAACATATCTTGTGTCTCACAACTATGCCGTTGAATGGCTTGGATGTCTACCGGTGGCCACACAGCTTCTCGCCAGTCACAATCGTGAAGAGGATTGCGGGGTTGAAATCGCGGATCAGATCATGCTGTCACATCAAAAGCGACGACCTCCTGTCCAGGCTCCTCGCAAATACGTCGTGGAGAGATGCCAAGTCTCCATCGACTGCCAGGACTATTCGTCAAGATGCCAGTCACCATTGTACTTCCGCATCAGCCGCGTCCGTGCCAAGATGTATGTCCAGAGAAGTCCGACCTGCAGTTCCTCGCAAAGGCTTGTCCCAAGGATGCCATCCAACCATCTGGTACGGGAATACATATATGCGAAGGCACCTGGAAGGACATCACCGACTCTGACAATATAATCGCCTTATCGGACGGTTTTTTGCGGGTGCGTATGAGGCTTTCGCCAAGCATACGCATCTCGTCCTCCGTCCCGAGGAAGTATGGTTGATCATTTTGACGCAGGTGAGCTTCTACATGAAAGCCAATTCCGAGTCCGTGAGGCATCTATTCGCCAGTCATCAAGGACAGAAGGAGATCTGTATCCATTACACCGACGTGCAGACGGTCATGAACACTTTCAGCACCGCCATCCAGCATTGTGTGGAAACACCATGGCTTTAGGGGTGGATCCTGCCCAACTTCAATACCACGCTTCCAGCTGATCGACTGTCAGCCAATACGCTCATGGTGGGGACGATGCAGGCTTACTTTAAACACAGTTTCGATGGCGTATATGGTATCCCGTCCATTACCCTCTTGGGAGACATGGAGGACTAGGAAACACTTCTTGAAAAGCTGAATTACGTGCAATTCTTCGGCAAGGAACCGATCCAGTACATGGGGCGATTGGGATCTCTGCTAGAGAAGTTCGTGTTGTCCTTCCACGACCCGACCACTGAAGAAATAGTCCGTTCCTGGGATGGAATTGTGGTTGCAGAGCGGGGCGGCCGTAGCAGCCGCCCCGACTTGGATATCAGCGGCTGGATTCTCGACCCCTTCAGATGGGATGTGGAAGGAAGACCGACCAGAGCAATTGTGTCTGGTACACTTGCGAAGAGCCTCTCAGCTGGCGCTCCAACAAGATATTACGACGCCCTGAAGCGCCCGGTTCCTGGCGATGATCCCGATTTGCTTGTCTATACAAATAATAATCTAAAGAACTCGCCAGGTTGTGCAGAGAAGTCAAATGCCGACAGATCTGGGTCGGGAAAACTGAGAAAATATACAGATCAGCTTACGGGGTTCAGCTGTCTGTGTGGTTTTCTGCAAGTCTTCAAGAGAAAACATGTGCAAGTCGGTACTAAATCCATCCACCTGTTCTCTGAAGAGGTGACCGACACTCCAAGGTCAACTGGTGGTAATCACGACACTCCACTGCCTCAATATCTCAAATCTTTGGATAGCCCCAAGGTCTCTTGGAAGCCAGAAAATGCTCCCCTGTGGAAGGAGACGGTCCATCCGGATATGCCAAAATCAGACTTAAATAAGCCCGGTCCTTCATTCCCGGGCAACGCTAAAAAGCAGGGAGAGGTGGCGGAGAAGAAGGAGGAGGACGAAGAGATACTGAGTAACGACATGGCACCGGCAGGGGATTACCTAGAGACGCATTCGGTGATATCATTTTCGCCCATCGACTTTCCTGGCCCTGGGTATTAGCATTTGTCAGAACACGAGTTGAAGCAGCACCCAGCCAGGTCAGACCTCATTCAACTTGCGGGCGAACCAGGCAAAGAGCATGTTACGCTTCAGCCATTGGGCGGTTGGATGATGTTTGGCACGAAGGATAGCTCCAGCCAGCTGTCAACGATGGGTCAGGATTTCCAGATGACGAATGCGTCGCATCACAAGCCCAACTAAGCGCTTCGCTGTAGTGTAAGACCAAGGGATAGCAACGAGAAGCCATAGTGAATGGGAGTGCAGGTCGTAAAGAGGGGGTGCAATGTGAATAAGTGCGTTTACGTAGCACGCAGTGTCGCGGTCAGGCACCACGATTATACTGACAGGAACGAGCAGTTGTTACCGCGCCATCTTCCCGTGCCAATCTTCAAAGGCTTTGGCTGTAGCCCTCAGCTACTGCGCGACAGCGGGAGCGGATACGGCGACGAACTTCCCATCAAGAGCGGTAGATGCTTGTAGGTCGAATAAGGCGGCTTATATGTCAGCTTGTTCATTTCCGGCGTCGAACTGTCCTTCGGCAAGCACGCTGCTTTCGACTGTGACCACGACAAGTGTTGACAAACATGTCAAGGTGACGACAACGATGACTGATACAATAGAACCTTTAACCCCGCCAGCTACGACGACTCCTGCAGCCACAACATCGTCCTCGACAACGGGTGTAGCAGTCAGTAGTACTTCGTCTGCCTCCAAGAGTGGTCTTTCATCGTCTACACTTGTGAGCTTGACAGGCTGGGGCGGCTGCGTGTATGGTCTAGATGCAGACTGGACGTTTTCCACTGTTTACATGGTCGATGGTGAATCAACGAAAGCTCAGAAAGCGGTCGTGGCTGGCTTAGATCAAACTATTCAAGCTCAGAGTACTCAGGTCCGAGCCCAGGCGTCAGACTCTATGGAAGTCCCCCCAGCCGTAGGTGTCCCAAGTCAAACCCGGACTCTGTGTCTTTGACATGAATTGGTAAACAGGACCCACCTAATACATCGTCGACGCCTATGAAGCCATCCTCTAGCATCACGGTCTTCTCCACCATATCCCTAACAGATTCACCTACCGATTCCGTCATCGCAAGCGGGACACCTGAAGGGTTTCACACCGATGTCTTGGCCGGTATCATCGTAGGCGCGGTCGTCGGCGCCATGCTCATCCTAACCATCGCGGTATTGATATTCCGTAAGAAGAGGAGGTTGCGTCGCAGATTAGCTCCGCCGCCGGTATCTTCTAAGGCAAATGACTCGAGTACGGGATTTGACGTGCAGTACGAGTAGAAGCCACCGGTGGAGCTGCCTCACCAGACCGCTGCCGCGAGGATGGCTGAACTGCCGTCGTATCTGGTTCCCTGGGAGCTGCCGGGTAATCCGGCCGGTGCGAGGTTAGTCGGTCATTCAGAGTAGATACCCAAGGAGGACATCTTCAGATAGTTGGAGTAGCTGGCATCGGGATTTCAGGACTCATTATATATCAGAGAATTTGCTTGCGATGGCCGTGAACATGGCAACGAAAACACTGTGCGAGGACAGACACCTTTTTCGGTGGAAGCTGCGATGGTCCTTTCAGTGATCGAACGACCGCATCCGTTCATAATTGATAGTTCCTTTTTGACCGGCAAACTCGTTCGAGGGCGTAGAACAATGAAGTTTTCCCCCCAACCTCTAAATACTCCGCCTTTGTGTGACTAGTCCTCGATGAAGGAGTGTTCTCTAGTAGGCAAGTGCGCCCGATGAAGATGAATTTGATTGTGTGTCTTACTGCGATCGCGCCGAAACACTCACGATGGGCGAGTAAGTGCTCTAACCTGAATCCCCTCCGAAGCACAGCCGGGACTCGCCGGGCTTTTTGGAATAACCATTCTGACTTTGCCATCCATCGCGCAGCTGGGATCCAGCGGACTTAGAGCGCGTAAGGAACCTTCTAGCCCAGTACTTCGACCGCGACGAGAACCGGCGCTTCGAGTTCGAAGGACGCCTTGGCAGCGGTGCGAACGGCCTGGCGTGGAAAGTGAAGTACACGACGCCGGTGACCGCCTCACCGCCGCCCACGCCAGCCCCAGCACCGCCTGCGCTGGGCCGTGAGGGGCTGCCCACGCCTCCTAGCAGTAGTGCGCCGCCGCACTTCGCGACGCGTCGTATCGTGCTGAAGACCGATCGCTTCTATCTCAATGTCGATGAGGACTTCGACCCGGCGGTTGGCGTCGGGACAAGCCCGATGCAGGAAGAGAAGAAGTGGCTTAAGGTACGAGGACGGGAAAACCTGGGAGGGGGCCATGAAGGTTACGGTAGAGAGTTAAGGATATATTGGGCTGACGGGATCAAAGGTTTTAGGATGGGCACTGCATGTTGTCAAAATCATCGAGCCTCCCTCGGACCCTCTGGCGCAGACATTCCCCGGGGTTCGACCACATTGTATGGATGTCAATCATTGGTTACATATGGAGTGGCTGGAAAAGTAAGTCACTCTGATGTTTCCTCGCTCTCGAGCACACCGGTTCTGCAACTAAAATGACCTATTCGCAGTGGAGTCCTCAAGACATTCGTACAGAGAGCTTTTGAAGAGGGCCTGCAACCACCACTGCCTAACAGGCTACTCTGGAGACTACTCATGTGCTGTATGTCTCATATCCAACTCAGACAGGCACGGGGGACGATGATGCTGAAACCACCACACAGTGATACGGATGTGCATCGCTATGGCCTGGCCTCCAGAACGTCCCGACGAAGAAGATCCGGCTCAGATTTTTGAACGAGCCGAGACAACGAAACCCCGACGACGCCTGATTCATGGAGATATGCACAACGAAAACAGTAAAGGTGAAGTTTCCCTCCTAGAGACTAAAGTATTGACAACGTCACAGTCATGATCGGAACCTTACTGCCGCACGCGGGTAGCGAGCACGATCTTACACCCGTTCTAAAACTGATCGACCTGGGGAGCATGACGGAGGAGGATGAGCACCCGTACGTATAGATACCTATGAGCATCAAAACGGTGGAAAGTAACTGTATCTAGAAGCAACGAGGAAAGTGCGATAGCTCAGAATCTCTTCGAAGTCGGCGCTGTAAGTGATCACCATCATATCTAATCTCCCCAAAGAAATATCTTAACCACCCTTAGTTAATTTTGAGCCTCGCTACTCTCGAAGATGTCGATATGGGGGATCTGTTCATGAGCAACTATCCGACCTTCACAACGAGGCGCGGAGGACCCCCGATCCGGACAGCCGCGAGACAATTACTTCCCGACGTCAGCGGCAGAGTCCCCGTCCCGGGCTTGGACGGCGACCTGCGCAACATCATATGCCGCTGCCTCACACCCGACGAAGACCAACGGCCAAAAGTGAGGCCTCTGGCTAACCTCGTGCTCGGAGCGATTGATCAGCGGGACGAGAAGTGGTATGAGGACCGCGGGTACTCTGGAGACGAGTCAGACGAACATATAAGGGGGATTGTTGATCAATTGATTTTCAATACTAGTGATCGAGATAGCGCGCCAGAAATGATGGATGTTTCGTGATCCGATACAGGGACCTGAGGTTGCATGGCGCTTACCATCCCGGTACGCGTCACGGTAGGTAGACCAAGACGGCACTCATTCGGTCCTCGGTATCGACGGAGCTCAGGCAGGCCTGTATCGATCGAACATCTATCCATATTTATCTGATAAGAATTCGCCGGCGACTTTGGCAGATACAGACCTCAAAGCTGCCTCGGCCGGTTGTAACCTCGGAACCTTGGCGGAGGGGTCTGACTGCATTCCTCAGATCCCTTGCCCAAAACGGCAACGACATCGCGCAATGGCCGACCACACATTCCACAGCAACGCTCAGCTTCAGAGTAGAAGTGCAGTCTCCATGATGTGCGCTATCACGAATACCACGGCGGTGACGTTATGTCGGAATCTGGCGACAGTACAGACCTTCAGCACTTCAGCTACAAGACAGCGCCGGCGCCTCTCTCTCTCTCTCTTTGAATAGCCTCTGGAAGGAAGCCTTGTCTCATCAGATCGCGTAACAAGGACAGACCTCTCAATGAGCGCATGATACTCGGAAAGATTCAGAATGGCGTACTTTTCGCTTAATACATGGCCATTCAACGTGGCCTCTCGAAATCCTCGCGCGCTCGTGCCCATCGCCGTAGGAGGCTATCTCCTTCTCGTTCGCGCCTTGCGGTACCGCAGACGAGATGGCTGGATCAGGGACTACAAGAAAAAGTACGGCTCGTATGACCGAGACTCCCTATCCCAGATGACGCTGGACGACGCATGGCCGATACTGCGAGATATGACATCGATGGAGTTCCCCAGCATCTTCTCCATATCCGTCTTCTTCGCCCTGTTCAAGGTCAGCCACGACCTCCCTCCCCATCCCTCTCTCTACGCACCCTCGAAACACCGCACCTGACCCATTCTCCCCCCCAGACCTACGGCATCCCCACCATCTCCCAGCTCCTCCTGCACACCGGCCAGCTCGCCAGCGACACCACCGCCTCCAAGCGCGCCACCGACACCGGCGTCCTCGTCTCCGAGTTCGTCATGAACGGCCCCGACTCCGCCCGCAAGTTCCAAGGGATCGCCCGCATGAACTACCTCCACGCCCGGTACCGCCGCGCCGGCAAGATCTCCGACGCCGACATGCTCTACACCCTCGGCCTCTTCGCGCTCGAGCCCGCGCGCTGGGCCGACGCCCGCGACTGGCGCCCGCTCACCGACCTCGAGCGCTGCGCCCTCGGCGTCTTCTGGCGCGACATGGGCGAGGCCATGGGCATCCCGTACGCGCTGCTGGAGCCGCACCTGGGGCCGCGGCGCGACGGGCTGGACTGGCTGGCCGCGGTCGACCGGTGGAGCGTCGCGTACGAGGAGAACTGCATGGTGCCGGCCGAGTCCAACGAGAAGGTGGCGTGGGGTACGCTGGACATCATCATGTTCCATACCCCGGTGCGGTTCCGGGGCTTCATGCTGAAGCTCGTGAGTGCGGTGCTGGAGGACAGGTTGAGGACGGCGATGAAGTGAGTTGCCGTCATGTTTTTTTTTTCCTTATTTTCTTTTTCTTTTTCCCGGGTAGTTTTGAGCTATCCCGGTTAACTTTCCTCATAGTATCGTGGAGCCGAGCCCTGTTCATCGGGGCATCATGAGCACATACTTCACACTCCGTGCCTGGATCATCCGGTACACGCACCTTCCACGCTTCTCTTGGCAGAAGCAGGAGTTCTTCAGCGAGGAACCAGACCCAAAGACTGGGAAATACTACGCTATGCAGTATGTCTCCCACCCGTGGTACATGAAACCGACATGGTCGTCGAGGTGGGGGTTCGAGGCTTTGCGAACAAGGATATATGGTGGTATACTACCTGGCGATGAAGGGGGAAAGTACCATCCAGACGGTTATCATATTGAAGAGGTAGGGCCGGAGGGCATGAAGGGAAAAGGCGAGAACGAGATGAAGATGATCAAGTCAGATTTGGAAAACAGGCGTATGGCACAGGGGGGCTGTCCCATGGGTGCGGTAATCAAGGCTTGATGTTGAACTATTCAATGGTGTTAACTTCAATCCAAAGGAGCTCCAGTAGTTGGCAGTCTCCCTTTTCTAAATGAGTCTCCATCATGGTCCCTTTCGGTAGGTATTTGGCATTGAACTGTACAGTTTCGCGATACGTACTACGGCCACCTGGGGGGCGGTTTGGAATATAAATCAATCGTTAAAGCTTCTGGTACAGCTATAGCTTTCTATATACTGCTTCAACCATCGAGCCGAGCCACCCCACGCCTTCCACCAGTGCGCAAAGCTCATGAGCCGGTTGTCATAAGCATAAATTCTTTCCTTAACTCCGTGTGTTGTCAAGAGACAGGTAATGTACACCTTATATCGTACGCCCGTCGTGCCTCTCTCTTTCTTTGCCCGATTTCGTAGTGCGCTCAAGATGAAATATAATAATGACGAACAAACCACCCTATCTCCGATGCCATGCTGTCAAGATGAAGCAAGGGCCACGAATGAGCCCCTGCTTCGCCGTGACTATGGGTATATGGGGAAGTGATGAAAATGTCAACCGAGAGAGACCGGTTACACCATTCCCTATTTACGCCGTCTCCTTTTCCAGAACTCCGGTAACTGTAATGTCTGTGCGATTCGCTAGAAAACAACCGCCCGCCCACCTTTTGCTAAAAAAAAAAAAAAACATCATCGAGCACGAAAGTTTCGAGCGTATGCTGCTTCTCGGGAAGCTTATTATACGTTTTGCTTTCCACAGCTGCGGTTTTGACCCGTGCATGGCGATTTCTACATGCCCTGCGGTGTCATCTGCATCCCATTCTGCTGTCTCATCTGCTGCTGGGCTTGTTGCTGGCGAAGCATATTGTGTACAACCTCTTGTGCTTTCATAGCACAGGTTCGTTTGAACTTTTCAAGTATATCAGGTGGTATATGTTGCTCGCTGCCGTATTGTGCAGCGAGACTATTGATATTGGCTTGGTAGAGCTGCGCTTGCCGTTGACGAATCTGCATCTGAATAGCCGGATTCATTCCCATTTGCCCCTGTTGGCCTCGTTGTTGCAGCTGAGACATCTGTTGCATAGCCGCCAATTGCTGCGGGCTCATGCCGCTCATATTCATATTCATGAAATTCTGGTTACCCATCTGTTGATTGGGCATTTGGCCGTGTATTTGATGTTGTTGTTGCTGCTGTTGCTGTTGCTGCTGCTGCTGCTGCTGTTGTTGTTGCTGCTGCTGCATGTGATTGAGCTGTTGCTGGTAGCGTTGCGTAATTTGGGCCTGCTGGGCAGCATTCAACATATTTGGATTTTGCATGTTCATGTTCATCATCTGCTGGCGTAAGAGCTGTTGCTGCAGAATTTGCTGTTGAAGTTGCGGGTTCTGGCCATTCATCATATTGCTCTGCATGGCCTGCATCTGTTGCTGCTGGGCAATCCGCTGTCGCTGCTGTTGCTGCTGTGCGTGTATTTGGGCAGCTAACATCGGGTTGTTTGCGGCCTGACCCATGTTCTGTTGGTTCATGAGCATGGCATGGCCCATTTGCGAGTTCTGAGCCATCATGCCCGGAGGCGGGCTGGTCTGGGTCATACGAGGCGTAGGCATTGGTCGGTTGATCGGAGTACCCATTGGCATCTGTGGAGTGGCGGCACTCGGTATACGAGGTGTGCCCGAAGGATGGCTTTGCTGACTGCCTCTAGCAGACATACTGACGGCCATTGGGGCAGACATTGGGCCGTGAGTTTGGACAACAGAGGACGGCCTGGCCGGACTGCCACCCATACCCGAATTCGTCTGCGACATGGGCACGTTGCCCACCATTGGACTTGACATGTTCTGTGGCGTGTTTTGTCGCACCACCGGAGACGAGACCGGGGGCTGAGAGACGCCTTGGGGGAAGCGATGTGCTGCTTGCGCCGTCATACCATTGGGCATCTGGACGTTTTGCTGAGGATGACCATGCGACGGCTGCGGCATCTGGTTGATCTGGGAATTTGAAGGCGACTGAGCCGCAGCTGCCTGAGCTTGAGCTTGCGCTTGCGCTTGGGCAGCCTGTTGCTGCTGTTGCTGTTGTTGCTGTTGTTGTTGCTGCTGCTGTTGTTGTTGTTGCTGCTGCTGTTGCTGCTGCTGCGCCATCCGACGTTGATTTTCGGCTTGCTGCTGTTGGCGAAGCTGAGCCTGTTGCTGCTGCTGTTGTGCTTCTCGTTCGCGTCGCAGTTTTTCTTCGGCTTGGCGTTGGAGCATGGCCTGTTGCTCCTGTTGTTGCTGTTTCTGAGCATTGAGCTTCTTCTCGTTTTCGGCCTGGCGTATCTTTTCTTGCTCTTTCTTCTCAGCATGTTCCTTCTGAATCTGAGCCAAGACCTTAAATCTCTCAAACCGGGGCTCGAAGGTCGTGTTGCCAGTCTGTCCGCCACCGTCCCCTCCATCAGCAACGTTCTGAGCATTGCCAGCATTAGGGGCGAGGCGCTCGTCGTTGCTTAACATGTACTTCTCTTGATCTGCAGCTAGAGCTTCGTCCGCAGCTCTCTCAGCGACTGTGCGTTTTCGAGTTTTCGGTGGCGGCGCAGGCTCTCTGTGGTTTGGCCCAGCCATCTTCTCCAGGAGTTTCGTCGTCTCTTCCCTGGACTTCGTGGGCTCCAGGTACAGCGGCCCAGCAGTGGCGAGGAGAATTTGCGATTCGGCAGTGTAGATGTCGCTTCCTTCCAACTCCATTTGTTCGCGTTTCGCCCTTTTGGCGGACGGTGGCATCCCAGAAGTCGTTGGAGTGGGCGGCATAACTGTCATCGGTGTTGGCGGAGGCATAGCAGACGCGTCAGCGCCAGCTCTCACATCACCGGATCCTCTGGGAGTAGACGCCTTGAGTGCCAAATCCATCTGCAGACTTTGGTCTGTAGGATGAAGAACCAGAGTGCGGACCATGGCTTTGGAAGGCTGCGCCTTACTCTTCTTATTATCTGAGGGCGCGGATGGTGCTGGCATGTTCTCCTTGTCCTCTGTATTCCCGTCTGCCATTTTCCCGTTGTTAGCCTCTGAGAGACCATTCTCCGAACCATTGTCTTTGGGATAAGGTGCATAGCTCGATGGGGTAATATAAGGGTTGTAGTTATGAATCGAGAAAGGTGTGATCGAAGGTTCGGGTTTCGACGCAGGCCGTGGGGTGTCCTTGGACTCGGCTGCCACCGATTTATGATCGTGTAATTGTACAATCAAGCAACCCTCGTAGAAAGGGACACCGGCTTCGGTAAAGTATTTCAGCAAGTCGTGTGGTACGGTTCGACTTCGAACATGTTCTAGGAACAGCTTCATAGGAGACTTATATGGGAAGATGCCATCTTGGGAGTCGAAACGGAAATGGTTAGGATGGAGATGCACAACTAATGATGGTGGGTTTCCAGCAAATTTCTTGAGAATATAATCATCCGTAACAAACTCGGGGCGGGGCTCGAAGGATAAGGGTATGGTAGGATCCTGAGCTATGCCAGCCGACCTTAGCGCTGTGCCATTCCTCTGCGCCCGCGTGCCACCTTGGTTGAAGGTATCACGGCGCGAGCGAGGTGCAGCGGGCCGGGATGAAGTTGCATTGACTGCACTAGCCGAGGCGGCGTTGGAGGTTTGTTTCGCAAGGGCGGGCGGAGGTTTCTTCGTCGACATGGAGGGAGATGGCGATTGGGAAGTAGAGGCGCCATTTGTCTGGATACCCGGAGGCGGTGGGCGCTTGATCTTGGGCGGGACAGGCGGGGGAACAGCAGTCACAACCGGAGCCATGGCCACGGCTCTGCGCACCATAAGGCGAACAAGAGCACGTCCAGGCAATGGCCGCTAGCGACGGTGACAATGGCTACAGAAGCGTCGATGCTAGCATTGGTCGGGGCGAGGAACCCGGTGCGGTATGAGATGATATCTGTGCAGCTGTGCAAGCGGCGCGTGTCCCAGCTTCGTGGTAGTATTTGTCGGATAATGTCGCGACGTTGGAGGGGGAACCGAGAATCGCAATGATTATCGTCGGTATCATAAATTCCTTAAACGAGAGAGGGACGCGAAATGGCGATGGATTGGTAGATGTATATGTGTACGTGGGATGGTTGAAATGGTCGCAAAAGGCAGCCTTCGGCGCGAGGTCGTGGGCGGTCCAAGCTGGCAACAGAGTGTACAGCAAGGTGCAGTGCCGTTGATTACATAGATAGAAAATGGTCGGATCAATCAACGCGCACCAACTTGGAATCTGTCCGAGACATGCACTCCCACATGAAGACCACACCGAAGAACAAATGGAAAATGACTGCCTTTCTTTGTGCAGGTTTTTGTGCTCAACCTTAGAGTAGGCGGTACACTTCTGAGCACTGGGAGTTCGCGGTTGGGTCGTGAGCCTCAATCACTCAGTCCTATCCCCATACTCCACCAACAAGCCGACGCTCGGACCACGTTGTCTCCAGGCATGCTCCCCCGATGTTGATAGCACGTGATGCCCATTTGCCTACCTCTCATGGCCATGCAAAGTACTTGTTAGAGTTCGTACAAGTACTTACCTACTCAGAGCAGGACAAATCTCTCATACCTTGAATTCACTACAGCTGCCTATTGCACTCTGATCTATTGACCAACACAGTGGAAAGGCTAATAATATCCCAAGAATATACCGCACTACGCAAGTAGAATCTTTCAGGCTTACTTGAAGCCAATGATTAAAATCATTCATTAGAGACCTTGTATGGCGTGCCTTCAAATAAAAAAAGCTGTCATCATGTACTATATATGATACCTAGTGATTATGAGGAAATCGAAGCCACATATCGTATTTTACGCACTCATTCCTTGCCCTGAACCCGTCGTGCCCAATCATCACCCACTCGCAGGCTATCGACCACAACCACACCCCGTCCCCGTCCAACTCTCTCTTCCTTCTGCCACCAGACATCTTTTTTCGTCTCTGGTCGTTCCGCTTCCGACTCGCTGTCTGCCAAGCCGCCATGGCCACCATCAGCACCTACTACGAGTATCACGTCATACCGCAACCAGGTTTGCAGCTGGTTCACCAAGTTCCCGTCAGGTCCCGCAAGAGACTCTTGTAAGTAGACCACCTCGGGTTGAAGGTGGCGAAGAATATGTGTATGGCCATTGGCCGTAGTAAACGGGAGAACCATCGTTTCCTTCTCCACGAGAGCTAATGCCTGCGAATATACGGCGTTGAACGCCGAATTTGCCGAGTTGGCCGCCAGTCTGTCGAGGCCCGGGTCAATTTCTTACAAACGCAAAGCCGCTGGCGTTTAAATATTGGACAGATTTAACTTACATGGGGCTCTTCTTTTCGCTTCCTGGTGTCTGCACCTGGTCATGACCAATATTTGAGAATGATGAACTCAACGATGCCGGAGGCAGGTTACTTGCTGTTGCTTCAAGGCTGGGGTCTTTGAGGCCCGGTGAGTATATCAACACGAATAGCTTGACTTTCGAGGAGTCAATGTTACGTGGTATATGAGATAAGATAGACTGGACGCTCAATTAGCCACGGTGGATCACCTAATATTTTGTCCTGGCTCAGG
This sequence comes from Xylariaceae sp. FL0016, assembly GCA_022578815.1. Taxonomy (NCBI): domain Eukaryota; kingdom Fungi; phylum Ascomycota; class Sordariomycetes; order Xylariales; family Xylariaceae; species Xylariaceae sp. FL0016. The sequence continues at coordinate 272,118 of MU388751.1, forward strand.
GACAATATACCGCGTGCTCATGGAAACCGTCATCGTCAAAGTCATCCATATGGGTGTCCGCCGAGACAATGATGGCAACCGTTTTCCGGCGCTTGCTGTCTTTAGATGACACCGCTGCTGGGGCCTTCTCTCTCCGAGCTTCGGCCTCTTCTGACCAAGTCTCATGATCGGCGTAGGCGTTCTTGTCTTCTTCACGTATAGCAGCTAAGGCACTGCCCACGGCAGTACCTACTCCTGCTATGCCTGCTGCAACGGTCTTGCCAGCGTTAGAGAGGAATTGTTGTGGGCTTGGAGTTCGTCGCAAGGCGCCAGACATCTGAGAGCCCCATCCGGCGGAAAGACCGCTGGCTTCGGGGTGAATTTCGCCTACGCCGTAGCTCACGTCCTCCTGAGAGTATGTCGATCTGGCGGCAGGTCCTGATTCGCGTGCATCGTAGGTCGCACCGTACGGGGGGTTTTCGCCATAGTCAGCATTCTCGTAGTCGAAGTCGGCCTCGGCCACGTCGCTTTCCTCCTCGTCATTGCTGCGCTGGCTCCAAACCCAGGCCGCGACGCCGACCGTCGCAACCGTGACGGTCACGGCCAGCGGAACCCAGTGGCTCCAGACGCCCCGTCGGCGGGACCTCGAAGATTCGTACGACGACGACATTTAGGCGGGTAGGAGCATCGCAAGCCGGTGCCAAGTAGGCTTTTAGCAGAGAAGTATCTGCACGGTACGTGATCGGATAAGAGTACGTTATTGACAATTAAAATGCGACCGTTGTGTCGTCAACGGCGCTGAATCGAAATCGGCAGGCTGGGTAGGCTAGGTAGACATGGAGCTCCCAAGGCCTGATACGCTATCACCGCATTGTAAATACCGGTTAGAGTGGGTGGCTGGGGAATCGGGATTGCTGGCGGCCAAGCTTGGCTGGGCTCGGGCTCTTACCTCACCTTGTTGACTTTTGACAGCTGCAACCACCCTGTACGCCAATTGGTAGCCGAAGCCTTCAGTTACCTGCTTGTCTCCATCCGATCTTAGATGGACTAGCCACACTCCGAGCCACAAGGCCCTCAATCCTTGCGTAAGCCACAACAACTTCGAGAGACCGACACGTCCATCCCACGTTGTGTAGCTTCACATGTCTTATCGATAGGGTCTTCATCGCAAATGGTGGGGCCGGCCTTGGACTGGGATGACTCCTTCGTCGATGCTTTCGAAATAATTGCATGGTAACCAATTTCTGCCTGTAAGTCCTCTTGCTCTAGGGATACCGTACACGCTGCTGTTTCTTGTCAAGATCTTACTTACACCAATCCATCTTCTCGGCCCTGTGAAGACCGTTCGTCTGGCTGCGCACTATCCCTCGCCTCAGTAGCCCCTCCAAACCTCACGATCCACCGTTGAAGGTGAGGGCAGCGCTGGACAAGATGCCTCATGCCGTGTCCATGCCCGCCACCGGCCTTCAGGCCCTGATCCTCTGCGGTCCCGGGTCCTCATTTCCCACATTCACCGCAAACCCAGACGAGAACCCGAAGGCGCTTTTACCTATCGCGAATCGGCCAATGGTCTGGTATCCCATCGATTTCTGCTACAGGACTGGCATCACAGGTAAGGAATAAATCCTTTCTTAGCTTCGTATACCAGACACTTGCTACCCGGATCATTATGATCTTTCATAGATGTCTTATTCTTAGAGCTTTGATTTCCTTCCTGGGGCTCTATGAACATGTGCTAATGATAATTGTAGACATCACTTTGATCTGTCCACCTTCAGCTGCAGAAGCCATTACCTCTGCCCTGAACACTAATCCGTTCTTGACCAGCCTCCCTCATCCGCGCCCAGATCTCTTAGCCCCTCGGGATCTGGATCAGAATACGGGTACTGCTGAGATACTACGTCTACCTGAAGTTCGGGACCTCGTCAAATCCGACTTCGTGGTTCTCCCTTGCGATCTTGTATGTGAGCTAGGTGGCGATCACCTTCTACAGGCTTGGATGGTCCACGCTGCAAGCCTTCCTGATATCCTCGGAGATGGCCAGCCTCCACACAGGAATGGCGGACTGGGCGTTTGGTATGAAACCAAAACGGCTAATCCGATTAAAGGAGAAGAAACGGATTACATTGTTACGACCCCCTTGCCCCCTTCTAGAGCCCCCAAATCAAGGGACTCGTTATTACAGGACCTCTCACGACTGGCGATATCTATGCCAACAGATACTTTGAAAGACGTTACGGAGAGCAAAGGTTCTTTCCCTGTACGTCATGGCCTCTTGAAGAAGCATCCCAGGCTGAAGATGTTTACGACGCATCGAGATGCACATATTTATATCCTCCCCAGATGGATAATGGATTTCATCCAAGCAAATGAACGGCTAGAGACAATCGGCGAAGATGTAATTGGATGGTGGGCTAAGTCTACATGGCAGACTGGGTTGCCCGAGAAATTAGGTCTAATGAGAGTACTGGAGGGTCGTTCTGAAGTTGTTGAGACAACACGGGATGGTGACAGCTCACCGGAAAGCACAAGGCTCGAGCGATACGAAACATCTCCTCCAGCAGATCCACCAAAAGGGCAAAGTGATGGACTCTTATCCAAGTCCGAAGGCTCATCAGTGCCGCCTATATTGGCATACCGACATCCGTCTCGCATCGACGCACCGCTTCTCCGCCGCGTTGACACTGCGCAGCTCTTGTTAAATGTGTCCTTGAAGCTAGCTAAACTGCCCCCCGTCGAAGAGACAGGGCTAGAGGTTGCCTCCCCCTTCGCACACTCGAGGAAGGTTGCGTATCCGGAGGGTGTCAAGCCCAAAACGACAATTACAAGACAGGATTGTCTGATCGCAGACAACGTTATGGTGGACGAGAAAACGTCCATCAAGGAAAGCGTCATTGGTGCCAATTGCCAAGTCAAAGAGGGCGCCAAGCTATTCCAATGTTTGCTCATGGATGGGGTCATTGTTGGAAAAGGCTGCAAGTTGACTCGCTGCATCTTGGGAAGGAGGTGTAACATCGGTGAGGGCTCAACGCTTACCGACTGTGAGGTACAAGAAAATTTATTGGTAGAAGCGAAAAGTAAGTCACGATTCCTCCCATCCCGACATCCAGTCTTCAGGAAGCCATCAGGCGGTGTACATGAGAAATCCCTGCTGACCTTCCTTAGCTGAGGACAAGGACAGCAAGCTTATGAGTTCTTCTGGCCTGGAAGCCACCGAACAAGATATGCAGGATGCTATGGAGGAGAGTGAGTTAGGTTCAGCTGACAGTAGTATGGTAGAGTGAAGCAGCATTCGCTAGAAGACTACTTGATCTTCAACATCACGATCACGATGTGACGATCAGGCAAGGATGTTCTAGATACTCGACGGTCGGATGATGTATGCCGGATAATTAATAAATGTATGCGCATGGATAATGCCACTGCTATCCATGCAATGCGTTCCAAGGTAATGGAACTCACCTCAAATGATCACTCTTTCCACTCCCAGTAACTATATCCGTGAGACCGGTAGCTGGTACACGCGCCGCCTGCTTCCGGAAAAGCGAATGCTGTTCCGCTTGTAACTACTGCTACACATCTGAGCGTCGAGGCTGAGGGCTTGGCCTAACTACGGTATGTTATACATAAGCCCTACTAATCGGGAAAACCTCTCTATTGCGGGATAATGCGGTTTGCTTACTTGCTGGCTTGGCCGTCGTCCCCGCGTCCCCTAATTGTGTTTACAGGTATCGGCCTGCTTGGTAAACCCTGCCAAATCCTTTCGAACCCTGTTCCGTTCGCCAATGCTAATACTGCGATAAAACTACTGTGTTGATCGCTTCCGCCGAGTTCGGAAGATCCCATGCGCTGATAGTGAATCACCGCGTTGATCTGCATATCCTGTCATCTGCTGTGCAACACCATGGTTGTGGCGTCAGTGCGCCATATGAATGCATTACCGATGTTGGGGACGCAAACTGGCAAATCAGCAAAACACCGAATACGCCACTACCACCCTGCCCTCAACATTGTGACTGATGCGGTACCCAGTATGTAGCTCATGACCGGAAGCACTCTTAACCGGTAACCAACGTGATCCACTGCTTCGTAGCTCTATCTCTCCTCGATTGTCCGCATGGGTTGCAGCGCAGCTGACCTACGCGAGAGGGTTGACTCTCTTCATTCGTCTGATGCGCCTTCCGGGATCTTGCGGTATCGAGATTCAAACGACGATGCAGAGCAGATCATGATGGGAGCGCGGGCTCGGAGCCCGCTCGAAGCAGGAAGCCCAGTTTGGTCGACGATGGTGGGCCGGGAAAAACCTGATCTGTCATTTTTTTTTTTAATTTTTTTTTTAATTTTTTTTATTTATTTTTTATTTTATTTTTTTTTATTTTTTTTTTTCCCCCATTAAGTTTGCTCGTTTCTTGGATGCCTGGTTTCTGTAACGGTAAGAGAGGTCCACCACGTCCTTGATTCCCTCGTTCTGGCCCCGTAGTGGGACTATGAGAGGCAACTCTAACCAGCTCTAACTAGGGGTTGTCGGATTCCTACCGAGGCGATCACCGGCCGTTGTTTTGAGTTCCTTTTTACAGACCTGTCTCCGCACTTGGCGTGTCTAGTTTGAGGGGTCAATCACTTAGGTTTTTTTTGGGGGCTTTTTTTTGGGGGGCTGAATGTTTCATGGAGTTCGAGAATTTACTTGGGCTTGTGATACATACGCATATGTTGTGGTTGTACAGGGTTGAAATGCTTACTTAGCAAAGGCGGCCTTTACGAGTGTCATGGCACGAAACTTCAACGTCGCACCGCTACACCACAAAAGTAGACCGTTGTCAGGTCGGGCTTTCCTGACCGCATGCAGCTACTTATACGTATGCACACAGTTGGGACTGTGACAACGAGACTTTGCACCTTGCACAACATTCCGCGTTCATGTGACGGTGATCGCGGGCTAGATAAAGTAAAAGACGGGAGTGACAGAGATGAGACTCGCTGTGATAGTAGTAATAGCGAATAGTTAGCAACGAGTGAACGCTAATTCCTAGGAAAAGAATCATTAAGGGGAATAGTGAGGGCCTCTGGCAGCTATTTACGGTGCCTTGTGCCAGCTTCGCTAACTATCTAGCCCAGGCTCCCAATGGACCACTGCAATGCCCCTCACAGTTAATAGCTAGGTATCTTCAGCTACTTACACAGCAACGGAGGCATTAACAAGACTTTGCACCTTGCACACCTTAGCAGCTCGCTTTAGCTAGTTACACCGCAGCACTAAGGAACAGTGATAAATAAATAAAAATATCGTTTGATCAGGGGCTTTTTGCTCCTATATGAGGGCTTTTAAATTATTTATTACCATAATGCCAGTGTATATGTTTTTCGAGCTAAACGCATAGTTAAGGTTTTGCTACCGCTAACTATGTTTTAATGCTTCACATGGATGCAGCTACGTGACAGCTGACTGGATAACGTTTCTTCAAAATCTTGCAAATTCCTTCACTGATATAAGCGAAGGCGGGAATTTTTTTCGATTTGTGAAAAGCTTCAGTTAGCTGTTGATGCGAGATACTGCTTAAGATGCAGAATCTTGTTAAGGCCGCCTCTAACATATCAGTGCTGCTAACCGAGGAGCTTCAGGCTTAGGGTCAAATTCTCTTTTTCTCACATGTGGCCTGGAACAGCCGTTGGAATACCGATGAAATAATCTCGATTAGCGTTTTAGGGTCTCGACATGCCAATTCCCCAACGAAACTATCTTCAAACCGCACTCGCACCAGATAACTAAGGATCATAAGCGAACGGTTCTGGGTGGGTAACACCGTTCAGGTCGGGTAATGCCGTTCAGGTCGGGTAATGCCGTTCAGGTCGGGTAATGTCGTTCAGGTCGGGTAATGTCGTTCAGCTCGTCACTTACGTAAGACTCATTAGAGCACTCCACGATCCAGAGTTCCACCCGGATCTTTCGTCGTCTATGATTGCAAACCTTGGCGACGCATCGTCAAGGGTTGCTGCGGGATGCTTGCAGAGGACGGGCTGCGGCCTAATTATTCGATGGGTTTCTCGGATGATTCACCGGAGATGGAATTGGCTTGACGTCGTATTGTGAGCACGCTACGATAACTGCCGAGATCATCACCTAACTATTGTGTGATTCGAGAGCACGTGCAGACGAGACCGAAGACGCCAAAATTCCTACTGTTCAGCCATGGCTACGATTTTTCATCAACCCCTTTGCCCGCTGCGATCTACACTGCGTCCGAACACTGCGTCCGAACACTGCGTCCGATTGTTGACTGGCTTTATGCCGGTGTACGACCTCTTCCACTCATCGTAGCAGCCGGATCTTGCAGCCCGCCGAACTACTGCTGCAATCTAGTGCTCGCGATGATACCTTGCTTGCCGAGTGATACCTTAAGATGGCGAGTTTCCTGGAGGCAAATTAGGTACTATCAAAGTAGTCAGTAGTAGCAGGTCGATGTTCTAGAGGGGTGGCTTTTCTTACGACTATGTAGAAGTCAATGTGAAGAACGCGCATTGTAATTGGGACGAAGGATCCTCACGTACCGTGTTGGAACACCAATGACGGCTTGGGGCAGCTAGTCGCATGTCGAAGAAGAGCTTTCGACAACCACATGTTACGACAGTAACTAACACGGGTGACTTTCTTATAGCTACAACACGCTGCAGGGCTGAGCTAAGCTACCGCATATACAGCTGGTGCGGGCGCTGTATTGACACAATTCACTCAATATCACAGCGGTCGCTATTGGTACTGTGACGGTGACGACGAGTTTTTAGAAATTCTGTGTATTCAAACTGTTAACAATGTCCCCCCGAGGTTGCACTTCGAGGTTGTTGTCCAATCCCAGAGATTCCAGCAGTCCCTGGTCTCGTGAACTCGTACTCTGCAGGGTCTATCATGGTATTATGCTTGTTGCGGACCAAATGATCCCTGAGTCCTGAATTGTACATTATCAGTATGTTTCTATCTCGTGATTTTAGTAGTTATAGAAAGCACCTACTTTTGCCCCCATGTTCTGAGTGGCAAGAAACCCTCTCCTAGGGTATCGTCGGCGAATACAGCCTCCACCACATAAGTCTGGCCTAGCGGATTTGCTGTGAGGATAGTCCAACTTTCGACATGCTCCATCTCTTATGGAATGAACATCACGCACGAGGTGTCCACCAATGGTACCCAATGTATCTTTTGCACAATGCAACGAGACCCAACAATGGCGTCGCCCGTACATGTTGTGTAAAGCCAACTGCCGAGTGCTACTAGGCGGCCAAAGACGGTGGTACCAAGACGCCGATCGTCGTACCGAGTCCAATCCGGTCATCCGTTTGCGCCGTAGTTATCGCTACTCCGACTTGAGCCTCCCGACTCCTAGACTCCAGGCACATCGACACGAACGGCATGCTGCATACTTATGCTGTATGCGATATTGTCTCTGATCGACATGCTTATAGGACCTCGGCATATACGTTTGCACGAGTACCTGATCGAGTTCCTATCACGAGTCCGTATGCAGGGTTCATGAACCATCAGCACTTTGCCACCATCACTTAATTACCTATGTACGAAGGCGGATTGGGAGTTCTGTGCAGATGACAAGTCACAGTAAGATTCTAGGCGTAGTTCAACTTTTTTCTTAGGCTGACTAATTTCTGATTAGAAGACGGCTTCCTTGTGTACTTGCCGCTCCTAGCCCGCTCGACCATGCCTCGCCATTGTTTGCGCCTCCTCCACTTGGTTGAGTATAGAATCCGGCTTCGCAGGGCCTGAGAAAGTTCCAGGTGAATCGGTCGCCTTGGAAATGCTGTACGTGGGCGTCAGCACTCTTATTATTGACGATTACCAGTTCAACTGCACCTTTGAGTACCATTTCTGATCATTCAACGACCTCTCATGGCATGAGTGGGGCATGTCTCATAGGCCAAGCTCTCTTGGATCTGGTAGCCCCCATCGTTATATTCGCGGCCTGGAGTGCCATGGCCGCAATTGGGGGCACGAGAACATGTCACCACAGTTCTCTCTTTGACATGATATGTAGCGACGCAGTTGTATTTGGAGATTTGGACGACACACATCGTGAAATATTGTAACTGAGGCTCGAATTAGGGAGTATAGAAGGACAAATTGACGTTATGGGGTGGCAAGACGACCATGAACTCCGACGAAGAGGAACTCCTATATATTTCTACCCAGCCTCTAGTTCCTACATCGGAACGCATTAAATTGCCCGAATGCTGTAGTCATGAGTACTTGCAGTTGCCTCGTGATGATGAAGACCCTGCAGAATCCGGTTTCGAGAACCGATAACACGAGGGGAAAGGCAACATTAACGCCAAAAATGGCTACCTGCATCTCCTTCTCGAAACTAGTTCAGCTTCGCGAAGTTGCACGCCTCTTACCCGCATAGGATGTGGCCGTACATAGTTAAATCTGGGATGAACTCGCCTGTGGCGGGTCAAGTGCCGCGCTTGCAGCTCCAGAAGATGACATACTCTTCCTTCCATGAGGGGGGAAGATAAACTCATATTATAGCTTCGTGTGTTTTCAGCTACTGTGAAACGGGTCGAATCGTTAAGATCGTCCACTAATATGTGATCTGTCATCTCATGACAAAAACGGCGGCCTTGTTAGGCAACGACAACAAAAGTAGTAGTAGCCAGCATGCCTTGCTTTCTGTGGCTTAGATTGCCGTTATGGAACTCAGCCGTGGGCGACCGTCGTGTGTCCAGTGCTCTCATCTTATCCAGGATCGCTCTCCTTTGGAGTCAAACTAGACAGCACTTTTCTTTGCTGCAGTCTTGAAATAGCCATCAACATATGTCTTCTGATATCGGCGGTAGAAGTACCCGTTGTCAAGTGCGTCTGTGGACAAGTATCATGCTTTCAATGGATCTGAATACGGCAATCTACGCGTCGCGGAGACGCCGATGGCACGGAGCGGACTCCGTGCAACATTTAGCAACGTCGTATTGTGACTGGCTACCAAGAAGGGAGAATGTTTGCTGAGTAGAAAAACGCTACGCCGGTCAGGTCAATTTTGAAACGTCGCTTGGGGAATGAACGCTCGAACACGCAGATTACTTCGCTGTTGAAATTTCCGTCGGTTGCCTGACAGCCCAGTCCAGAGACCGTTCTAGCAATCTAAACTGATAGATTGAAGTCGGCTTATCAGTTAGTAGCGTCGGATCGCCGCCGTAATCTATGGATAGAAGTGACAGGAGGACAAAACCAATATATTCGTGCCAGATACAATTGGGATTCTGCGGTAGTTTAAGTAATGTGGACGCTAGACTTGATGACACGAGTCAGGAACAGAAAACAGCAACCTCGGCGATAGGGAGGATGACACCAGCGATCTGTCTTTGCCGATTTCACTCTGATTCCGCTTATGGATTGATCTGCAATTCCAACAGACACCAATCAAGAAGCACATATTGCAATGAGGACCCCGAATCCAGAATGGCAAGGCGTGTTTTGAATTACAGCAGCGGAAAGGGCGCGGGCGCCAGCCACCTCAGGTACGACGCAAGGACAACTCGAAATATCTTTGGTAATAAGTGTTTACTATTCTTGAATAGATGATTTCAGCTGATCGGGGTCTGGACGTTCCTGTCCCTGAAGGAAACTTTTTTGACAGCCCTTTAAGGGCAGCAGGAACTGCATGGCGCACCTGGGCTGCGACAATCCAAATCCGGCCTCATCCGCGCCGCTTTTCGAATCCCAGGCTTGTGCCGAGCTCAACCGTGCAGGATGGCAACTGCTACCGTACGTGCAGGTCCATCACCTGCCACAGTCTGTATGGGAGAACGAGACTAACTAACATGCCGGAAGACACTGATCCCCCGTCTATCACCATAGTCTGAGGGGATTGGCTCTGAGGGTTGGTCGCATAATGTGACTGCTCATGTTGGTGTAGCGGATCCGACGAGGACGGATCCGACAAGAGGAAACTACCTTGGCAGCCAAGAAAATGTCTCGAGCTAATTTTTCTATCACTGATGCAGGATAACAAATCAACGTGTGGGAGACAACCAGATAGCTGGGCCGGACAGTTTGGATGTTGGTGCTTTCATATGCAACGATTGCCTGCAAGGCAGAGCTTGGTGACTTCTCTCGGGTGACAAGCAATATGATCGACGCTCTCACGGTCCGAGACACTCCAGCAGCAGTATTTACCTACCAGAATCAGGAGCCGTTGCTATGAGGCACTGAAGATTGTCAATAGAGCCAAAAACCAGTCCATGCTGCAAGGTAACGCGAATCACCAACCTGGAGACATGAGACTTGCGCAATCGACCAACCGCAGCTGCAAGTGAATTATTGATGGCTAACTGCCAAGTTTATGTCTCTAACTTCAAGGGGTCGGTGGCGCCAAGCTTTCTGTAGGCGCTATTCACCAAGCTTTCACATAATGTGGGAAGTGTTAAGACGAGGATCGGCGGGGTTGTCAGAAGGGAGTTGGATGTGTCTATTATCGACGAAGCGGTAGTTAGTTACAATACCTCTGATTTATTAAACAGGCCGTACGTGAAATTGTCAAGTTTTAAGAGGTGTGTGCTGCGTGCGGACAGCTGATGTTACAGTACCGCATGGGCAGGAGAAGAGGGTTATCGTGAATCTTCCAATAGAACCTCGTTATGCATCACACTCGACCACCCGCCCTGGATACATCTTCCAAACTTTACAACCTGGCTCTGTTATGATCGCGTCCTGGTGCTTCCTGAGATACCTCTTCAAGTCCACTTTTCAAGTTTGCGCGCTCACTGCCGCCGTACATATAGCGTGCGTTTCTGGATCTGGTCTGCTGCGTGGCACCCTTGCAAGCCACCCAATCTAACCTGCCGGCGTAGATCTCACGCAGTAACTATGTATTCCACTACCTGTGGAAGACGCTGTTGTCTGAGGACATCACAAGTGGCACTGGGCGCTACTATGAAGCTACTGGTATTACCTGACTTGAACATCGTGCGCCTCTCGAGCGGACGGCACAAGACTCGTCGACGACAGCCAGGTAACGTCATTCCAGAAACCCCGGAGTATCTGCTTGCGGACATTCGAACGCTTAATTACCGGCAACATCCTTCCAATACCCCAGAAACGAGTCTCTCGGACCCCAAACACAACCCAATTTAGCCCGCCTTCATAGCGGCGGGAGGCCCGTCGTTGTTGCCATTGGACCATGTCCGAAGATTATCATGATCGATGAAAACGTCCAGCCAAGAGTCTTTTCTTAGCTTAGCAGCCTGGGCCATCAGGGGTCTTGTTTTGAGGCTCTCGCCTATGCCGAGAGGATGCGACGACAAACAAGCATTCTGCAAGGCCCAGGCATCACGGCTGCTTCGCCTTGAGCATCGCAACTGACATCACTTCCCGCCGGCTAGAGCGTACTCCGTAGCCGTTCTTGTACCAAGACGCATTCGTCGATGATGTTTGGCAATCGAATAGTGCGCAGCTAGCTGTCCTCACAGTGATTTGAATCCCGGAGTCTCTCTCTCAGATGGCGCATTATTGCGGTGCGCTACAATCCCGATGTGTCCAGCCACCGGTCTACTCACACAGTCTCGTCTCCGAGGGCATTGCCTCGAAAGGCACAAGATCTGGCCCGATCTACGTGATGTCTTACGACTGATGCGGATCATAACGCGGGGCCATATGGTTTACCATTCCTGAACCCCATCCCATCTGCTTTGGCATGGTAAAGACAGCTCTCACGATCTTCTCCTGGTGGCGAGGCGAGTCCATGAGCGAATGACTATCTGACGCGCCCGTCTCACCTGGCCTTGTCTGGCTCTGTGTTGGGTGTTCACCATTCAAGCCATGTTCATGCTGTACCGGTTGCTTCTGTCGAGGCTATCAGATGGGAGTCAGTTGACAGGTTTTGTTTGCTAGTCATGCCTGCTAGGTGTGTGTCTGCTGTGTAGCGTCCTGCATCTAACTTCTAAATTTACGGGACAAGGTCTCGCAGGGCTCTACCAGGGCTCTTCCCCCAGGGCCTAGAATCGAAGAGTGCTGAGAGGCCGGTCATGCGTGTTGGTCCGTCTCTTGCAAGGGTCCGTGGCATTGACCCGGAGCCTCGGGTCCAGAATATGAGCTCTCTCACTTTGCTTTCTTCCAACCGAAACGGAGAGGAGAGGGGATCTGCCACGAATAGCCCAGCAACATAGTACAGTGCAATCCCGGAAAGACATGATGAACAAATGCAAGCAATGGACCAAATGGGCAACCGTCTGAACGTCGGAGGAGTGGCTTGAAGACAACGGTCCACAAAGTGACTCTCCGGCCAAGAGGTTCGGCGTAGGTACCGTGCAAGTCTCTTGTTGCTCTCTCGCGCTCACAGCCTCTTCTCTACTTCTCCTGCGCGTCCTCCTCCTTGCCCCCAGTGTCAGAAAAGCCACCACGCGTCTGCATTCCAACCCTCGATCTCAGCCGTTTCATACCCTGACGGACCGAAAGCTAAGTATATTGAACAGACTATCCCAAGCTAGCAACCTGGAGTGCGTGCAAAGGGATACCCGCGACTCTCACTATTATGCTATCACGCTACCCGTCCTCGGCACTCTATTATAACTATTGGCTATCCCCTCATTCCTTGTCTAGATCACACACCTTGTCCTTCATTGCAAACCGTCGAACAGGGCTCAAGTCACGGTATCGTTTCTGTTGCTCGACCCCGAACGTTGGAAGCCACCCTTGCTCCGGAACCTGATCAAGGTATGACAATGGATCTCCATATGGATCTCAGAGTGGGCTTTGACGAAGATTTCACCTTCGGAAGTCAATCACAATCCTGCAGTTCAACCTCGAGCAGCTTCTCCTGCCCCTCCACCGCCAGTTCCTCCCAAGACCCTTTCACGCCTGCGTCCGGTCGTTCGACTCCCGGCCTCCATCCCATGCTGATGGATCACGACGCTGCTCCTTGTGGCACCTCAGGAGGCTTCGACCTGACTCCACCGGCATCAGCTTTTGGCGGCTATTTCCCATCGGATGTCAAAGGCGAATTCGCCCACTACGTGCCTTGTGAGGTTATCTCAGCATCTCCTAGCCGAAGGGCGAGCGTGCAAGCTTCCACCATGGACTTTGACTACCCTTCCATGATGTCCACGAGTCTGGCTTCGCAAAGCAGCACGATTCAAGCTCCCAACCCGCAGGTTCTCGGTCACTATCAGTTTGCGGATCACATCACCTCCTCGCCTTTGGCCTTTTCTACGCCAGCGTACACGCTGGATAACGGCGCTTGCTATGGACAGACGTCTTGGGGGTGGCCGGCAGACGGCCCGGTAGCATTCTTCGAAAGACACGACTCTCCTGCGTTGTCGTCTCCCGTCAGGGACCTCTCGCTGCGGGACCGCAACAGCATGACTCCGTCCTTTCTGGCCAGTCACAACAGGAGACGGCTCTGCGTGGATGAAGTACAGCACAAAACATCGGCCTTGCATCGCGCTCAGCACGGGCATCGGCAATCGATGAAACGAGAAAAATCACACAAGAGGTACATCGAAGGCGGCGCAGTATCTCTGATTCCGAAAGGAAGCTTCCACTGCCAGCATGCGGACTGCCTTGCTTCGGGAAGAAAGCCTTTCAAGAGACAGGAGCACCTTAAGAGGCATTTTCACACGTAAGGGAAATCTCCTCATGAAGACAGTTATTCAGTTCTGACGCGTAAATATTCCAGATGCCATGCTCCTCAGCCAGATACAAACACAACATGTATCTTCTGCCACAGATGTTTTAATCGGCGAGACAACTATCGACAGCATCTGAAATTGCATGCACAGAAGGACAGAGCCATCAGTCGAACAAAGTACTTTCCGGAAGCGCAGGCACTATACGACGAGGAGATGGCGAAGACCAAGCAGAGGAGCCAGCAGAAGAAGGGCACCCCCACGCCATCAGACAGGGACGACGATATCATATGACGAGGACATATGCTCCCCAGAAAATTCGGGATTCACACATTCGCTACATCAGTAACGCGGTCATGAGAATCACAATTCCGGCCTTCTTTCTCAATGAAGCAATATATTCTGTTTTGGACTTTATTCTCTAGGAGTCATATTCACAACACGCATCTGGTTCGGCAGGATCATTTGGTTTCACGTAGGCGTCGGGATATATATGTGACGAGGGCCACCTGACTGTATCAATACATTTCCACTGGGAGATTCACTGATTGGGTAGTTAGCTGGAAATGAGGCTGTGGGACAGCTGAGGCAAGCACTGTCTCTTGTACGATAGTGGTTGAAGCATTTGCATGGAGTCGTAAATCGCGACCAAAATGGACTAAGATCGGACGACTACATTGCTTCTGTGAATCTATGTCAGCAGTAGCGATTCAACCGCCGCTGGCCTAGCGGGATCTTGAATGTGATTGATGACAGATGTGAGACCTGCATAACTGCTAGGCACCCCACAAGGCTGTGTTTCACTTCTGGAATTGCGAAGATCCCGTCATGTGTCCATCTGGTGAGTCTGGCCGAGACACATGGCAGAATCGCTCATACTGAGAAATGCCGGATAGAATGACACCAGCCTAGGTGAGCGCCTAGCGCCGCCTGGCATCATGGGGGGGACACTACTGTACGTCTACGATCGTCGTAGCAAATCTCCATCTACGCAATCGCGTTCCTGCGTTTCAGCCGACAAACTATCGGCAGGAACTGCTTTTTGCAAGAGCGGAGCGGAAGAAAAACGAGTCGGGGTGCCGCCAGTCTCGCGTCCCAGGCAACACGCTTGCCCTCGGGAGTATTACGCAAACGCCCAGTACACAAGGTGACACAGACGCTGACACTGACACTGACTGAAATGACCAACCGGTGGAACAGTCATGTCCCGATGGCCCGGGAAAGATGACAAGAGTAAGTAGTGCCCGGGATATTCTCGACATTGGGGACGCCTACGACTTCATGGCCATCATCAACCAGACGATGCCGAGTTTGTTGGTGCGACGGTGACATCAAGCTTTGATGACCAACAACCAACTTGCCAAGCGAGCAGCTTTCTGACACAGCCCAATAACCTATCACGCCACTGGGGAGATGCTCCAGTCTACCGGTAGTCCCCTGTTCCGTAGCAGCAGACCCTACTTACGCACGCAAAAGAGCAGCTGCCACTTGCGCGACTCAGGCAAGAGGCCTCATCACCGATGTAGGGGTCATGCAGAGGGTCGACTGTGACTTTCAAGCTCGGAGAGTACCGTAGAAGCATGTACGGCGGGCATTAGCTCTTCAGCCCCCAAGACACCGGAGAAGAGAGGGCGGGGTGTAGGGCCTCCTGCCCGAGCGGAACAGGTGAAAGCCACGGCCCGATCGCCTGTCGATCAGGCTTATGAAGTGTGTGGCTTGGGTGTCTCTGATAAGCGTTTGCCCAGGAACGTTGCGTCTCAGATACCGGTACGAGGGATAAGGCATCTCAACTACATGGGAGCAGGCCACGTTGAGATGCATGGGATCATACAGTTATGAGTCCAAATTTTTTTTATTCCTTGCTGCATAAAAAAAACTAACATCGTTCACATTGGGGCTTCCCCAAGAAATTAGGTGGAAAACACCATGGTTGGGTGAGGCGGTGAAGGGGAGGGGGTAATGCTTGTGGTTAGGTACTTGGACCCGAGGGGACGGTTCGCCCTTGGAGACAAAATGTCCTAGTCGGGCTGATCAAAACTGAGCATTCCATCATGCTGCTGATGCTCTCCACTCTGGGAGTCTGGGGCTCCCCCCATCTGCGTCGCTGCGGCGCAGGCTATCTGTAAATATCGTGTCTTCTGGCCACACGCGCGCCAAACCAGCAAAGCAAAAGCAAGATCCCAAGGGAGGTTTTTGACCACCGAAGTAACAAGTCAGTAGTCAAGTCATTCTCAACTTCTCCTCGGAAGACAAAATTGCACCTCCTTCTTTCGGGCGGGTTGAGTATCTGCTGACCTTTCCCCCCTGTTGGTGCGTGATTTGCCAGCACAGTAGTTAGCGTAACCCTCTGGTCGGTATCGGTGCTGGCGCTGACGCGCGCTGGCGATACTCCGAGCAACAATTTGACGGTGTCGGTACGGGCTCAGGCTTTATTTGGCCAGGAAAGCCACTTAAGACAGTGGACATTGTCAGCAGTCACCGACGAGATCCAACAGTATCATGCTTCAAGTGCGCAGATGAGTGCCTGCTCCATGGAAGACGCAATATGTCGTTGGGCCAATCATGTAAGCAACGCTGTCTAACTTTGACTGCAGTGATCATCCAACTTCTTGGTCTTGCCTAAGTTCGATATGACCAAAATGACATGCCTCAAACCCCAGTAGCTGGATCGCTTGACAACGTATTTTGTACCGCAGCTCGTACGGAGCTGAACGATACCGATGTCAACAAGCCTTGCCAACTGCTTGAGTGGAGAGGACCCTGACCGATGAATGATCAAGGATATCTACCAAGCTTACCTATCAAGCACCAGCGCCTCTGAGGCCCTTGTCCCTGAATCTCACGACAGGCTGGCATGAGTCCGACCCTAGTACCACCAGACCCAAGACTTCACTCGAGCACAATGGTTGCGGGGAAGCTGGCAGTGCGCCTATGCCATGGCCAAGGATAATCCAACATGTACTACTACCACCTCAAGCCATGCTATCATCACCAAGCCAGTCTGTGCAGTCTTACATACCGATGCATGAATATCATCAAGAGCATTAGATGCCCACATCCGAGCGTGAATCCCCAACAGCAATAACTAGGCTTCATGGATACCAATGTCGCAAGCCCAAGAGTCTGGTCACGGCACTGCTCATCCACGGGAGTTCGCTCAAGACTGATTCACATGTGCTGTACTTTTGCTGCCGGGATGGGAATGTCAAGGTGACTAATGTAATTAGATATACATTTTGAGCTTAGATTTGGTCATCTTAGACTGGGAAATGACGAAGGCGAATCACTGCCTAGAACGCATCTTTATATTATATTGACACGTCATGATGAATCTGGTGCTCACCCTACGAGGCGATGATAAGCACGTCGAACAACTATGTTCCTATGCTGAGCAGCGAGTTTTGACTTTGCTGGTAGTACCTTGACTCTCTCGTCTGGAGCCTAGGGGGCATATTCACCCTCACGAACCGCATTGGTTTCCGTACAGCTTTCATTGGTAGTTAAAACTTTGTTAATTTTCTTTTTCAAAGCTGGAAGCTTGTTTGTATGCGCGCGAGTTCAGCCGCGATGTCACACTTGACTAATGAGTAAACAGAATCCTACAAATCCACAGCAGGCGAGGGAACATATAACTGTGATGTTACTACAGGCGAGATGGAGTCAACATCTAGCACGAACAATACTTGGTTTAGCATCGCATAAAAGTATCTTGCCCCTAATTGAATTCAAGAAAACCAGTACAATAATCTTTAAGCGCTTGATTTATGGAGTATATTATTTGAGATCTTTCTCACGTTGTTCTTGCGTTCTGTTGCAAGTTCTATACATAGCATCTGGCAGAGGGAATCAGCGAATTTCATTCATTGGTTACGATGCCTGCCGAAGCTCCTATTCGAATCTGCGCACGTAGTCTAGCATTGACTGCGCCAGCCACAAAAAATTCGACCCTCGGTCGATGAGTATCGGAAAAAATGACAACTCAGAAACATTGAAGTCCGAACGCCGAGCAGCTTGCCTGTTCCGACCGTTCTTCGACACATCACAAAGTTGAGTGCGGAAATGATGACTTGGTCGTCGGATAACGGAGCACATGGCATACCATCCATCTCGATATATGGAAAAAAAATCTAGAATCGGATTGTTTGCGAGAGACGTCAAAGCACGAGTGCATATATGACACTCCCATGTTGTTAGACGCATGCAGTGCACGGTCGAGGGGCACAGTCACCTCGAGCCTTGGTCCCGGTCCCGGCGCCATGTGTTGGAGCCTCATGCCCATCTCCAGCAGATGACGTCCCGCTGATCTGGCCTGATCCCTGCAGGGCGAAAAAAGCCATTTATATGCACGCGGACGAAAACGGTTGTTTGAGGTTTTCTCTCACTCCGAATTCGACGACCGACATGCAGGTGTTGACTCTGATGTTTCCGGACATATGCATGTGAGCCAGTTCATGCTGTGCGACCGTACCTGAGAGAGTGGCGTTTTGTCCTGGAGTGGGAAGGCCGCCGGAAAGCAGTGAATACTTTCACTTACACACATTGATGCGGTTTATAACCTTGCGACCAACTACAAACTCAGTCACGGCTCTGTGGCTAGTTATATCTTGGTCTTCTATGACAAGGTTATGTGCCATGACATCTCAGATTTGCACCAACCGCAGTGAAGAGCAGACGGTGTTGGAATAAACTTGGCCTACACTAGTTGCTCACAGTCCTTATTCACGGGCTCCAACGCAACTGGCCGAGGGCACGCGTGCACTCCGCACTGTTCAATCATTCTCATGTATGACGACGGTCTCAGTAGATCATCGTTGAATGGTGGCTAATATTGACCACTGCCAAGACCGCAGGATAGGGGGTATTAGAAGTCAGTGGGAGCGCGAAGGCGCTCATCTGTGTAGGGGGAGAAGGCCCCTTTTTGTGTGACTACAGACATTGTCTGATGACAACCGTGCTATCTGACCCAAAAGCCCGAATTCGGCGACCTTTTGAGCAAGGCAGAAGAGACGTGCTGATTTTGTCTTTCACCGCTCCTTCTTGAGATTTTCTATGAAAATACTTATAAAGCATTGGATAAAGGTGTTCACGTGAGATAGCTCGTATGAAGGCAATCGAATATTCTCTGCTAGACTGATTGATAGATAGTGTTTAATGTTAAGAGCGTGCTGCGTAGCAGCGACCTTCACCCTCCCAGGGGCATCAGACGCGACTCGCCATCCCTGAATGGTTACTACACAAGGGCTGTGGGAGTCGAGATCTAGCTTTTCTATGGTATGACGTGAAATTTTCTCCACTAGACGCAGCGGGATACGTTGTAATTTATGTAGCCACCTAAGGTGTAATTTTTTTGGGCATGTGTAACTAACAGGAAGAGCATTTGCAGGTAGTTAACCTAGTTACAGGTTTGAATGGATCTTAAGTTTTCATCCGTAGACGTTCATCCTAGACGTTCATATTCCCCTGTGCTGTATAGAGTCTACCAGACCGACAACTCAAAAATCTCAGCTCCTTTGATCATGAATGCTGTAAAGAGCTTGTCACATACTATCAGTGGTCAGGATAGGAGGGAGTACTGTGACGATCCGCGAGTCTCATAATTAATTATCCCATGGGAATCTATAAGATCGATCTAATCTTTACGAGAAATATGATAACTTACTAATGAAAAGTTATCGAACAATTTTCTATCTCCGTCCGACCCATAGTTAGCGCAACGAGCAGGAAGCAGGCTTTAAACATCTGAACAATAGAGAACATGGTGCGTCCTCGAATACCACGGAGGCAATACTACTCTTGCATCAGACATAAACAAATTCTCGCCGCATCTTATTGATATTAGCCCAGAACTGACTTTTCTGACTGAGCCCAAATGCTCTAGTCTGACGCATATTTTCTGATAGTTACGACCTAAGAGATAGTGGCACTGGTGTTTAGAGTGTGCTCTACCTTGAAAGACATATAGCAAACTAACTAGAAGAATCACTGGCTCAGAACCTTGCGGTTGATGCAGTCTCAATACCATAGGTACCTATGTACTGTCTGATCCACACAGGGTTGCTGCCTCTTAGAATCGTACCTAGCCAGACGCTTTTCACCTCAGGAAAAATAAACCTCGAATGAGATCGTATATACTTAAAAGAAGAAGATTAGGTATCTCCGGTTTCAGACCAGTAACAGGTTCACAGGAAGTTGAGGTACCGGTAACTAGTGAACGGTGTCGCTTAGAAAACATACGGCGTGGTGTTAGCAAACTGCGTGCCGACCGAGTCACTGTGGCGGTGCAGCTGGGAAGCATGTCTCATCATGACATCAGCCTCAACTTCATCAGCCGGTCTGCAAGGGTCGCCGCCACTATCACTAGGTTCGCTACTTCTCGAACGCCATGCATTTGGGATAGACGCCTCAAAACATGACTTCTACTTTCGAGAATATACTATACCGCTGATCACATCCCCGAAATGGTGTGAAGAAGCGAACATGAACGATTTGCCCTCCTATAAAGAAGCTACAACACGCCAAGACTGGCTGGAGCTGTGTGCTCCTTATGTGTCCGTGGCTGACTGGCGCCGATGTTGCCTCGTCAATCGCCGTTTCTACCGCCAATTTGCGCCCCGACTTTGGCAGGACCCTCTGGTAGCAATCCGAGAACTCGGTCTGCATCCCAATGATGGTAGGCCTATTATTATTTTGAGCCTCTTCCTCAGCCAGCTTCACCATCGGTATCGATGTTGACCACGGATGCACTGCCAACCTACCTAAACCATCTGCCTTGTCCTCCAGAAGACACTGGTGACAGTCTATGGTTTGCTTCGGAGTTGTACTTTTGTAGATATATGATAGCTGACAGAGTTGTGCAGATCTTGCGTGGTATCGTCGCTTCATCAACAAGTATGTAAAGGCGGCCCGGCATGAGACACGCTCATTCGTCGGGTCTCTGGACTTTCGTGCCTTCGCCCGACGGGCATCGGGGCTTTATTCTACAGAGGCGAGCGAGCGAGCCATCTCCGAGGGCTTCAAAAGTCTCCCGCATATATTTTCTGAGCTGTCATGTCTACTACTAGAAGGCCATCCAGAACTGGATCCTGGTTCGTTGGCCATCGGCACTACTTCTGCCCCTCATTTCCTCCAGTTACTTGATCTGGGCCATTGCCGCCAGGAGCTTACATCGAAGCTTTTCATCCCAGACCTCTTCCGGGGTATTGTCTATCTTGATGTCTCGGACGTGCCCGGCTCCCTCAGGAGTGCGATCCAGGCATCCCTGGGCCCTCGATATCTGCCAGAGCTTCGGATACTCAAGGTCAGGGGACGAGAGATGGATGATGCAACGGGCAGACTCCTGTTCCAGACTTTCGGCCGCCAGCTCTGGAGCCTGGATCTTGGCAACAACAATCTGACAGACGGGATCTTCGATGAGATGATAGATCGCTGTTTCTCGTCTTTATCGTTCCAGACCGATGCTCACTTTGCAAGAGAGGGCAAGATCTACGTTCCAAGGGAGATCGGTAGCCGCAGGTACGGACCGTTCAACTTCATACAGGAATCGCAGTACAGTGCTCTGTTCAGCCACCCCGAGAAATATCTCGCCGACGCACCGTTGTATGCTCGAAGGAGAAGCCAAGACGAGTTGCAGGAGTGGGAAGTTGCTCGTAGTGATGGTCTAGGTCGCTTGCACCGCGACGATGCGACCGCGCTGAAGGACCTGCTCCTCGATACGAAGTTAGCCTCTAGAAGGGGAGCTTCGAGAAAGGTTTCCGGAGATCTTGCACGTCCTAGAGCAGGACTGACGCATCTCTACCTTGACGGGAACAACTTCACTACTGTCGGGGTCGAAAGGCTTCTCAGGCAATCTGGTGGAAGGCTTGAGCATTTCGAATGTGATTCGTGCACCTTCGCACCAGCAACACCAGCTATTCCTCGAAGCGTACGCGTCTTAGGTCTCTTCAGCTCATCGCATCTGTTCCGCCCCGTGATTTCATCCAATCTACGATCTCTAAGGGTGCATCATTCCCTAGTGACCCAAGTACCAACCATCGTTGCCGAAGGCGTTTCCATGGTCTCGGCCTTGAAACTGGCCGAGGGTACTCTATTCAAGAACATCCGACGAGCATTCCCCCAAGCGTTTGAGCCCAACATGAATCCTCGTCTGACATCGTTGACACTCACGAACATCCCGGCGCGCTCTGCAGGTCCCATAGTCGAGCGATTGATCCATTTTTTGACGCTCCTTTCCGGCCAACGGAAGGGCATCAAAGATGCCGCTGCTGCATTCAGAGGCAGAGGCCCGTCTGTACTCAACGGTCTCCAGCGTCTGAGGCTCGAATTAGAGCCTGACTTTGCAGATGACGCCGTAAACGCCTCCGCAGATCGGGACGTCGACTTCGACAGGCTGCTCGATCCCAGTGATGACAGTTTTGGCTTCCGAGACGAGACATGGGATATCACGTCTCGAGCGACCGATAAGAAACAAGGAAGTGCCCATCAGGATTCGACAAAGTACACAGATACCACGATAGGGAATTACGAGCATTGGACATCAGGCCGTCTCAAGTTATTTCCGTACTCGGTTGTCGAGTCTGAGTATATGACCCACCAGCCAGACCTCGCCGAATCATGGACCGGCAATGTCTTCTCCGTGCCTGTGTGGATAGGTTCGGGCACCATCGGCCCTCATGCAGCTGTCAACGAGTACATGTGGAATCTGCAAGATGCAAGATATCGCAACCATGTCGGGCCCGCGACGCCGAACCATGTTGCTGCTGGCGTACCTCCCCTCTCTTACATTTTCCATGCGGCCTGGGACGCCATGATACTACCGAGACATCTTGAGATGGCAGTGAAAGCCAGTAGCTCCCTTGTCTTGCGAGATGTCGCCACTGCCATCAAGGAATACCGCGGGCGCACGCGAGACACGCGTGATCACTGGGATGGGCAGATTGAGCTGGTACGAGCCAGTCAAGCACTACGATATCACTCTTCGGAGTATTGGCGATGAAGCACCGGTCAAGAAGCATGCGGCATTTGGACCATGTCATATTTACAGAGATACCCATTAGGCAGACGAATATATACAATCAGAATTGCCCTATAAATCCACCCCCAAAGATCAATCGAGCCGAACTACCGCTCAGCGCGCTCTCCGAAATGTCTATGCCCGAGCCATCTAGCTGACGCTGACAGAGTACGCAGTGGTGGTCAGCACCGCGTCTGAGCCGGTGAAGGGCTCCGTGCCCGCCCCGAGGCTGTTCAGGATCTGGCTCGTGGGCAGGCCCTCGTTGGCGGTCAGGTAGTCGATGAAGTCCATGAGGTCGGCGCTGAAGGCGGTCTGCTCGGAGGCGGCGACGAAGCTGAAGACGTGCATGTCGCCGTTGTAGCCGTCGTACAGGTTCCAGGTGGCGCCGGCGAGGGTCGGGGTCGCGACGGGGCTGCCGGTTGAGGAGATGGGGCCGGCGCCGCCGAGGGCCGCGAGCCAGATCATGATCTCGTATTCGGCGTCGCCGCCGGCGGTCGAGCTGGTGAAGAGGTCGTAGGCGACGTCGGCGACGATGTTGCTGCCGGTGTAGCTGTAGTTTTTATGACTTTGTTAACGCATAGTTCTCTCTGCTAATGACATACGGGGAGGGTTTCTTTTTCGCTGGCGCTTACCTCCAGGACCAGGTGGACGGGATCGTCGAGATGGAGGACAGCGCCGTGGCGGTGAAGGAGTAGACGACGTTGGCGTAGGACTTGACGCTGGAGGAGCCGCCGGACCAGGACCACGAGGTGGACCAGGCCAGGCTGCTGCCGCTCAGGCTGTCCAGCGTCGTGCACTGGCTGCCCGAGTCGGCGTTGTCTTCGCCCCAGAGGTTGTTGTAGAGCGTGTAGTCGCCCGTGACCTGCGAGTCCCACTGGCCGCAGAAGGTCGTGGCGCGCTTGTCGACGGTCCGGGTGGGCGTGGCGAGGGCCAGGCCGAGGAGGGCGCTAGAGGCGAACAGGGCGGACCTCATGGTGTCGGGTTGGTGGTGAGCGAGAGGCGGGCTGGCGATGTTGATGGAGTATCAAACGGTGGGCTTGACTTCTCTTTTTTGGTCTTCTCGAATCGCTTGACATGAAGCTCATTTTTGATGCGTTCCATGGGCGGCTGTTCCCTTTTGAAGCCCAGGATGTCCCCGTAGAGGTCCCTCTCATCTTAGCGATTGCCGGATATGACGATCCACTGTGGTGTGTTGTACCGAGTGGTATCCTAGACCTGGCTCCATCTCGCCAGCGTGAAAGGGGGCATCGTTGCAATGCGCGCCCGATCGAGGAACGGTGGAGAAACTGGACCCAGCTTGCACGGAGCAGACGAGGGTCACCGGCCGCCTTACCGAAGCGAAAGGGGTCGTCGAGGCAGTGCTGGAGGCACGTGGTCCGTCTACCGGGTTGGCGATGCTTGTGGGGGGGCGTGATGTTGGCGATTGGCGGAATCTGGTAGTGCTTGTCCGGCGCTTTAATATACAGGAAACAAGACTATGTATGTATTCGGGGCGACCGCTGAGTTGTCGTGGTGGGCGCGCGTTGAATGAGCCCACCAAAGAAAGGCTTGTGAGTTTTTGAGGGACGTCACGTTGTTTTTGAGTGCCGAACATAAATGATATGATGTACCATTTCTTATTCTCTTGTTCAGGTTGTAAGATGAGAATCCTTCGGTCACTGCTCGCCCGTCGTGAGATCCAATGGTCACTTACCAGGTTGAGCATGTTACTTGGTTACGCTTCAGGAGGCAAAAGAACCGTCAGTACTAGGCATCTAAAGTGTAAACTTGCCCATCTCTCCTGATTCCTGGCAACATCATTATTCCATCCTTATGATTCCAGTGCGGATTTAGAGATTCGCCAGCTATCCGCTGTCGTTGCGAAATGCTTTGCTTCTCTTGTTGAAGAATATAAAAGAGTGACCAACTTAAGTAGTCGGATGATGAAATTTGTTAGCCAGCAGTGGTTACTCCACCGGAATCTTTAACAGGACTCATCTAGAAGCATGGCTCAGGGATTATGTGCGCTACCCATCATCACTGTAGATCTCTCCGCACCTCAGCGAGCTGCCATGACCTCGGCATGTCGGAGACACTTTACCCACCTGAAGAGCTAACTACACTACAGAGCTACAGAGGCGAATGGCTTGCTGTAAGCTGCCACCATCAAGCTCATCATTTCCTGCCATGGCCATGCTTTGATGTGTCTGCTTGCTTCTTGAGTACACTGGACGAGTTCACGTACAGCTCATCACTGCTCCATTCCAGTCCATTCCAAGCCCGACACGGCACGAACCATGTCCGACGGCGCAAAGCAGAGAATAGCAGCTCTGGGGAACCAGCTGCAATCTCCCCCGCAAAACAGCCCCAGCTCCGCGGGAGGCCCGTCGCTGAAGAGATACGCACCTAGCTCCAATGGACCGCGAGTAGAAGGAAAGGTCATCATCATTACGGGTAGGTATGCCGTGTTCTGTTCTTTCCATTCACTGCACTTGGTATCGACTTCAGATGTGGCAAGCATATCACAAATTTCCACCCCCACACGCATGCACCAGAGAGAGAGAGAGCGCTGACACCTCGCGCTCGCTGTGACAGGTGCGAACTCACCATTAGGTATAGGCTTCGCCAGTGCCGCGGCGTTTGCGGAGAGCGGCGCTAGAGCCCTGTATATCTGTGACTTCGACGACGCGAACCTCGAGAAGCACAAGAGCGAAATCAACGCGTTACACCCCAAAGTCCATGTTCATACCCGCCGATTCGATGCCGCAGACGAGCCATCCGTGAAAGCAGTCGTGGACCATGCCATCGCCGAGTACGGACGACTGGATGTGTTCTTCGCCAATGCTGGTGTCGCTGGCCGATCCGTTGCGTTTACCGACATGGAGAAGGCCGAGTTCATGAAGATTATGGATACCAACGTCGCCAAGTCCGTCTCATGTCTCGATGTGTGTGCTCTGGGGCGTAGACTGACCATGTCATTAGTGTGTTCCTCGCTGCCAAATACGCGGCTCCCGCCATGATGAAGACGACAGCCGAGAAAAAGTCATCGTCAGGCAGCATCATAGGCACCGCGTCGGTAGCCGGCTTGCGGTCCAATGCCGGCACGACTCCCTACTCTGCATCGAAAGCCGCCGTCATCAATCTGGCGCAGAGCATTTCCTGGCAGTTGACGGGCACGGGCATCCGTATGAACGCCATCTGCCCTGGCCTGATCGAGACGGGCATGACGGCGCCCACGTTCGAGGCCGCGCGCGCTCGAGGGAGTGAACGAAAGATTGGCCAGCTGAATCCTCTGCGCAGAGCTGCCGTGGCCGACGAGGTCGCCCGCGTGGCTCTCTTCCTGGGGAGCGACGAGGCCAGCTATGTGAACGGCCAGGCTTGGGCTGTAGATGGAGGTCTCAGTGCCGGCCTTCCTGTAGTACCCGGAAAATTGCATTAGGAGCACCAGATATCCTACCTACAGAATTGTCCAGATCCAATTATCCGTCGGCGTGGTCTGTTTTTCACCATTACGGTAGGTGAAAAAGTGACGCGTCCTCAGAGTTATTCCGTAGAGAAAGATCCGGCTCAACCGAGTGCCAAGGTAAACCCGTCGACTCGAACTTCGCCATTTGACTCGCTGGCTACGTGTATGGTGCTCTCTGGCATCAAATTACGTGCTCATCCGTTCGTCGCTACTGCATCTTCGGCTCTGCGCATAGGTAAGAGTAATCTCTACGGGGTCCAAAGGGGCAACCGCCGCGTTACGGTCAAGATCCCGATCGGGGTCCGGCACATAGCAAAAAGTAGGGTCCCGACAGAAAGAAGTATGTATGTATATTCTGATCCAAGATCCTTGGCCTTTGCCCCTTGGCTATCAAGCTCCCGCCCGCAAAAACCGCGATCAAATGATGGAGTGGCGTGGCAGGTTTTTCTGAATGCTCTGTCACAAGTACTTCTCCGCGTAGCGATCGCCATCGCGCATCACGGAACGGGCAGACACGCCTTCACGGGGCTCGATCTCAATAGCATTTGTTCTAGTGACCTTCCATTGATGCAGGAAGCAGTGCAAGGAAACTCGGTTGCCCGTAGCCTTGGCAGCCTTGGATCACACCTCAACCCCAGAGAGCCGCGTAAGTCTCTCCCACTTCCCGGTTCTTCTTGCAACTCAAGTCCATGGACGATGCTACCTGGACTCGCCTTTCTGAACATGCACCTATGCGTGTAGGCGCCCATATGTGCTTGGCGAGGAACTGATTTTTAATCCGGGAGCTTCATTGGTCACTTTCACCTACCCTTTATGGCCGTAGGCCGATTGGGTCCTCGAAGGACGACGATGCCACCATCTGTAATGCCCCTGGCAGCGGATCGATACCCAAAACTCAACCTTAGGTGTGAGCTCCGGCGGGATGGCAGCCGAATAAGGAGGGTGAGAGGCAATCACGTTACTGACGAGACCATCAACCGCCATGTGTGCAGAGTCTGGTTCAGCCTGGAGCTATATGCAAGCTGCAAGCGAGACTACGCCAAGCAACTGCCATAGTAATTGTGTACGAACATCATGTTGAAGGCGGTGATAGGAAACCGGAATGCAGGATATAAAAGATGCCCTTGGAGGAGCTCGATGAACCTCTTGTCCAACCTCCATCGCCAACCGGGTCTTTCATTCATTCAATCGTTGCTGAGATCTTCTGCTCTCTTCCTACTCCTTCAAGATGGTGAACGTTCGCAACCTCCTGGCAGTCTCTGCCGTCTTTGGTGCCGCCGCGGCTCACCCGACCGACTCTGTGGATGAGGTCCGCCGTGAGCTCGCTGCTCACCAGTCTGCTCGCCCCTTCGCTCGCCGGGCTCTGAACACCTGCGCCAATGCCCCCATCACCACCGCCCTCAAGGAGCGCTCTGTCGCTCGTCGTGCTGCTGCTGCTCAGGCCCTCCGCCAGAAGCGTGGCCTCGCTGGCCGTGAGTCATGGGTTACCATTCTGTCATGAATCTTCACTGATACAGGAGCAGAGAAGCTGAGGACCAAGCGTGACCAGGAAGAGCTGGAGGAGTGGATGGAGGTTTCCCACGACACCTCCTCCCTGGGCTACGACCTTGACACCGATGCCGAGACCATCTTCTCTGGCAACTCGACCTGTGCTCTCGTCCCCGAGGTCACCATTGGCCCCTACTGGGTCGAGGGTGAGCTGATCAGGGTAAGGAGGTCCCTATTTCCCATGCTGCGTGCCAAAAAGCTGCACCAGCTTGGGAATCAACTTCACACACAACTCGAACCGGGCATCGCATTTGCTAACTCAGGGGCCCATAGACCGACGTCACTGACGGCCAAGAGGGTGTCCCTCTCCACCTCGACCTTCAGTTCGTCGACATCAACACTTGCGAGCCCATCCCTGAGATTCTCATTGACATCTGGGCCTGCAACTCCACCGGTGTCTACTCTGGTGTCTCCGCCACCGGCCAAGGTGGACTCAACACCACCCACGGCCGTGGTATCCAAGAGACCGACGAGGATGGTGTCGTCCAGTTCGACACCCTCTTCCCCGGTCACTACACCGGCCGTACCCCCCACATCCACCGTCAGTCTTTCCTCCCTCCCCCCCCACCCCTCAACCCTCTTTAGCATCGCGCAGTGTCTGCGCCGCTGTTCCGGGAAAAGCAAACAGACTCCTAACCCGCAGCAGTGATGTCGACCTCGGACGCCACCCTCCTCGACAACGGCACCTACGTTGACGGCACCGTCAGCCACATCGGCCAGCTCTTCTTCGACCAGGACCTCATCACCGAGGTCGAGACCACCTCCCCTTACAGCACCAACACCCAGAGCCTCACCCTCAACGTCGACGACGGCATCGACGCCGAGACCGCCACCGAGGACTACGACCCCTTCATGGCCTACGTCCGCCTCGGCGACGCCATCACCGACGGCCTCCTGGGCTACCTCACTGTCTTCGTCGACACCACGGCCAACTACACCGATGCTGCCCAGGCCGCGTACGTTCCTTCTCTTTTTTTTTTTTTTTTTTTTTTTTTTTTTTCTTTTTACTATACCCCGTCCATCCCCTCCCCAATCTCTCCCCTGAAGCAAGAATACTGACTGGGATGCAGTGCCCACTACTACGAGGGTGGCGGTGTCTCCAACAACAACGGTGGCGGTAGTTTCCCCGGTGGCCCCGGTGGTCCCCCAAGCCGCAAGTAGACTCGCCTTTATCGCGAAACTTTGACTCCTCGGTAAAATGAGCAGAACTGTCTCCGGTGCTCGTAAACTTGGCGACCGCCTCGCCTTTTTGACAAGAAAATGCCAAGATCGAGGTAGAAGTAAAGAGGGAAAAGGGAGGACATGGGGTTCTCCTTACTGTACATAGCTTTGGCCCGTGTAGTTGTGCAAAACACGCTCTTTTTACATAAAATCCGCTCACGAACGCTTTCGATCACATCCCATCTTGCTATAAGTGAATATGTACCCATCTACAACAGCATCCTGGCCAGAGAAAGCCCTCGTCGTTTCCTAGCTCTTGCAGCCACATTGTAAATAACCACGCTTCGGCGCCGCATAATAAGCACGCGAGAACCAGTCCTACGAAGAGCGTAGTGACACCAAGAACCCGATGTCTCTTCACGCCCCCCTTTCATTTCCATCATGAGTCTCCATCGAAGACATTGTCCGTGTCCAGGACCTCTGTCAGACTATGTCATAGCCTTGACGCCCTCCAGCAGGCCGCCTCCCCACCCTCGCGAACCCGTGTCGTATGACTTGTTCGTCCTACTACAAGAACCTCTCTACACTCTGCGCATTGTCTATTTTGTTTTTTATAATCCAATTGCATCCTTCTACTTGGCAGTGAGGTAGGCACAGTCGATGTTGGGGCAATAGCCCAGATGGGGGCCCGATAATATATATGCCAGAGATAATGCAACCAGCGTAATCCATGCCACCATTGAAGCACATAGGTATACCAAGTCAATTTTCATTCTTGTTCCCACTGGTAGAGAAAGCCCTTTATTGGATGGAATAAATGATGTAGCCGCGCCGAACAGTGCAGTCAACGTAAGGTAAGACATGGTGTGGTAGAGGTATTATGTACAAGCCGGACATGCTGATCTGTCATCTATGGTATGAGACCTCTAAGCAGATGAGGAATCAACCAAACAACCCTCCGTCCGCGGGTGAACTCAGCGGAAAAGACGCAATAGCCGTTCCGGGTTGCATTATCCCGCTGCGAGACAAAACGAGGCGCCATGATATCCCTCGAGAAATTCCTAACGCGAAAAAACGCCGTCCACCTGGAATACTTTCTGCCCCGATGTATATGAATCTGCCAAACGCCGGCAATGTATGTCATCTTTCGAATCCACCCCGCTAATCGCATAAATCGCTTAGACGGCACTATAGCCTCCCCGACTCCCGCTTCCTTGGACCGTGTTCAGCACCCTTCGCGTCCAGTCCTTTATCAGGTAAGGGATGTCGCGGATAGTGTCGCCGTGGGGGAGGAGGTCCCAGCCTCGGGCGCCATAGCGGTTGTAGTTGAGCCAAGACCCGAAGATGAGATATGCGGCGGTCCCCAGGAAGATGCTGGGCGATATGGATTAGTATCTTGTTCTAGTCAAAGGCATCTCACGCAAGGGGGTATAGGGAGGTGGCTTACAGAATCACGAGCCAAGTGAAGAATCCCCAGTGCGAGCTCGGTTTCTTATCCGAGTCCGGGTCGGACCCGTCGTCTGCTTCGCTGTTGCAGACATGCTTGGAATACCACGTCAGATGTAGCGAGTCCACGTTTGAGTTGTCCAGCAGAGGTCCGTAGCTGTTGAATTTCAAGCTAGGATCCTGCTCGATGCCCAGCTGAACCTCCTTGGCCGGCGTCTCATCATCGCCATCATCATTGTCCCCGTCCTCCGCAGCACGGAACGCCAGGGGGTTGGCGGCAGCAGCCCGCGCCATCAAGGGATCGTCGCTGCGCTCGTATTTGTCCTCGGGGTCGTACTCGCCCTCCGTGCCGTCGCGCTTGTCGTCGCATACGAAGTCGATGACGGCCTGCTGCTTGCGCTTGGCGCCACTGTCCGTCTTGGAGTAGCCGCCCTGCAGCACAACGCGCAGCCCCTGGTTCCCGCTATCCGGGTCAGCCTTGCTGAGAGGCGAGAGGATCGGATCGAGGGCGCCGCCGCCGTGGATCTCGAGCTCGCCGGCGATGGGCGTCACCTTGTCAACAATATCGGCACCGTCCTTTTCGAGGTCGATCAGGCGCTTGATGGCGCAGGCTGGTCGTGGTATGTCGTTAGTACGATAGTTTACCTAGGATGCGGCGGTTTGGGGAGGGGATATCTGAGGGGGCCGCATACCCCGGGTATTGTTTGGACATTGGTCGCTTTTCTTGGCATCGCCCTTCTTCAGCGGCCGACAGATGTCGACTGTGTACGTCGTGTTGTGCGCGATGTCATCAACGACCTGGCTCATCACTACCGAGTGCGGGCCTCCCAGCTCTTTCAGGTTGTAAGATAGCTTGTCGACGACGATATGATCGCAGCGGAACATGGCGGACGCAGGCAGGGGTGTTAGAAGCAGGGCGAGCAGCCAGGCCGCGTCGGGCTTCTTTATCGCCGAGAGCTTCATAGTGATATGTAGTATTGAGTAGCCGGTATCAGGCACGCCCGTTGGCAAATTGAGGTTTGTCGTCGATTGAAAAAGCACGCTCAGCGATGCTGGCTCGAGGTGTCGAATCAGGCTTCAGGTGGACGAAGGAGAAGAGCCAGGTAGATGGGACGGACAGTCAGATAGACGACAGACAACTAAATCGTTCAGAAACCTCAAGGAAAAAAGAAGGAGCAAGGAGAGTCAAGAAAGAGTCAGATGGGGTATCACATCAGATGAGCAGTTGTCCAAGATGTGCAGTTCTAGGAGAATGAATAAGACACGCTCATGTGCGGCTGTTACTACTGCTGCTACTGCTGCTTGTGACGAAGTTCGCGGTGCATGAGCATTGATTTCGGAGAGGCAGCTGGTGGCAGCTTCAAGCCACGAAACCCGTCATCTGGGGCCCTTTGTCACAGCGAGCAGGGGCATAAGATGAGCATAAGGAGGCATAAAGGGGCATAAAGAGGACAAGAGGCGCAGCTTGGGCCACTTTCAGTTTATGCACGCTTATGCAGCAGCACCCGCGCTATGTATGCCTCAATCATCCACGTGACATCCATCCTGGTATTCATTCAATAGGAAGACTACCTAACCAGAAATACCAGATCAAAGAATAGACAAAGCGGGTTGAAGCTCGTAGGTAGTGAAAGGGGCCATCTTCGAAAGCCGGAAGTAACACTGGCATTTCTAGCTGTCGCGATGCTCATATTAAGGAGAGACAGGCCCCATCAGTAATGAAAAGCACAGCGTTTGCTCGGCGAGGTTGGAACATCGATGCGCTTGACACCCGTTCATGTGTTCTGGTGGAGGCAGCTGGCCAGCACCGGCTTTCAATCAACCTCAAATGAACAAGGGAACCGCGTCTACAATTTTGTGCTAATCACATCAGGTCTGTTTGAGAAGATTGAACAGCTCATGCCTGACTGCTTTGAGGGCAGCACAGTTCGAAAAGTGGCGAATAGCTCGGGACAGAGGTCCAGTATATTCGTAGATGATCATCATGCGACCGCGATCTGCAGGGACCAACAGTCAAAGGAGTAATGACAGGTAATTGAGAATGTCAACGGGTCGCACTACAGTGAGGGGAAATACAAAAGCGCTGAACTCGCGCTTAATAACAAGCATAGCTAAAACCTTGGGGGCATCTCGATGAGAAGGCCCCAGTTCGAAACTCTACAGAGCTTTTTCGCTTAAGGAGTGAAATCATCCCCGCATGGAGGGAGGTAACGATTATTGGCGTACTGGAAATTTGTCATGTTGCCGGCATCACTATGATGCGATGGAGATGAGGCCGTGGAACCTCACAATGATGTAACAACGCCATTCGAGACAGTGATATATTTATCTATCTATCTATGTCATTGGGGTTCTCGTCCATCTGCACGCCACTGGCTGTGTGTGCATGCTGATTCTGCATCTGAAGTCCTACACTTACTTCGCCACTCCCATTTGAACATCTTTTATCATGTCTACAGGCGGCACGAGTGGACATCTTCTCCATACCTTGGACCGCAGCGCCGGCGAGAATCCAGATTCGAAACTCACTGCTGCTATGAAAGGCGACACGAAGAGTAGCAGCACCGGAAGCTCCGTCCTTGAGAATATCAAGGAGGCTTTAAAACCTGGCGACCTCAAGCGCTCTGACTCCCAGGGGTCCTCGGGCGGGTCTGCCGACGACGCAAGCGAGGGAGAGAGCCGTCGTGTGGCTGGCGTGCCCGGCATTATAACGTCAGGCAACCAGCAGGCTTACCGTGATGCGACGGAGAGCAGCGGTGATGGGGGGCTGTTAGATAAGTTGATGCCCGGGAATCAGGATCACTCCACAATAGGCGGGATCTTCGATAAGTTGAGGTCCGGACGTGACAGTGGTGGTGCGTTGGAGACGAAGGGCGGTGACAGTGAACATACGCACGGCTTGGACTCGATGAATCCAGGAGATAGCTCTCCAAAGGCCCCTGGTGGCTTCGAACCAAGTGTGACCAGACATGTCGCTGGCGCGACACAGTCCAAGGAAACCGAAATGGGTACAAAGAGACCGGGAACAACGGAAAGGACCCAGGGCAACTACCAGTACGATCGGTTTCCAGAAGCTGCCGAGTATCATGGACCCAGTGATCGGGGAGAGGTGCGGTCACTGGGTGAACTCGGTTACGTCGATGACCGTTCAGTCCCGAGGACTTCGGCATTTGATGCGAAGGGCTCGATCGGGCAGCATTTCACGGTACTTCGTTTCCATGACTTTCAAGCAAGAGGAACGGGCTGACTTTTTATGTGTCTAGAGTGAGGGTGCAATAGGAAAAACGGCTGACAAGGCCGGCGGGCCATTCTCAAAAGAGGGTACGATCGGAAAACACTTTACGGATACGGGCGCGGTCGGTGGTCGTGTTCAGGATCACTTGGGTCACGGGGATGCTACTAGGCAAGGGAAGTAGGTGTAATAATCATGAGTTCGACACTCTAATAATATAGCTCTATTTTCTCCGTGCTGCAATACCGTGAGATTGTCAATATACTTGACAGCGTCATTTGACAGCGTCAAATACCTATTTATAAGTCTCTGCTCTGCGCACCAGTCCCGGCGCAGGGCAGGTATGATACGCAGTACGAACGGTATATTGAGGGGCGATGAAGTCAGGATTTCTCCAAAGTCCAGACAAGTAGATTATCGACAGCTTTATTCTTGAGTTCAATCCGTCACAGTGACGGCGACGGTGCTGGAATCTAGTCTCCGCTTGACGTCGCGTTCCTCGACAGCATATACAACTCCCGGCTAAACACACCAGCCAATGACTTACTCGGCTCTCGATGCCATATACATATACAATATAGTACAAATAAGAGCTGTCTAAAGCGCTCTGATTTCACACATGGACCTTGACGGTCTTGAAGTCAGGGAGGGTTATGCCCAGCTGAGAATCCGCCGCCTCAACGTAGGTTCACCGACACACGTGCGACATGGTGAGAAAACACGGCTTCGCGGTAAGCCTATGGCTACCACGACTAATCAACGCTCATTGTAAGCTACCCTGCGATTCCTCCCAAGTACAGACTAATCCCGAGAACGCAGACATGTGGTCTCACCTCCTCGTCGACGGCACCGAGACCGCAGAGTTCCAATACGTCCGGTACGTCCCCAAACCCCCCATGGATGCATCCATCAAACCCTCACGCACCAGTACCAACCCCTCTCCCAGCGGCGTAGGCATCGACCCCTCCTACGCCGACGACATCTACGCCCTCGGCAAAGTCGCCCCCATCCTCGACCTCGCCTCCCCCGCCATAACCTGCGGCCGCGACGCTGCCGCCTCCGGGCCCACCACCTCGACCGCCGACGTCCTTGCCGGCTCCGAGATCGGCTTCCGCCTCTCCGACATCACCGCCAGCGTCAACCCGCCCTCCCACGTCTTCCACCCCGGCCCCGGGCAGGCGTACCTCGCGCGCCCGCCCGACGATGGCACCCGGCTCGAGGACTACGCGGGCCACGACGCGGACTGGTTCAAGATCGACACCGCGGGCCCCGTCGACGACGACAACTGGAAGCTTTTTAACAAGAGAGAGATTAGAGATCCAAAGCGAACCCCCCGACAAACAAAACCGTCACGTTGTATGGCAGTCAGTGGCTCACACAAGTTCCGCAGTACAACTTCACCATCCCCGCCAGCACGCCCCCGGGCAAGTACCTCCTGAGGATCGAGCAGTTCATGCCCACGGCCATCTACAACGTCACGCAGTGGTATCCAAACTGCGCCCAGATCAACGTCCTCGGGAAGGGAGGCGGCGTCCCGACGGGTTTTGCACGGTTCCCCGGCACGTACAAGGTTGACGATCCCGGCATTCTCATAAGCGAAGAGATGGCCGCATATCCCCCCGACGCCCGAAACTTGAGCTATTATGCCGCACCAGGGCCAGCCGTGTGGACGGGGTAATGGTAGGGAGATATTACATAAAGCATTATAGAATAGTTTATCTGTTTGTAGTATCCGATGGACTCATTGAATGGCGAAGCGAAGGACGATTCAACCCCATTGAGGTGTGGAAGAAGACTTGTGGGCTGACCACCTACACAAGGACTCAAGAACAGCTATCTCGCTAGACCCTTTCGCTAGTGCATTCACAGGTTAGGCTTCAAGAATTCAAAGCTATAATGGCCTAAGTAAGGCTGTTCTACTATTTGTATAGTACAGTGGAAAACTGAGGTTACAGTTCTCTCTGATGAATGATGAGACGCAAGAAGCATCGCATCGTAAAGCTGCAACCGAGCTCAAGCTGGAAAGGATCCCAGTATACCGACGCCAACGCCAACCTTTTTTGTGATACA
This sequence comes from Xylariaceae sp. FL0016, assembly GCA_022578815.1. Lineage (NCBI taxonomy): Eukaryota > Fungi > Ascomycota > Sordariomycetes > Xylariales > Xylariaceae > Xylariaceae sp. FL0016. The sequence goes on from MU388751.1 coordinate 307,629, forward strand.
TTGATTCTCCACGAAATTGGATGAGCAGGTCAATCGAGCTTCGTTTCCCTTCGCAAATCAAAGATAAAGGCCCGGATGAAGCCCAAGCCCTACAACCCATACTAACGACCTATGAGTCTTGCGCAAAGACCAAGTGGAGCGGCACCTTGGTGCTCCCAGGTGAACGTCAGATATGCTGGAAAACGTTGAATGGTTGCAGCCACCATCCAAACCGCGAACGCCAGACTACCAAATAAATCCCACCGTACCTCAGATAACATTTCCTTCGTGACCTTCGTTCACAAATGCCCAAATTCCCGTTACATAATACCCGAGGATCCTTGGAATTGTTCTACTAAGGCCCGTTTGCGCCTGCGAAAAACCCACTGGCAAATTGCGCACTTCGGATGATGCTCTCCACAATATCCATTGATCCATCAGCAGACACTTCTGGCAGCTCTGGTGCCTCAGGGACCGCATCGCTCATGATGGCTGCTGGGAGTGGAACTGAGCTGGATCCATGTTGCTGTATACTTGCTGTTGTGTATGCATCTGCTGTCCTTGACCCTCCAGCTGCTGTTGCTGTTGCTGTTGCTGTTGCGGTATCCGGCTGTAGAAGGCAGGCAGCGGGTTGGGACTGCAGCACGGAATTTGCAGGTTGGCTGCTTGGGTGACACTGTTGCTGTTAGGCACTGTGTAAGGGTACTTCTGCCAGAATGGTCGGCTTACATTGCTGGGCTGAAGCCCTGGGGGAGGAGAAAGATGGCTGACAGATTCAGGCTCGCTTTTGATCGGCAAACTGTATCCAACTGGTGATTTTGTAGTCGGAGGTTTGACTCCAGCACCTGCGCTCACACCTACAGTGGGAGTAGGCTGCGCCACAGAAGGCCGCTTTTTCTGTATCATCTCCCACGGTCTAGGTGGCGGAATATACGATTGTTTCACTGGCATGGCTGTAAATTTGGAAGCCGTCGAGCTCGCTGACCCAGGAGTATGCTGATCCGATACCCCTGACTGTGAAGCGGATGACTGTACCAGAGGCGGCCCTGACGCCTTTGGGGGTACTAAGCTCACTGGAACTGGTGTGTTCTGGGTCGGCGTCATCGGTAGAGAAGGGCGAGGAATTGGTGTTGTTGACATAGGGAGTCGGTGACCGGAGCTTGGTGGCAGCGTTGTGTCCGGGGAAGCAACATATTGCGACGGAGCCACTGGTGGTAATTGCTTCGCTTGCTCTCCTGATGCCTGGTAAGAATCCTCTGTGTTCCTGCTTTGAAGCATTGCGGCGTAATGAGCTCTGATGGCAGGGTGCAATGTGGCAGCAGAGTTTGAGTCAAATCCCCAGCTGCCCAAACTGGAGTTGGATTCACGGCGCCAGTCAATTCGTCCGCTAGACGCAGAAGACTGCGGAACTGACGCGATCGGCGTCGGTGCCGCATACGGGCTTTGCGAAACCCGGCCATCTAGAGGCGTGCCGGCCGTCATATGCGGAGCGCTGAATAATTGCGCATGCGGGCCTTGCGTTGGCGGCGCATTGCTTATCGCTGGTCGTGGTACCGATGACAAACCAGGCGTGGTACTACTAGTGCTTGATTGCCTCTTGAACAAAGCATTGGGCGAACTCATTAGATGGGCTCGCAAATTGCCCTCGTACCCATTGGTGAAACCTCCCCAATGCGCATAGGGCGTTCTGTACTTGGTAGAATCCCTAGAAGGAAAGTCAGCATACAACCTACAGTTTACAAACGGCGACACAGCGAAATATCCGGGCCAAAGTGCCAAGAATGCAAACTAGCAGCTTTCAATCGTGTTGTTTCTACATACCTGTTGTGGTGAATTTGGAAGAAGGCATATTTTTGAACGACGTTTTGTTCTTTGGTTTGTCCTTGCGATATGACCGATTGAAGCGCAGAAGCAGCTGCTGTGGTAGGACGAATAGCCGACGAAGTCATTGGCGTATTCAATGATCTATTTGAAGCCAAGGAACTCGACCTGGCTCTAGCCTGAGCCTGGAACAGACTTCCGTTCTGCGGTGATGGCGCGGGTCCAAGGCCCGGGGGTTGCGTGAAGCCGTGGCTGAATGGGGACTTAGTATTCGAGTCGAAGCGAGGACCGTATGAAGAAGGCGGTGTTCCGATTCGTTGACCTGGCCCAAGCGACCGCCGACCACTCAGGCTGTTTAGAGATGACTTGTTTCGCACATGTCCATGATGGCTCGATGTCTGAGAAACCGTAGGTGTCGGTAACGAGGGCGTTTTCGACGGAAGCGACTGCGAAGCTTTAGACTCTGCGTTTGATGGTGCTTGATAATGCTGAGCTCCATGAGATTGGCGGGGCTGGGCGAAGGACTGAGTTTGGTGAATCGATTGGGCTGATAGTGCCTGTTGAGGCCTTGCCTGTTGCCCATATGTCGGTTGCTGTTCCGCTTGAGGTGGTTGTGCCTGATATGGATGTGTCTGACCCGCCTGTCGTGGTTGTGCCTGCGTGGGCTGCGATATAGATAGTGTATGTTGCGGTTGTCCCTGTTGAAACTGCGGCATCTGCTGGAAGGTGTAGTACGGAGAAGGGCTGGCAACAGTCGACTGGGTAGGTGTGTAAGGTGCGTATCTTGGAGATATTTGATTCTGCTGTTGCAGAGGTTGCTGCTGTTGGGGTTTCTGCTGCTGAGGTTGTGTCTTCTGGTAATTCTGGTGCGGATATTTAGGGAAAAACTGCTGTGAGGTGTATTGTGGAGGCTTTGGCGCAAATTTCTGGGCGGTGAAGGGTGAGGAAACATAAGATGGGGGTACGGGTGCCTTGGGCTTGTACTGGTATGGCTTCTGTGTCTTCGGCACGCTGGGAGCTGGTGCTTGCAGCGCAAAAGTTGACCCGAACGACTTCCGCAGTGGCGCTGGCGGCGGTGGTGGTTTCGGAAGAGTATCCAAGAAATTGCTCTTGGGATTGTGCTTTCTTCTCTTTGGGTCTTCTGTGTATTGAGGTCGAGCATCAGTTGAATATCTTCCAAGATAGTACCAAATCTGATTCTCTTTGGAGAAGTCCACTTTTGCCTGCGCTTTATTAGTACATTCATCGAAATGGTTATACTCGGACCAGGTGAAGCCGCCGTCGACAAATGGCATGCCGGCTCGGGGTAGTTCTTCGCGCTGTTTCTTGGTCGCATTTATGTGCTCCTTGGCTTTGCGGGAAGTTGGCATGGGTATCGCATTTGCTGAGGCGTGCGGCAAGTGTAGGTCAGCTGGGTCTGGCAGCAAAAGCCATTTCCACTCAACCTCGACCCGGTCACTGGATAGAGTTAGCAAAGAAAGCCTCTTGTTGGTGGTGCTTCTCAGGGCTTCGCACCCGCTAGGCAAGATATCGAGGAGGAACGTTCGTTCGTCGTCCCGATTTTCGATGATGACACCTGCGAATATTTCGCCCTTGTAGTATTGGACCTGGCAGATATCGCCCTTCTTGAGCGCCGCAGCAGCCTTCTGCGTTTTCTCGCAATCATCCAAAGAAATGGAATCAAGTTTTTTGTCTCGTTTCGTGCGGTGAAAGCGACAGCTGAATTCGAATGCCTGCTCCTTATATTCGGTACCGTCCTCACCAAATACCGGGACCACGGCCTCTTCAATCAGCATTCCAGCAGCGGCGGCACAAGTAGCGTGGTAAGCTCTTCCGCACTTATTGCTATGCGAGCACTTCAAACATACTCCCCTCTTTGATCGGCAGTATAAGCACTTGAGGTCCATAGAGGACTTGCTTATGTTGGCAGTATTTACCACAACCTCCTTGTCATCGATTGTCTCGATCCAAGTCTCCTCATTATATAGAGCACAGAGACGATGAGCCTTGCGGTCATCTTCCGTAGGTAGAAGTTCCTGACTAGGAATGTCGTGAGGGCATAGACAACATGGAGGTTCGACGTGATTCTTGATCCGCAGCCGAATCTTCTTCGCCCTCTTTTCTCCTTTATCGCCAACGGTGCGCTTCCTCTTCTGTCCCTTGGAAACCTTAAACTTGACGGCATGGGATGATTTTGGAGTCGGTATACCCGTGTCGAGTTCATCCTCCTCGTCCTCATCTTCATCTTCTTCGTCCTCGGTTTCTTCGTAATCGGTTTCCTCGCCCCGTAATTTACGTTCGATCTCGTATACATCGACCCAAACACTGTCTTGTGCTTGAGCACACTCGCACCTTTTGGCAATCTTTCCCATGGGTAGCCAGGAATCTAGGGCGAAGTTGACAGCTTCCGCACAGTTATATCCTAGGTTATATCCAGAGTGATAGCCATACGGATATGTCACCACGAATTCTCCGGGATATGATAGACACTTATTGACTTTGATATTGAAGTATTGCAGCAGATGATTTGGAGAAATCAAGAAGGCTTTGTGCCGAAGGAACTGGTCGCAAGCTTTGGCATCCGCAGGCCAAATACTCTTCATGGCGGCCTCGAACCGGCGGGCGTCACCTTGAGAGATACTGTACCACTGTTTGGGAGCTCCGAAGTGAAGATAGTTGATGCTGTAAAGGTCAACGTCTTCCAGATGCCACGCAAAGGTTGCCTTCCACATGCCAAGATACAGGTATGCAGTATTGACACCGGGGACTTTGGTGCCAAGGACGTCCAATAGACTCGGTAGCTTGCTGAGGTTCCAGGTATCTGTAGAGTCATCGAAGAGCGTCCCTGGTAGGTCTGCGCCGTACAAAGGAGGCGCGTAAGTCAGTGTCTTCCAGTAAATACGCTCGAGCTCCTCGCATCTCTCGGGTGTATAGTCGGAGATGTCCATTTTGTAGTCCCAATCCTTGAAAGCTTCCTCATCAATCTTGGCTGAGCCCTCACGGCGAGCGAATTTGCGACGTGCTGATGTACTCTGCATTTTGGGCCTCGACTGCCTCGAGCCGCCCATGCGACCAACAACTGGCGGCGGGTCGTCATCCTCGTCAATGTCAGCTCCTGGGTCCTGCTCGACAGATTCGATCAGGGTGTCTGAGGGCTTGGGAGAGACAGGTGTCATGGGGCGGTCATCCTGATCAGCGCTGTCCTTCACAGCTCCTCTCCTGCTCTTCCGTCTACTAGCACGGCCGCCACCGCTGGCACGATTCCTAGTCGCAGCATTCGAAGAGGATGCTGCCTTCGGTTTGGGGGGGGCCTGAGCGCGCCTCTCCCCACGTCGAGCAGGAGGTTGATGTTCGCTCTGGTCGCAAAGCTGTCGCCATTGTGGCAAGTTGTAGGATCGCTGGTGAAGGATGTTGACTTGTCGGTAAGTGCCATTAGAGCCCATGATGTCCTGCTTAATTGGCTCCCTCACACGGATCTGCTTGACAAGATCATGTAACTCGGGCTGCTTGTCCTTCCATTCTTGTGGGGGAATAATTTTGACAATGCCGGATTTCATGCCGTAGGAGTCGATTTTCGTCATCTGCGATTTAAGTCAGTATTCGCTCTGTATAACAAGGCTGCACAAGTAAGACAGCGTGCGTACGAATTTCTTAAAATCCTTAAACTGGTGCATGTCGGGTTTGAAGACGGGGACCGTGCCGGACCAGTGGTCGGGAAAGACGTCGCCAATGTCCTCTTCCTCTTCTTCGGGCGCTTGTGTCTTTTCTCCGGATTCATCCTGGACAGAATACGAAGGAACAGGCAACGGGTCGGTAGGATCAAGGGTAGGGTCTTCGACGTCGCTAAGTTCGGAGTCACTGCCATCGAGCTTCATCGCACTGTTGCTGTCGGGCGGGGAATGGAGGCCAGTAGGCTTAAGTGAGCAGGGGTCGTGGGACGATGATGCATTGATGTCAGGTTTGGAGGCATCTTGCTGAGTTTCGCTGTGGTCGCCGTTGTCGTTCTGATCGTGCTGATCGTGGTGGTCGGGTTGATCTCGCATATTGTCTGGGCTTGCTGGGGCGGGCGCCGACGCCATTGCGGCGGTTGGTTCGGCGGACATGGCAATTGCGAGGCTACATGCGAACGATTGTCTTCATGGATGCAGCTAGAGTCGGGTCAAGCAAGACCCGTGGGCGTGCTTGTTTGTGTCTTGTTTGGTAAGGTAAGGTAGGGTAAGAACACAATTATCGATAGTATGGAACGATGAGATGGGATGGGATTGGCAGCAGTGCGACGTCGACTTTGGCGTTGGCTGAGATTCGTGTTAGAGAGGTCAGAGGTCGGAGGCGGTCCGCTGCAGTGCTTTGGTTGGATTGAACGAAGGGGTCGAAAAAAGGCACGAAAAGCTGAGGTGCAAAGTCCCCCGAACACCAGCAGGCTCGGCAGAGCAAATTGGTGGCTACTGCGCTAGACTCTGTTTGTACTAGTGATGGACCGCATTAAGCGGGCAGTGGCCACCCACCTCTTCGTCGCTACTGTAGATGTGAGGCAGCCGCACGGGAGGTGGTGTACATAGGTTAGGAATCTTGAAGATAGGTACTATTGTCCCAGTCGTAGTATTTGGCAATCATTACCTAGAAACGCCTAAATGTTGTCTTTGGCTCAATGCAATGTTTTGAATGGAGAAATACATAGCATATCCGAGATTTACGACTCTAAGGAGGTAGGTAGGTACCCAAGTTTTGACTCATCCATCACATCACCGTGTCGCTGCCCGCCTGCGTGCCTTCCCTCCTCAACTGCGCGGGAACTTTGCGGGGGAATTGGTTAGCGAGGCCAACATCGCAGATAGGCATGCTGATGGTACGATAACCTCCTGTAAACGGCTGCGGGAGGCCAAAAATGACCTGATGGGACAGATGGACAGATGGGGCACAGCTTATCAGCCCATGTATTTGGCCTGTGCGTCTCCTTATCAGTCCCGATAGAGGACCTTCCATGTATGTCATTTGTGTGGACGAGGCTTGGATGGAAGTTGGGGGAGGGGGCAGTGACACAAGATTCCGTGATGGATGAATGACGATAGGGGTTCACTTGACGGGGCGAAGAAATCTTCCTTGCATCCATCTGGTGCTCGTTCGATGCCTACGTCTTGGTCTGCAGGTGGTTCAGTACATTATCACAGTATGATGTAAGCTGAATTCAGGTACCTATCTACCTCCTGAACCACCGAAATATGTAGCCGTATCACTAGGTTCAATGCAACTTTTTAAGCCACTCAACCCCCATTGGTAGTTTCCCTTAGTTCGGATCAGAACACGGCGGAGAGACAGGTACCGTAGGTATTGGCGGTCGAGCTGCAGACTCGGAAAGACCAACAATCCGACAATGTGCAGCCCCTGGACAATACCTAAGTGTTTCGAAACATGTTAAGGCTTCAAGGCCACGCTGCGGTAGATTTGCTTGCTCTGACCTGAGACAGATTCACTCATACACTCGTCTCTGCCTCATCAAAACTCAGGGCCCTGAGCTTGACATCTCACTAACTATTCCATACTGGGCAAATTCGGCGTCCAGGTTGCGAAGGAACTTGCCTTAGGTACTGGAATGTTATAGCTAGCACCTCCTAGAAAGTGCTTATTATTTTTGGTGTTTGGTCGCAATCGTGCCACGGGCTGAGGTTGGGAAGCAGGTGCCTGCAGCTCATTCAAGGACCACCTGCTACCTACATTGTGCAGACTTCCCCCCAACCCTTCTCCTAAATTCATTCTTTGATAGCTGACCAGAGATACAGCATACCTATCTACTTGCATACCATATGTCCTTCATCTGGTCCTATCACTTTTCGCAATTCTCATCTACCTGACCGCATAGCGTTTGGGTCCGTTGCATCGACCTACGGATCATCAGATAGGCACCTGGATGCCGCAGGTACTCGCCATGGCCACCAAAGTGTGGCCGTGACCGGTGCAAACCCGGGATGAAGATATTCGTCGACAGTCACAAGCATTTGAGGGCATGTCGCTGGCCGGTAACACAAGAGCTGCGGACACTGCACCAGCTTTACTTCGTGGAATGGTCACGCGACTGTTGTAGAGCGAAGGCAACCACTAGCATAAGAGGCCGAAACTAAGTTGGGCGACGTTGTGATGGTAAGTCTACGCGCCGTCACGTATGTCTAGCTTTATCCAATAACGCACCAGCGGCATTACACATACAATATCTAGAGAGCATCTTCTTCGTAGCTCTCCGTCTCCGGTACCATACATCATCATCAAATTGTCCACGAAGATGTCATCGACTCAGAGCTCCAGATCTTCGGTCGCTGTGTGTCCGCGGTCTCCAGCGTCGTCAGCTTTTTCTGGTCCCAATGTTGCCGCGCAAACAGCCGCTGCAATTCAAAATCGTGCCTCGAGAGCCACTCTTTATGCCACACGGCATCAGTCCCCGGGTTCTCGGCAATAATCGCTACCTTGACATTGGCCTTACTTCTGCCTAGAGCTGTGATCATCTTGGCGAAATCGTCCATGATTTTCGGCAGGTCATCACCTACGCACAGGTCTAAGCGGTCCACGATTATATAGATGGGATCGAGCTCGCGATCCCTTATTTGAAAGAGTACCTCACCCAGTAGCTCTATCAGCGAACTTCCAGACCATGATACTTCACCTCGCCTCAAGATTCGTCGGAGGTCCTTGTCATGGTCGCGCAGGATATCCGGTTTCCAGCTTAAGATCTCGATCACGACAGAAGACAAAACGGTGTCGATGCTGATACCGGAGGCCGTCAAATTAGGGAGAGCGGAGAAGAACGCCACCTTTGCGCCTTCCTTGCGGCCTATCTCATCGAGAAAAATCGCGAACGGAGATAGCCAGCAGTGTTCAAGACCAGGAAAGTGGCGACCGTGATACGCAGTATTTCCGCTGAGGAAGAAGAGGGCAGGCTTCTTGGAGTCACGCCAGCTCCTATAGTCTTCTAGACTCTGGAGCATATCGTAGCTAACGTTCTGGTAGCTTGTGCAGGTCACATGGTGCGAATACGGCATGTCCGGAAACACTTTCATAAGTACGTCTCTCGTCGCAGTAACGTTTGTTCCGGGATGACCTCTCCGCGTCTGGTTCATTATTAGCCATATTCTATCACCAATAGGCCGGGATATACCTCTAGATAATCTTCGAATGCTTCCAATCGGCGGTGATCTTCTTGCCGGTCCCGGAGCTCGGCTTGCTCCCGCTGCTGCTCCAGCTCCTGCTTGAGCATTTTGTTTTGGGCCATCAACTTGGCGTTCTGCTCGAGCAAATGCTTCTGGGTTTTCTCCGTCTTCTGTGATCGTATATGTAAGCCATACATGGCTTCGTTGCTAATGTCGGCAAGAGTTGCGCGGATGGCCGTAGCGGTGGCATCAAAGTCGGAGTTGACACCCGGAAACAAAGCCGCAGTATACCTCTCTATGATAGAATCTCAGAACATGGGCATCAGCTTGCAGTCAAAGGTCATACTTCGAGTCCGAGACATGTATTGTGTCGCTTCTCTTGCGAAGTCCATGATCTGCACGTATGCTTTGGCGACCAGTACCCGCATTGGATCCGTAGGGTAGATGCTGTCCCAATTATCGAGTCTCGGTAGCGATTGACGTATCTCAGAGAGCATATCCATGATCTTACTGTCATTTTCGACTTTATTGACGCACACCTACTCATCTAGGTATTAGTACCACACACACAATTTACGAATGCCTTCGCCATCGGAAGACTCACCCCAATAAAAACCGAGAGCGTCTGGTAGGCAATGATGCTATAAGGCCCTCCAGCGCTCGCAACAAGCTCAATGACCTTGGAGTAGCTCTCTACGAACTGTGAAAAGGTGTATAGGTGCTCCTGAAACCAGTGTCCGACCTTCTTCCCACTACGCTGTCTACGGTTCAGCAAATCACGCTGCGCCATGGATGCTTGCCTGACCAGCTGATTGATTGAGTTTGTACGAGCAGGGCTGTCGCGCGCTTGTTGGATCTGTTCCATGACTCCATCTTTTGTGGATGCTAAATTGGGTGTGACTTTGCCCGTCTTAGTTGCCTTGCCCAACGCGCCTTTGAACTTGTCGTGTGTCTTGTGGAGCTCATCCTTGGATGGTAGGCTATGGGCAGTCCTTTGAGAATCTGTCAGAGATACTGCTCCGCTAAATTTGATCGTCCTCGACTTACGACCTACTGCTGAACCAGCTGGCCTCACCCTCCATCTCTCAAGAAGGACCTTCGATAGTTGTGATTGCAGTATACCATGGAAGCCTCACCGCAACAATGTGAATTGGGGAAGAATAAGGGGGAGTCACAGTTCTATCTCGAAGCGGGGGAAAGGATGGCAATATGCAAGCTGCTGTTGTATCCCCAACATACCTCGGACAACATAAGGAACGAGGGACTCCTGTACTACAAACTCACCCACCACTATGTACGAGTTCATCGCTTAGGGAGCGGGGATGTCTGCACAGGTGGCCATCCATTGGAACACGGGTAAGTATCTCGATCTTCACCTGCCACTTTCGAAAGCTGACATGCGTCCTGGCTACAGGCTGCGTCCAGCTGACTCAAGGGTAGGAAATCTCGCGTCATCCGCGAGGCTGAAATTGAAGCCCTCCTCCTTTCCACTGATCAAGTAAATCCAGCTGGGTTACTCGGCCGATCGCAAACAGACCGCTCATTTCCGCGGAAGCCATCCGCCTCAATACTAGCAGAATGGCTTCATTTGGCATGGTGAGTGTTTTGCGTGATCGCTGAAGGTCCCATGTTGGTTAACAGTCACTTCAGAATCGAGGAATTTTGGAGGCTGGGCTGCAGACTAAGTACAATGAACTCCTGGAGAAGAGGATCAAGCAGCTGGAGGTGGCTTTGAGCGAAGCCAAGGCAAAGAATGAGGAAGATGACGAGGAAGAGAAGAAGAAGAAGGTTTGTCAACAGTGGCCGCCTTAGGATATCGCTGACAACATTCAACCCGAAGGACGACGCGGATGACAAGACGAAGAGTCGCTATGTAATAGCCTTGCGTGAATGGGACGAATCCAGTGCATCCTACAAGGATAGGAACATTTCAGAGGATGCCTTGAAGAAGGCAGAACACAAGGATGTAGCCTACGTATTCCGCCGGGTGGTGTACGATACGTACAAGGGTGAGAAACGGGCATACAGTGAGGTCGAGATTGAAGACGCGGGTTTGGTCCAGCTATTGAAGGACAACATCGATAACAAGTATCCCGGTGTTAACCTGGATGGAAAGAAGATATATATGCAGGCGCCATTTCCAGCTATCGTGAGCGAGCACTGTTCGGTTGCGGACGACTGCTAACGTAGCGCAGATACACAATTGGGAGAAACTGCGCGAACGAGCCAAACAGGATCCAGACTCGCAGCTAAGCAAAGATCTTTCCCATTTGCTAGGCAGAATAGAGACCGCCGAAGAGCTTGAAGATTACTTCAAGACGCGAGAAGCCAATGCTAGCGCCAATGTTACCACCTTCGAGACCATGTGGACTGTCTTTGCACCCAAGACCCTGATCGTCGTCAAACCCTACATGGGACACTTGCAGCTCCTACAAGTCCATGGCTCGCCCATCCCATCCCGGTGGATGCCTACGAATCAAATCACCAGGCTATGGCTTGAGGCCTGGGGATGGGATTGGAACGGCAAGAAGATGGTCAAGGTCTTCTACGACCTGAAGATCAAACGGTTCCGCGGCACGAAGCAGATCAACGAGCTTGACTACTATCCCTTGTCGTATCATAGTGACCCGGGATTACTTCGTAGTCAGATCGTGGGACGTTCAAAGAGCTTTCTGAGAATGACTCGATTCGTCAAGCCCGGCGCGGGTCAGAGTTTCAGCTACGAAGGAAACGCGTTCGTCACTCGTAGAAAAGTAGTATCGGTAAATAAAGAAGATGACGAGGTGAGTCGCGGATATGATAGCTCATCAAGATTGCTCACTTCAGACTCAGGATGACGATGACGACGACGGAAATAACGACGAAGATGAGGCCGCAAAGTCCAAGATCACACCCATCAAGGGCGAAATCATATGCGATGCAGCAGCGTTCCTCCAATATGGTACGTCAAGGTCACTCGCCAAAACATAGGCTTTAGTAACTCTAACAAATCATAGTTCACTCAAGCAGGTCTCATGCTCTCGGAGACTTGGAGCACGGATGGACCGAAGATCCCATGGAATACGAAGATTTTTTCTCTAGCATATCGGACTCGTCAGACGTCGAAAAATTCGCGGAAATGAATGATGTAGTCATCTTACCGCCTCGCGTCCTCGGGTACGCGACCAGGGAGAAGCTCTGGGGGCAGTTCTTTGTGGATTTCACGGAGCCTCCGCCTAAGAAGGAGACCAAGCAATTTGAGCAGCATCTTCAACTACAGCAGGAGTATAAGGATTTGATTTGGGCGCTCGTAAACTCCCATGAGAAGGGGCGCACCAGCCAAGTAGAGGATATTGTCAGCGAAAAGGGCAAAGGTCTAGTGCTGCTACTCCACGGTAAGTTGCAGCATATCAGTCTGATATCTTGTGTGGATAACTAATGATGCATCGATGTCTCCAGGGCCACCCGGAGTGGGAAAGACGGTGCGTATCAACTCCACGACAGCCCTTCGACTGGTACCATATTGAACTGACCCTGTTTCGTGTCATAGCTCACGGCCGAGACAATTGCGCAAGCAAGCGGCAAGCCACTGTTCGTGATAAGCGTGGCAGAGATCGGGCTCGACGCCTCTCGTGCCGAGAAAAATCTCGAGCGCCTTTTCGCCCTCGCCACGAAATGGGAGGCCATCCTGCTCATCGACGAAGCCGACGTCTTCCTCGAGACCCGCGGGACGACGGCTGACGCGTCCCGCAACGCCCTCGTCTCGGTCCTCCTACGCGTGCTCGAGTACTACAAGGGCGTCATCATCCTCACCACCAACCGAATCAAGTCGATCGACGTGGCCGTTATCTCGCGCATCCACCTCGCGATACGCTATGAGGACCTCACTGCCGACCAGATGAAGAAGATCTTCGAGTACTTCCTTGACCAGCTGGAGCCACACCTCATCCGCGACCGTAAGGAGATCGAGAAGTTCATCCAGATGTACGGCCACCACTATGAGCTCAACGGCCGGCAGATCAGGAACATCGTAGCGGCATCGCTGGCGCTCGCGCAGCAAGAGAAGGCCAAGAAACTGGGAGACGGGAAGCTCGCATCCGTGCACCTGTCGAAGGTCTGCGAGATCACGAAGAACTTCCAGGATCAGCTACGCCAGCACCATCTGATGATGAGAGTGGCCAATGAGGCAGGGCTTGGGAAGGGAATGCCTGGGCATTATTCCTAGATAGTGCCCGGTTCAAAGTGAATGGGCTACCATCAGCATTTCCTACGAACGTTCCCAACTTAATTTCGGCGATGGCTTCTCGAAGACATGTTGTAATCAAGACTTGAGTGGGTTAGTATATTTATTTACATAATTAAGCAAGTTGATTATGAGTTTCGAGGATTATGACTTTTCTTTGGCTGAGAACAGCATTTGTTTTGAGTCTACATCCCAGCTTGCTACCTGCCCATACAGACAGGCAATTGCGCGTTCACGGGCCCTCTTTGATACCTATGCCATACCAAATTGCCCATATCACCCACTGCTGTTGAAGATGTTGAGGCATAACACTTGTGCATCAAACATTTCACTCTACGGCTATGCATATGCGCTGTTCGATTCTTGCAGCTATAACAGGACTCAGTCCTGACCCTATTGGATTCCTACCAAAACTCATTCTCAGAAGCTGGTTCATGCTGAGTCGTATATGACACCAGATCGGATGTAGGATCATCACAGCGAGGGCCGGGCAGTGGCCAAGACAACTACTTGACGAGACCGCCACTGTCAAGCCTGGTGCTCTTATTGCCACTACTCAGTCGCACAATCACACTCTAAACGACGAACCAGGCTGCCGAGCGATTACGATAGCAGATACGCAAGAGGAAGCGTCGGGCTCGGCACATGAATAGTGACAATAAACGGAGCCTATACTGAGCCAAGTTGAACCTTGATGGCCTGCCGAGGATCCCGACTTCCTCGCGTTGAGAGCTGCAGTAGTCAATATTCTGACGATGCTTGAGCTGCATAGCATGTTGTCTGCCATCATGTTCGTCTCAGTCATAGGGGGGTGGAACAACCCACGAGCATCAGCGTCTCCTGAGCTCACCGCCTTGACGTGATGACTTCCGTTACCTCCATCTTACAACGTGGACACAGATCACTGACCGCCACTGTTACTGTCGTTTGCGATTCCACTCGTAGGGTCTCCAAATCGCATCCAATGCGCTGGCAGGGTACAACGCAGCCCGAGGGAGATTCTAAGCTGACTGGACCAGCGTCACGTTGCAATTCTCAGCGAAGAAACTCTAGCTATCCGCACGCTGCATCCTCGGCCATGAACTATTGGAACTGGCTCGCGGCTAGACCTCTCAGTCGCAAGCACGTCACTCACTTTCATCATCGGCATCGACCTATAGGCACAGCCCAACAGACACTCAACCAGAGTCTATACCCCGGGTCCGAATCCATCTTTTCATAGGTCGGTTGATGGATGACTGCTACCGACACCGAACGTCCCCGAAACCAGAGGGAAACAGACCGCGGGCGACAGCAATCAATCACCACTCCCTCACCCACTCCCTCACCCACTCCCTCAATCTCACCGGCTCATGGCCCAACTTATCCCCCCCACAGGAGCTCCAAGCAAGCTCAGAGCTCAACGGTACCTGCATACATTGGACCCAGTCGGCTCCCACATCTCGCGCGCCACGTATCCGTCAGGGAGGGTCGCATTCACCGCCCGTCTTTTGGCAAAGAAAACCCAAAGATGGACAATGCGTCGCGATTGGCCGCTCAGCCCTACGAAAGAAAAAGTAGTGCAGATGTATGTCCCATTTTGGGGCCAGGCGTTCGCTCGGTTGGGAGGGGAAGAAAAAAAAGGATAAGGCAGGGACAGATACTGTGGACAGACAGACAGACAAGGAAAGCAAACGCGGCGCGCCCGCAAACGGAGCGAGCGGCAGTGTCATGCTCAGGTCATCGCTGCGTGGCCATGCTTTTCCCGTGCCTCATCAGTCCGTCCCGATACAGATTCCCAAGAGGTCTCGTGTCCTGGCTTTCTTGAAAGCCCATCGAAGCCACGCTCCTAGCTAGGAGGGTATGTAGGTATGTAGGTAGCTTGCGGGAAAGGAACCCCCCCGCATACGGCTCGACTCGCTGGCGTCTTGCGACTCGCGTGATAGCTACCTAGGGAAACGTGGGATAGGCACTTGGGCTGGGTCCCAGGCGGGCGCCCATCCCATTACCTACCTAGCGGTGGCGGGAGGCAAAAGCTGTAGGGTGCGATGACCTGCCTGATGAGACAGCTTAGCAGGTCGTCCTGACTGGGTAGCTACATTCGAGTAGTCTAGAAAAACAACCCCGTGAGTCGTCGCGATGGAGCCCATGCGATGGCGCAAGTTCATCTGGGACATCTTCCTTCCCCCGCAAACGCCGGCTGCTGTTTCTAGTTTATTGGCCATGGGCTCGGTCGACGACGGTAGCATCCTCACCACGGGCGGCGACGTCACGCGCTCAGCACGATTCAAGTGCATTTCTCTATACTGACTACTTTTGCTACAGATCCAGGGTGTTGTTGTTGTTGTTGTTGTTGTTGTTGCTGTTGTTGCCACCACTAGTATGTTACCTGATGCACCGGTTGATTCTCCAAGCGGCCGCCGTGGCTCCTCAACCGAGCCTCTAAATCTATGCGGGTAAGAAAGTTGCCGGTGCTATGTACATAGTTACGAGATATCCTTTTTCCCCAGTTTGGCGGTTGCCGTGCGGTGCGGTCGCACTCTGCAGCTGTAGATACTGTGACTGTTCTTTCTGCAGCCCCCGTCTGCAGCCCTTCTGCATGGCATGGAACGAAACGAACGAACGAGCTCCTTGGGTCGCATGCGGCTTCTCCTCCTCCCACCTCGGACTTAGACATGGAAATTGGGGGGGGGGGGGGGGGGGGCGGGCGCGGGACGGCGGCCGTGGGGCGGGAGCGTCCGGGGAGCCGGC
>MU388751.1:323526-366896 GCA_022578815.1 Xylariaceae sp. FL0016
CCTGCACCCCCTCTGCTTGGCTTGGAACTAAACCAACAACCCCGCCACGTGGGTGGCATGGGGGTTCAACCCCCCCCCCCCCGCAATTTCCACTTCATAATTCCCCCCCCCCCCCCCCCCCCCCAAAAAAAAAAAAAAATTTATTCACGCAGCAGCAGCAGCAGCAGCGCGGCCGCCTGCCTACATACTTACGTAGATAGGGTGGAAAGGGCGGTGCGGACTCTTGCAGCAAGCTAACAAGGGAATTTATACACAGTAAGTAGTTAGCCAACTCACGCCTCCTCACGCATCCTGTTGCAAGGGAGTGGGCGTGAGTGTGGGTGTTGGACCCAGGTATTCATCAATTTCTAGCTCGTTCTACCTATTATGTATCGACGCTTCTCTGGGAGAGGGGTGAACAAGAAATGCGACAGACAGGTTAGCCTGACAAATGACTGACTGGTCTACTCAGGCACAAATCAATCGCTCTGACATCAATGGCGCTCCCACGCAGCAAGTATGTAACAGCTTATTCCGCGAGTCGTGGCCGTCCCTGGTGGGTGGTGGGGGGTGGGGTGGGTTTTCCCAAAACGAATGCCATCAGAAGAAAAAGCCCTTTCCATCACGGCCTTTTCGCATCTCAGCAGAGGACGAAACGAGCGAACCAATCAGCTCCCGATCGCATAGAGGAGAAAGAAGCACGAAATCGCCCACTGTTACCGAGCCCGACATGTCCCTTGCATTAGTTGGCCTTGGGAATCGAGAGAAAAATTCTTTTACTGGCCCAACCAACCTTTCTAGTGTTGGTTTGGTGTGGGTGAGCTCGCAGAAGCTCATAGGCGCCGGCAAAAGTCTATTCGGTGACGTGATCATGGACAAGATAAGCATCTTACTGTTTGCAACTTGCACGCCATCGCGCGCATCCGCATCGTAGGATTCTCCCTCAGGTATGTTGTGTATGTATAGCGCAAAAGGGTTGGAATCGTGGCTGCGTCATTCGGCAAGGGACGAACTTGGAGTTGGGTTGCGCCTTTCTCTCGCGTGGCCCATCAAGGGGGGGGTTGACCCAATGCAACCTGTCCAGGGCCATCTGGCTCGTGGCAGACCCCTTCGTAAGCCACGAGCTTCGGCTCGGCTACATGTATGTATGAGAAAACCCACGAGCCTGGGAAGGCGACGCCCGCTGGAATGTGCGCATGGCATCATCGGGGGCATCTGTGTAGGCTTACTACGAAGGGGAAGAGGAAGCTAGCGTGATGGGCCCGGCGCAAAGGCCGGATAAGGCAGACGCAGAAGCGGCGCGTCATGGGATGAAAGGAGGGAGACTGTGTGTTTGTGGCGTCGACGCCCGAAAATAAACGATCTGGACCTTTCCGTAGGAACCAGGAGGGGGATCGCGAAAGAGTATCTCTCATCCTGGCGCCTAAATGACCCTGTGGACTGTGGCGTCTGACCTTTCCGGGAGGCTTCCCGTTCCTCCATCGCGCAAATGCTGACACGATTACTGTATATGTAACCGAGGATGCGTTTGTTTACACCTAGTATCTAGCTAGATGGACTTCGGAGATGAAGTTTCGACATGCGATTGTGAGCCCGCCGATGCATCTGACGTGATATGTACTGGAGAAGGGAAGCGAACTGAAGCTATCCAAGACAAGCGGCCGCCATGTTCGATGCGAGCCGACGATTCCGACCGCCTCTACTTCCTGGTGCTGATGCTGCGGACGCCGCAATATCGAAGGGGACCAATGAGGGAAATTCGACGACCATGTTGTGAATCACAAAAGGCCTATGCTATGATTGTCATCGCCCATCTCCAGCGTATGGTCCTCCCAGGAGATATCCAGCTGGTCTTACTTTTTTCTGTGTGGGAGAGCAGGTTGAGCCGAAGCCATGGTGGTGCTCTGAGTTACGCCGAGCGATGATTGCTAATACATAGTATGAACCGGTTGAGAAGAAGTGAGCGCGCGTCACTCAGACAATGTCACCGGTCAGCACTTTCGGTCAATGGAGCCATGATGGGTTATGGAGGTGGCACCAGGTTGCAATATGGAGGAGATGCACGTCGCAGAAACCTTCCCCGGCTCCCGAGCACTGCTTCCAGAACTGCTCGGAGCTCACGGACTGACCATTCAGGATAGGAAGATGAGAATGTAGCCATTCACTGGGCCCTCGCCTGAAACTGCAAATTTTTAAACGAGTGAATAGCATGATGTCAGTTCTGAACGGCTGGAGAGACGGCCTGAGGGAAAGGTCTGAGAGCCGACGGGACAGTGAATTCTGACCGGGGGCCTCTCCCCGGATCTCATCCACCTGAGAGATGACATGCATGTCTTGATTCGGTAGTTGGTTATTACCATTTGGGTTGCAAATTGGAGATTGTCGCGAAGATCATTTACCCAGTATGTAGAGAAAACCCAAATTCTCGCGCGTCGTGCATATGTATGTGTCGCCTACATATGCTATGAGGGAATCGCGCAATGGGAGGACACGGAGCCGTTGGGGAACATCCTGAGGTCTGGAGCTTGTGGATTGGCAAATGACAACGTCTACATACTTTGCGCCAGCTAAGCTATTGAACACCATCTCACATTCAAGACACCGATGTGCAACTCGCCGAGTGATGGGCATAGCAACGGAGCTATTATGTGCAGAGTCTCCGTCCAATATACATACCACTTGAACAACGCAATCGATACGCTGTCTACTAGTGAGCTTGACAGCGTATTATGGTTCTGTAGTTTAATAGCGATCATAGTATACGCAGATATTGGCAGCGTTTCCCCAATAAAGCCAAGAGCGAATGGGCGAGTCAGCCAGCAGACAATTGTCCGCCAACTGCTCGAGAGGGCAGACTGCAACCACTTTGGCAAAGTGAGTAGGGCCGACGTCGTGCGACGAGCGTGTTGATGCCCAGATGGCTCGACGGGTTTGCTCCAAGTCCCGACGAGCCATGGGGGCAGCATGACAAACCAGCTTAACAAGTTGGTCTGACGAAGCTATGTATCAATATCGCTCACCACCTGTCCTTGAGCTTGAGCTTGAGCTTGAGAGCCCCTCTCCTATGCGCTCTTCCCCTCACCCCAGTAGAAAGACACAGAGAGAGAGTTTCCGGGAGCTCCTGTGGAGAAGTTGCCTGATTCCACACCGGATTTGGAGTTCCCAGGACGACGCAGAAAACAGAAATGGCGGCTGAACGGGGACAGCTCCAGCAGCTCCAGCAACAAATCGGGGTTCATCGTGGGGCACAGTCTTCATGCGATCGTGATCCTCATCCAGTCTGTCGAAGCTCATGCCGTTCTGCGGTCGTGCTTGACATCCCTACTGTGCAGGCCCCGGTTAGCGGGCTGCGTCCCATCGCAACAGGGCTCTCGCCCACTGAGTCTTGCAGTGGAAAAATTTTTCACGGTTGGTCTGGACTCTCTCGTGCCCTCTGCCGTGCGCTCCCTGTGCCTGTTCTTGTCGTCCGAGCCCCCCTGACGACGACGATGAATGGGATGTGGATCACCCGAACACCACCAACGACGAGGAAACGGGCCATCAGCGGTCAGACTACACACAGTCGGTTAGAGCCGTGTGTAAATCGTGAGATGAGAACGTTGCTGCTCGGAGCGTGGGTGGCCCGATCGGGAAGGCAGGCGTGTTATGTCGGCAGTCAGACTCTCAGCTCACTCATTCACTCGGGCCAGTTGCGCTGCTAACCTTGGGGTGGTGATGGAGCTCACCGAATAGGCACAATACCTGACCCTACACGGTGCCCGGCTAATGCAGGTACCGCCAGGACCAGGACACCAGTAACGTCGGTGCATTCATGGCGACTAAATATGGAGGCGCAGTTCTTGTACTCTCAACAGTAGTATTCAGCGAAGATCATGGATCTCACGGAGAAAAGGGAATACGTGCATATCGCATTCTAGCTCTGGATCGAGGGCTGTGACTAAACAGAGGATTCGAGTACCACCGGTCGCATGGCTATCGTGCCATTTCGATCAACAACACCTCACGTATCGCACAACAGTCTATGCTTATATCGCCTCCCCCTACACTGCGCCGGCCCGGACTCGGGAACGCCGCCAGGAGGAAACAGCCGGACAGTGGGCTGAAGCACGCGATGGAAGGATGAGCATCAACCCGTCGTATTGACGGCTGACCCGAATTCGACGGCGCTCGCAAGACCACATCCTGTCACTTGACGATGTTTCGTAGAATTCCTCCTAAACAACCCGGAATGCATTCGTCTCCAGGACAGTGGCACATATGCGTCGCCATGGCCGTAGCGAAGGAGTCACGAACGAACGGGCCAGGTAGGTCTCATAGCTTCCGGATGCAGCATGCCTTGAAGCGAACAGACGACGGTGGTGGATCGAAATTGGCTGACCTGTCCATGTCCATGTCGATGCTGTCGTTCGTGCCTATCAACTATGGACAAGGAACTCCTGCTGTGCTGCCGGACCCCGTTGATTAGCCCTCAAATTATGTATGTATTCTACTTGTTGGCCCCGGATTCTGTTGTATTCATGTGCACCGGCGATAACAACCACGAACTGTTCTCGTTCCTCATCGGAAGCCAGGTATTGTAATGTGCCACTTGTTGGCCATTCACATTCCTTACCGTGTTCGCGACTAGACTTTTGACGAAATGCCTAGACTCACTCTGCTGGTCGAAGGAGGTAGAGTATCCCCTGCGCATGTATGCGGCGGCTTGGTTGATCGCAGCCGACCATTCGTTATGCCAAGCCAACAACAGTCACAGACTCGTACCGGCAAACCACAGCAGCTTGCATTTGTTTTCTCCAATCCCGTCGCTTGGGCTTGTCAGTTTTCCGATTCCTTACCTGGTAAATTGAGATGACGTAGTTGGCTTTTCCAGCTGGAGCAGTACCTCATACCTTAGGGACTTCCTAGCGGGGGCCACGAAAGTGCCCCTCCCCAATCTCCCCAGACCCGAGACAAAACAAATTTCCTCGATGTGCTCAGAATGATTGATCTCTCACCCGCACTCTGTAGGTACTCTGTACTGTAGATAAGCAGGCAGAGCTTTGACGGGTGGCTTGGTAAGGACTCAGATAAGATTGACGTGATTGGCGGTGCAGCTGTCGTAGAATGAACCTTGCGCAGTGGCACGATGGCACCACAGACGGGCGAGGCGGGAAACACGAAACGCGCAAGGACAAACAATATACGGGGTAACGCAGGCTCTGGACAGGTACGACTCGCTAGCTCAACCATATGGTGGTGGTCAGTGTTGCGCTGTGACCTTCACAACCCGTGTCCTTGGGGAAGAAGGCTGGCCATGAGAAGCAAGTACGAAGTGACGAGGCTTAAGCACACACACGTACACACACACACGGGAGGGTAATGGCAGGTGTCGGAACGGCTCGTCTGATGATGATGATCTCGAGCTGATAGGCCTGCGTTGCTTACGAAGAAGGACACAAGCGAACCTTGGACGAAGGTTCAACTGCGCGTTGCCGTAAGGCTACAAATAAAAACTGTGCGCAGTTGCCATTTCATCTAGACAACGGAGTAATGAAAGGCCGGCCTATGGTGGGCTCCCGTGGCATGGTGCGGTTCTTCATTGTACGTACGCATGCGGACGCGCAGAGATAACATCGGCCGATGAGGTTCAAGTGACAGTGGGAGAACCGTCCTTGTCGGTTGCGGTAATTTGATGCGACCATACCGATGGCACCTTTGACGACAGCTGCATTGATACATTCCGAGGCTTGTGGCATCAACTTTGATATCTTGATATCCGTCACTCGAGCCTTTCGGCCATGTTCGGATTCATCAGGTTAGTGATCTACCGAGTCTAAGGCACTCTGTAGGTATGATAATGTGATAACACAGCTGCACGTTCCATCAATGGTTGCTCCCCGGCATGTCGCCTATTTTCACCCGGGCAAATAGTTTACCGGAATATGTGTTTTAAGGTTCGGCGAACGTGTCGAGTTTCTGCGCGGAATTTCTGAGTGGAAGTTGGTCAGTCTTCTCACTCCAAGTCAGTCATCAAGGTCGTTTCGAAGCTTGAGCTTTCCAATATGCAGACCCGAATAGGCAAAAGATTTGCTCTCACCTTTCCTTGTTAGGCCCCAATGCAAAACGACGCGAAGACTCATCAAGTAAGGCGCGTTTGCTCTTTGACTCCTGCTCCGTTCTTCGGCAATCGGTCGTCTCTTCGAAGCATCCACCGCTCTGGCAAGATACATATGACGGCACCAGTCACAGTGTACAGAGCACAGTACTTTCGATAATTCGTACCGCCTCTATGATTCTGTGAATCTTCGACCGGCTTCCATGCCTCTGACCCTCTACTAGGTATGTATGTACTGGGCCTAGCAGAGGGCTGGTCATGGTACGGCATCTGGAAAGATTCCCGCGCTTCAGTTCTTCGCCAATCATTCCAACGATAGCCAGGGGTGCACCACACACGTCGAGACGCGCGCAAACCTGACTAGAGAGACACGCTTAACCCGCCTGAAAGGTGTTGTGCAATGGGCTTGAATGTGTGATATGCCATAGCTACCTTTTCACCTGATGCTGCCGTGGAGCGAGTGAGCGTTATCTGCTGTGCGCTGGTGCAATGCACTGCTGAATGACAAGACAACATCTGTCGTGCGGAGATATCCACGATCTGGACCTTTCCTGGTGACAAATCTCGCATGACAGAGATACGGGAGTCGACTCGGACGATGCCATATCCGCCTGCAGTACAGACCCTCTCGTCACTGACTTGCTCCGTTTTGTGGGAAAGCACTTGCGTGCCTTCATTATTCAGCATATTCACCACACGTGCACGGAAGAAAAGCACAATTTTCTCTGCTTTTTTTTTTTTTTTTTTTTTTTTTTTTTTTTTTTTTTTTTTTTTTTTTGGACATCGTCAGACGAGTATGGCAGTCTTACGCGCTCACCGCGCTTCTCGGCATCTGCAGTAGTGAAGGTGCTACAAATCATTCATCAACCTTGGCTCACCTCTACATATCAGCCTGTGCCGTCCGTCACTGTGCCCCAATGACTGTGCCACTCCTTTTTTTGGTGTTTCCACACAGTCTCGCATTGGCTCACATCTTTACCATCGGCTGGTGCTCATCAGAAGGTTGACCGGCTCGACGGGGGTCGTAACCCGACGAGCAACGGGTCGAAGCTAGGTAGAGAGAACCACCGGCAGAGAGTGTACAGGGATTTGAGTTCCATCCCTGTCGTCGCGCGCCATCAGGATTTGCTTCCGGTGCCGACCCAGAAGGGAATGGTCGGGAAATGGAGAAACTTGTGACCAGGATGTCACAAGCCTCTGCAGACCTCTGATCTTTTCTTTTCGTTCTTGCTTGCTTCCCTTTCCCTCGGGTACAGTAATGCTTGCCGTAGCTCCTGTTTGCACCGAGCGATTGCCTCGGATCTCCTTTCTAGGATAGGTCTAGGCGGTGTTTCTCACAGGCATCTTCCAGAAACGATAGCGAGCCTCTGCCTTTTGCCTTTGCTTTGGCAAGGCCGAGCGGCTTGGGCACGAATCTGATCAGTTGTGACTCGTAAAGAAATGCTTTTGACAAGTTCTCCAAAGCTGCGCACGCGTCAGTGCATAGTATGTAGCTACGGGACCCATGAACATTCGCTGTATCGACAAGGGAACGTGCAGGCATGACACGCTATCACCTGAGCAGAATAGCACATAGACTTGATACAGTATAGTATGTGAATAGTAGCATGTACACAGGGAGAGCCAAATATGCCAAGACGTCCCAAAGACCAAAAAAAAAACCCGAAGCCACGATGGGAACAGTCGTGAGAGTCAAGTAGCTACGGCTAGGCTGACGGAGGAGCCCCGATCCCGCCATGCTGCTACGGCCAGTCAGGATCTGCTGGTCCTGGCCCTGGCCAGGCCATGCCCAAGCCTTCAAGGCTCTCTGGGCAGGCTGCCAGCCCAGTTTGTCGGGCTACGAGCCTACCGTCTACCCACACACAGCCACGGCTACCCAAGGAGCCAAGCTATCCCCAAGTACCCAAGTCTTTTTCTCACGGGCTTCCAGCAGGGATGCGGAAAAGTTCAAGGTTGCCTGGGGCCATCCTAGCCATCCATTCCCAAGCCAACCTGACTCCTGGTGCCGGTGGAGCCCCGCCCACAGCAACATCGGTGGGCCTTGGGAAGGAACGAGCAACGGGTGCCGTTTCAATCGCGGCTGGTTGTTTCCTGCCAGCTAGAGGCAACATTGTTGCTGTTCTGGTGTTGGCTGAGATGTGAAGTAGCTTGGGCAGGCTTGGGTAGGTAGTTGGTAACTTGGACTACATACATACCCACTACATATCACCACAACACGACCAGTCAGTCCACCAAGCCCACCGTCCCGTCCCATAATACCTTATGTTGTATGACCTGCACGTCTTTCCCACGCAAGCCAGCCAGAGGCTTCCCACACCTGCTTGCTACTCACACTCACTCACATATGCACCTCGTCCCCTTCCCGCACCCCCTTCGCGCAACGCAACCCATAACCTTCCCCCAGAACCTGCCATTCCAGTCCGACCATTTTGTCCAACCGGTTTCCCAGAGAGACACTGCACTGCATCTTGACCGTACACAATATATTCCTGGCAACCCCGCGTTTTCTACACTTAGAACTCGAACCCATTGGACTCTGTCGTGCTGGTGGTCACAAAATCAGGCGTGACAGCAAGCCCTCCTCACATTGGCTAGAAAGTAGTGGTCGACCTGCACAGGACCCGGAGACTATCGAATTCGGCCTTGTCAGTTGTTGATTGGCGAAGCGACGCTCGCTGAGAGACAGCACACACACCATACCACAGCGGCCTGACTACAACCCCACGAAACTCCATCTTATATACTTCCACCAGAACACGTGGACCAGTGCAACTAATCGAACATATCTCGACTTGTGGCACACGTATGAACCCGAGAAACAGCCACCGGACCCTAACGGGAAGGGCAGAAGCATATCGACCAACTCTATCTACAGCATATATTATGGGGAGGTAGATCCCCTGGGTAAAAAAAGAATAGAGAGACACATTTTGAGGCTACGGGCGGACAAAGCAAGTTTTGTACTGACATATTGCTGTGTTTGCCGGAGTAACCAGCGTTCCCCCACATCAAACGCTGCAAGTCGACTGGACTATTGTCAACAACAGGAGAAACAACAACAACAACAACAACAAAAATAGCCAGATCAACAATACCCGACATCCGCTCACCAGATACAAATTCTACCCTCGTTTAACTCACTATCCAGTCAGGCGGCCTGGAGATCACGGACCTGCGCTGAACTGTACAACATGTCTCCCAAACTTAAGGAATTGCGGTTACCGCTGTTGGTCGAAGAGCGGAGGAGGATGGAAGAGGCGGCGGCACAGAGTGAAACGGTGGAAAGTGTATACAACGCAGACTCGTCTTCGTCTGACGCGACATCTCCTGTCACACCAACCTTCTCGATGCGAGGCCATTTGCGCTATTCTAGTTCCATGTCGTCCTTCGAATTGACTTTACCTGCAACATCCGACGAATCGCCCGCTTCACCGGCTTCGCCTAAGCAATCAACCATCCACACGCCGCCCAGTAAACGAATCTTGGACGATGTCGAGGAAGAGCCCTTCGAGTACGACGGATTCGGATATGATGTAATCAACGTGGATGACGATGACGAGGACATCCCCGAGCACTACGGTTTATACGATTGCTTATGTAGGTCCCATTGACGTTTCTCCTTCTCACACGATGCGCACGGCTGCTAATCGTGTACCCTTTAGGCGTCGAACCCTGCCTTCACAGAGACGCAGACCTGGCGCAGAGCACGCCCAGCTTCTACACATCTAGCAGGGATGTCGACTATGACCTTGGCTGTCTAAGCGACAGCGACTTCAGCTTCACCTTGCGCTCGGCCAAGTCGCGGCGGAGAGATGGATCGGAGCCGCCATTTGGCGGGTTTTCTCACCGAATAGGCTCACATTTCTCCTCCATCAGTAACAGGTGGAGGGCGTCAAAGAAGTCGAGTGCGTTCAACTCGCCTATCTCTGATCTTGGAACATTTGAGCGACGACCGACAACATCTCACGCGGCTTCAAGCCGCTCATCATCCCTGTCGGCAAGGGGTCGATTCCGACCTGATCGCACCAACGAGCCGCCAATGCCGCCCACGCCTGCGCTATCATTCCGGGGCAGCAGCGACAGCATAACCCTGCCCGCCTTAGACATCGAAAAAGCGCAAGGCGCGTTAGTTGACCTCGAGCGTGAGCGTGCTCAAGCGACGACACCTTTACTGCCACCAATGATGGCTTTTAGTTCGTCGGAGCAGCTGGCAGCACAACCCTCGCCTCTCGAGTCACCAACCATCGTTTCTTCGCTGCCAGCGGAGCCTCAGTCACCTCTCATCTTGTCACCACCGTTGAGCACCAAGCCATCTGTCTCATCCTTTCGCGCCATAGTGCCCGTCGTTGATCTACCTCCTATCCCTGCTCCAGATGCTTGGTCAGATCGGTTGGGCCATGCCAACTTCACTATCTTACCGCTCCCATACAAGCCGGAAGAGCTCAATTTGACAGCTCTATACCAGCTGCGTGCGGATTGGGATGCCGCCAGAGTGAACTACACTAAGCACCTCGTGCGTACTGGCGAGCACTATGGTACTACGTCAAAGACGTACACTTATACCGAAGCGAAATGGAACGAAATCCAAGAAACTTGGCGCAGCTTCCACGACGAGGTGGCCGAAGCCATCGTCGCGACTGGCGAGTCCTCTCTCTGCGAGAAGTTTGACGAATGTGTCCTGACCTCCGTACCGATCATGGATGCGGAGGGCAAATTCCCCGAGCGCGGCGATGAGGACATCGTGGGTCCCATGGTGCGAGAAGCGACCATGTCATGCATCGGGGGCACAGAACGCAAGCGTCCAGGCTTCTGGCGCAACCTTACAGAGCGTGTTAGCTTGAGGAAATGAAGTTCCTCCTCGCCCTCATCGATCTCATTCTTATGAGACACGATGGCCACCATCTTACGACTTATAATGACTATTACGACTTGAATGTCACTCACACTCATTTGAATACCCACGGCAATTGGGAGTTTTCTTTTTGGTCTTGCACGATAGAGAGATACCAATACGATTTGCAGGCGCATCGGATCACATCCCAGCGCCCATTTTAACGAGCTCCGCGATGATTAGCGGATGCAACTCCTCACGGTTTTTTTTTTTCTTTATCTAGATGTTTTGCACATCAGAATTAGTGCGGGGTGCTCCGGAATCGAGGAAGAACAGACCAAAGACGGAAAGGTCCTCACTGCACATACCTTTCCCTCCATCACCAGAATTTCCTAGCGTTGCAGACTTGGCTCAGTGTTCTGTGGACTCAACAAAAATGGCACGGCAAAGTACATACAGATGCATCTTGCACATACATGGATGAGATCTGCAGAAATACCAGGGCGGGACGTCACATAGAATCGGGAGAATCCACTATTGTACTCTTTCTCAGGTCTCACCATCGGTTCCGTCTGTCGTTGTCCGTGGCCATCTAAGACGTGGATGATCGCCACGGGCAGCCATGTGGACATGACGATCTCGGGATCGGGTACCGGACTTGATCGACACTTGTCGCCCACCTGCGGTGATAATCAATAGTGTTTTACCAATAGCATTAATTTTACTCCGGCGCTTCGGGATAAAAACATGGGAGGCGGGAAAAGGACATTGGCGCGGTACTGGGAGTCCGCTGTCATTGTGTACGGATGTCTGTACACCATTGTTATTACAAACCACTGGGGAAGGCACTATTTGTTGCCGGTAGGGGATGTTGAATAGATTGCCGGTGTGTCTTTCATGACGACACCGGCCTCCGGCCCCAGGGCTTCATCATGATGATGACTCTTGGGGTGACGAGGAGA
Source organism: Xylariaceae sp. FL0016 (assembly GCA_022578815.1). Taxonomy (NCBI): domain Eukaryota; kingdom Fungi; phylum Ascomycota; class Sordariomycetes; order Xylariales; family Xylariaceae; species Xylariaceae sp. FL0016. Next base: position 335,393 of record MU388751.1, read on the forward strand.
TAAGAAGAAATTTAAAATTCAAATAATCAAGTGGTCTTGCTATGGATGCGTGGAGTGATACTCGACCTGCACGACTCTGGTAATACTCAGCTATGTAACCCATGTCGGCCCATCCGTAAAAAGAATGGTAAAGCGTGGTGGGGAATTCCTTGGTATGATTTTCTTTGGAGCCGGTTATCATACCGAAAATGAACGAAAACGAACGCTGTCGGCCATTGAGGTATGTAAGCTGAGTGCTAATGCTGATTACTGTGAGGGAGGTCAGGTTGAAGACAACGAACACTGCAGTCAACTTTCTAGGTTCGGATGGCTCGTAGGTTGCCCTCGATTGGATCCAGACTCGCCGACGGCGTGGTTGCAACATTTGACTATCCTCAGGCAACCAGCGACTCAAAGCCTGGACCCAAATTAGATTCTGCGGATCATGCCTGCGTGCGAACACCGCTGGGAACGCGCGATAGTCTGGAGACAAGGTCTGGTTGTCCTGGGCTCAGTCTCCAGACGTAAGAATGCTGGGAGAGCATCTGACCATTTTCGGAGATGACAGGCAGGATGAATGTTGGCCATGGGATATTTTTGGCCCTGTGTTCAAAGAGCTTAGAGGTTAACGATGTAGCATGATTGACCAGCAGTAAGTAGTCTTGCGAGGAGTCCGAGTGGGTTTCAGAAGTCAGGCTTCTCTTCACATTGAGGTGTGAAGGGCTTACCCTGGATCAAATCCAAGGTGGTCTCGCGTGTCACTATAGCTGTTTAGTTGACGCGGTATGTTCTCCATTCTGTTGACGGTTATCCCTTGGATAGACCGAGATAACCTCACGCTGGTGGAGACCACCATCGCGTCGTGCTGAGAATAATCAGTTTACCCCAAGGGTGAAGGGTATGAATTCGACATTTAAGAGTGTCGTCAAGTCTTCCGCTGCTTCATATGTACGTTATCATTTCATTTCCTTCAGATACTCAATCGCCCAGTCCTCTGGTTCCCATGAGATAGTTGTAGGAAAAGTAAAGACATTTACCGCCGCCTGTACATCATGGCTTCCGCCCCCTATCTTACTCAGGCATCGTCTGCGGCCTCTCGGGTATCCCACCAAGCCCTAGTTCAGCATGAACTGTACCGACGCAAACGGAATCAAGGGCAAAGACCCAGGTGAGAGCGAGATGATCACGGCGGCCAGTGGGCATCGGTAATACCGTTATTTGATGTCGCCTGAGCACCAGCGGTGTCCCGAGACGCCTTTAGCGTGGTGGTTTTTATGAAAGCGAGATGGAAATTCGCTGGCCAGCTCCTGGGACGAGAGCGCAATGCTGTGCAGCGGGGGGCCGACCCTGCATAGTATTATGAAGAGCCATAGCCATGTAGAGGGCTAGCTTGTCACCTGCTGGTATCATTCGTCTACGTGATCATCTACAGCTCACAGATAGACACGAGAACAGACGAATATCGCTCGGATGTAGGACTTGGTGAGTATACCAGCATGTGCGATCGATTGAGTGTTTATACAATGAGATAAACCAGGGGAAGCGATAGGAGCAAAAGATACATATGCGTCGTTATCCCCCAACTCGCATCTCGGTGGTCTGCAACTCCATCTTACAGGATATATCTGAATCCCACAGCCCCAGCCTCCTGGCTATCCGCATGCATATTGACGACCCTCCCGTCCGACTCGAACACCTCGCGCTCTTCCAATTTCTTGTTCTGCCTCTTGAGCACCAGCCGGATGACCAGCGCCATCAGGGCCACGACGAACGCGATACAAGCCGTAGCGCTGCCACCGCCGAGATATCTCGGCCCGTCAGACGCCGGATACATGTAGCTCCCGTATATGTTGGCACAGTTCCCGATCATGTTGGCGATGGAGATCACCACACTGCGCTTGACGAGCGGCCGCGGGAAGCTATTGGCGACCCAGGCCACGATGATCTGGTAGGCGGACACGGCGCCGAGGGGCATCAGGAACATGCCGAAGAAGCGGGCGCCGGTGTTCAGGGTGCTGACGACGATGATGTTGCCCACCACGGAGATAAGCATGAGGCAGATGATGTGGATGCTTCGGTCATTGAAGCGTCCGGACGTGTAGGTGACGACGAGGGAGACGAGAAAGGTGAGGATCCAGACGGGAGCCGTGATGAGAAGGGTCTCGATGTTGCCGTAACCCAGGGTACGAACGATCGTGGGGAAGAAGTACTGGAAGCTCTGGCTCAACAGTGATAGATCTGTAACACATCAGTATGTCATCCTACAATTTCATTCTACGAGTCTGGAACGGGCTGGTCGCGGATGCGTCAGGGTTGACATACTAAACGGAGTTAGTAACAGCATACAGACAGCACAAAAAGCACATTATGGAGCGTGGTGTACGTACCGTTGGAACAGTGTGAATAAGTACAGTCGAGGATCTCTCAGGGCCATCATAATACCTTCCTTGAGAGAGATCGAGCCAGCGAGATCAGCCTCTCCCGTGTCGTCGATGAGACGCCACTGTGCGTATGCCTTCTCTTCCGAAGTAAGCCACCTTGTGGTCGCGGGATAATTCGGAAGAACGATTGCGGCCGCGATGGCGGCCGTGACCGTGATGCTGCCTTCGATGATGAAGAGCCAGCGCCTGTACCTATCAGCGCTGCTCCGAGCGCAGAGTGACAGAGACGACAGGATGCTTACCAGCCTGAGATGCCGTGGGCACCGGCCAAGTCGCCGAGAACGCCAGCTCCAATGAGTCCACCAAAGGCATTCGCTAAGGAGCTTCCCGAGTAGAACCAGGCAATTCGATGAGCCAGCTCGGATCGAGTATACCAGCTCGACACTGGTCGGAGCATCAGCGAATACCGTGCTTATGAGTAATGGCTTTGGCTGATTACTGGCTACTCACTAAGAAAGATCGCGCCGCAGAAGAACGGCGCTTCTGCGAAGCCCAGGAGAAATCGACAAGCAACCAGGGCGCCGAATGAATGCGTGGCTGCTTGACTCGCTGATATCACGCCCCAGATTCCCATAGCTGTGCCCAGGTATATTGAAGGCCGCACTCGGGTCAGGATAAGATTGGATGGGAGCTGCATCAACAGGTAGCCCACGAAAAGGATACTGGTCGCAAGGTTGAAGTCCGTGCCTGTCATTCCCAAGTCCTGCTCCAAGGTTCCTAGACGAGCTTGCGATAGATTGCTGGAGAAATAGCATGAGACACGATACTTATGCAAACGAGGACAGACGCTCGGCAGTGGAACTCACTTTCGATCCAGGAAGTTCAACAGATACATCAGAATCAGCAGCGGCAATAGATGGAAGTCCACCTTCCTCATGAGCTGTTTTCGCATTCCATGATGCCAATCCGAGTCCGCTTCCATGAATTGTCGGAACATGGCAATCTGCTCCTCGTCGATGCCGCGCTTGTGCGCTGCTTCCTCGACGACCTCCTTCTTGTGTTCAATCTCATCCTTATCGACTTTCTCCCCTCCCAGGGAGGCTTCGGCTCTGGCGTTGTCCATTCTGACGGCAGATTCCCAGGGACTAGGCGTTGAATCGGGCAGAGAGTCCAACGAACAAAGTCGAAAAATGGCATCGCAAGAGAAAAAGGAGCTCTAACGTTGAGTTCGCGATCGGCGCTGGATTTAGTAGTCCGCGCCTGGCCAGCAGCTCCAACCCCCTGTGGCAGCGGTCGGCAATCCAAGTCGGCCACCGGTCAGACAGTCCCAACGGCCAAGGCGGCCCCAGGGCCGTACTCCAAGTCATGACGGACACTACTCCGCAAAGCAAACAACGTCGACGTGGGGGAGTGATGGGGGAGGCCCATAGATGGGCGCGGGGGGAGATGCAATCATGTGGAGGAATGTGGGTTGTGCTTCGGGGTAAATCACCGACCTTTCTCTTGCTCTGCGCGCCCCTGGAGTGATCGACATGGGCTCTTTTCGGTGTAAGAAGACCGAAGCCCGATTTGCCTGCTCGAAATGGGGGGCGACCTCGTGACGAGGCTCACGATGAAGCTTACTGCTGCTGCGAAGGTGGATCGATAAGAAAGGCTCTTGGCTAATGGACAAACGACTACATAGGTAATATCACGCCCCAAGATACCACTTTTGTTCACGAAGTTCTTGGCGGAGAGCCTGTCTCAGACTCCATGCGAGAGGCCTTACACCAAAAAAACATCAAGGCACCCGGCTTCTACCCATTCTGCAAGTATTCAGTGCTGCAATGTAGATAATATGACAATCAAGATAGCTAGATAGGTATGCGATCACATCGGTGCTATCAATACGAATGGAAGACGGAGTCACGAACAGGATCGATAAATCATGATGTGCCCTAACCAAAGCGTGAAGGGGGGCGAGATACCTATCACGCCAGTAGCATCTTCTCCCTCCTGCCCAAGGGACCAAAAACCATTCCATCGTCTCGTTTAGCAGGCTGCGAATGGTCATGCAGAAGATTGGTACTCGCCCTACCTATCCTGCTGTAAATGCGCATGCCGTTTTGCATCCAGGGATCCTCTCGCCTCAGGACGATGGACTCAACACAGGGTCTCGGCAGAGCGGAAAAAAGGCGGCGGACGTGCTCGACCATCGCAGCTATGAAAATGGGCTTGGAGGTCATCTGAGGAAAGTCCGCCCGCTTTGTGAAGTCATAATCAGGCCAGAACCGCCATTGCATATCATTGTGTTCGAACCTGCAGGATGTGCCTGGATTCCGTCAGTACCCAGGTACTGCTGTCAACGCGCAAGTACACATCATGGAAACATACCTTGCTCATTGGCTTCAAAAGACCACTTGGTCTCCAGCACGACAGTTTCAATTATCATAGCGGCATTTGTTAAGGGCCCAAAGGGATCATCTCCTTTTGTTTGCAGCATCACTTGCTCGAATTTGCACATCCTTTTGCCTTCATAGTGCTGATATACGAGGGGATCTAAGATGCTCGCCCATGACCATGAAGGAGCGATATAATCTGGCGAGTCTTCCAGCTGAAACGCCAAATGCTGCGATTTGTTAGGATATTCAACGACTGTCGTAGGCCGAAACCCCTCGTAACGATCGAAACGGTTCTTCCTGTCGTCCAGCGAGCCGACATGCCACAGCATGTCCTGCGCCAATGTGTCCTCCCACATGCCAGCTATATAACGACCCGTTGACAATCCTTCGCGCTGTCGTCGCTCAGAATGCACCTGAGCGAGACCTGAGAATGCGACAAGGCGGTCGGTGGCTTTGGTAAGGTGAAGGGGGCTGTAGGACACTACAAGTTTACGCCATTCATCTGAAATGAAGCCCTCTTTTTGCTCGTCAGAGATGACAAATGTCGCCTGTTCGGACGCCTTCGTCCAGCCAGTGAGGTCCCCCGCCATCCCGCACTCGCAGCGGTCCATCACAGAGCATTCGAACGACATCTCATGGCGACCGAAATGGAGCACCCGTGGCGCCAGGCGTCGTTCCTGATAACACCACCCGCGCAAAGTCAACGGGAAGGCCTCAGACACGGCTTCGTGGTCACCGTTCGCGAGATGTGAGATACGAAGCCGCAAGAACACACAATAGGGCAGGTCATCAGGTCCCTTTCCCGATACCTTCAATGGCTCTTCGTTCTTGACGAAAAACCCGTGCTCGTGGTCCGAAGAGCCGGAGGCGGCGAGGCAGAGATACGCATTTCCGTAGTACTGGGACATGCGGACCGACTCGCGGAGCCAATCATCCCCGTCATTCTGGATGATGCATAGTGAGTCAATCCAGAGATACTTTATTTGCAGCTTCCTGCAGAACGTGATGGCGTCACGATAGGTGTTATCGAGGAGATCCCACGGGATACCGTCCTTCTGCAAGCTGTCCATCCTCTCTGCCTGCGAGACCATGGGCTTACTCTGGCCCCAAACGTGGCTGAGGCACGCATAGATGGCATCTTCACCTTTTGTTGTATACAGACGTACAGGATCCTTGTTACTGGTGCCAACATCAATCACGCGAGTCGGCATCGGGCACTTGGTCGTGAGCGGACAGCTGCTGGCATTGAGCTGTTTGTTACTTCGGTGGTTCTTTTCGCAGTCATCGAGCCAGTTATTTACCAGCGCGAGACTCTGATCTGACGTGGAGCTGCGACTGAAATGCTGAGCAGGAGGTATGCTTCGGAACACTTCAGATTTGTTTGGATCTCCTATACTCGTTAGTACTTTACTGGCAAATGAGATAGTTGTTGAAAATTCTTGCAATATACCCTCTGACGTATACAATTCAACCGTTTCGATCAAAATGTTGTCCTTGGCGTGAAGCTCAATGACTGGAAGATTCACGGTGGGCTGCTTGACGATGCAGTACATGTCGTCCGTGACTTCGTGCTGCCTGATCTCTGACCAGTGCTCCATGGTCTGTAGCAACATCCCACAGATCGTACAATTGCGGTCGGACACGCCTCTTTCGAGTTCGACTTTCGACAGACGGATTTCAGTTTGGGTCAGAAAACCCTTACAGACACTACATGTCACTGCACTCGATAGCCTGTCGTGGACGAATACTCAATCAGGGCCCGAGAATTTACATCGAGGAAAACATACACGCATAGCTGACCGTGATGATTCGCGATAAGCAAGTCCAGATCAACCTCCGATTTCTGCCACTCGACTCGCCTATTCTGTAACTCAGCCTCCAGAATGACCCCTTTGCGCCTGCGGAATTGCTTCGCTGTAAGCGCAAACTCCTTGCCGAAAAGCTGAAACCTCCCATCTTCGTTACCCAGAAAGTCGTTGAGATCGATGGACGACTCTTTATAGGTACCGTCGTCCTGAAGACAGTCGGCATGGAGGATGAAGTTTTGCGGGTTGCCGCCCCATGAGTCTTCGTCTGCACGCGGTATGCGGATGTTGCGAGTCGTTTTGCTTAAGCTCATAGCGCCATGAGCAGTGAATTCTGTCCTAACCAAAAAGTTGCCATAGAAGCACCAAGCATCTCGCGCCTCTTAATATAAATTGAGGGCTGCTGCTGACGTCTCGGATCCCGACCTCCATGTCAAGGAAGGATTTGGGGGCCGAAACACCATTTAGCGCCAAGGCACGTCATTATGCAGACATACCAGGGATCGTGAGCAGAGCTGCGATACCAACATTGGTAATTTCTGCGACCTCAGCTGGTGTCGGCGCTACTATTGCGATCAGTGGGCTGTGTGAGTCGAGGAGGAAATGTGATCAAAGAAAGATTGGCATGATGCAGCCCCCAGACCAACCCCAGATTAGAGCAGATCTACCTACTACCTACTTACCTACATACATACTGGCCCCTGCGACCTGACGTCGACATCTCCAATTCTCCCCATTCCCGGCCACAGTTCCTAACATACCCAAAACCCTGCTGTGCCCGACGTAAGACTGGCGCACCGATTCACAAGCCGCACAGCCATGAGTCCGCCCTCGCCCCCTCCGAACAAGCGGAAAGCTAGTACCGACAAGCCAATCTCGCCTCCGCCGGTGAAGCGCAAAGCCCGGAGCAATATCTCAAGTGAGCCGACCTTCACCGAAGTCGTCTGTCGCGCACGGGCACAGTCAATCGATAGGAACTAGATACAGGAGATGCTGACCACACTTTCCAAGAGGGTGCTGTAGCCAGCTTCTTCACCCCGACCTCCCAGAAGCCCAAAGATCGCACCATCTGGTCTGAGCGCTCCCCCAACGAGAGCGACGACATACCCGCGACCCTCCTCGTCGCCCGCTACGAGCCCGAGACGCCACCTGCTTCCTCCTCCTCCTCCTCCTCATCTCCACCCCCAAGCAAGCGACGTAAGATCGCCGCCTTCGACCTCGACTCGACGCTCATTACCTCCGCCTCCGGCAAGAAGTTCGCCAGCGACCCAGGCGACTGGAAGTGGTGGGACGCCGGCGTGCCGACACGCCTGCGCGCGCTCTACCACGACGAGGGCTACCGCGTCGTGATCCTCAGCAACCAGGCGGGCCTCACCCTGCACCCCGAGGCGAACGCGAACCCGAAGGCGCCCAAGAACGCCGGCAAGGCCAAGGTCGCCAACTTCAAGCAGAAATGCGGCGCCGTGCTGACGGCGCTCGACATCCCCACGACGCTGTACGCGGCGACGGAGAGGGACGGGTATCGCAAGCCGAGGACGGGGATGTGGGATGCGCTGCGCGAGGACTATGGGATACCCTTGGACGAGGTCGATTTGGCCAATAGCGTCTTCGTGGGCGATGCGGGAGGTCGCATCGCGACGCTGCGGGATGGAGCTACGGGGAAGCCGGCCACGGCGAAAGACTTCAGTTGCTCAGACCGCAACTTCGCCCGCAATGTCGGTATCGGCTACAAGACGCCCGAGGAGTTCTTCCTCGGCGAGGCGCCGCGGGATTTTGCGCGCGAGTTCGACCTAGCGGCGTACCCGTACCCTGACGACGATCATGGGAAGGTCGGAGAGGGGGGAGAAGGGGAGAGCAAGGGCAGGGTGGTGTTCGAGAAGAAGGATGAGCGGGATGTGGTGCTGTTCTGCGGACCGCCTGGTGCTGGTAAGAGCACCTTTTACTGGACGCATCTCAAACCGCTGGGCTATGCGCGCGTGAACCAGGATTCACTGAAGAGTCGGGCCAAGTGCTTCAAGGCGGCTGCGGAGTGCTTGGATGAGGGGAGTTCGGTGGCGATCGGTAGGTCTAATACCTGTCATCCTTCATACCCGTCTATACATCTACACGCATTTTTCCCGTGTTGCAAATCAGACAGAGCCACCTCCAACGACACTCCCAGAAATGTCTGGAGACTTCAGAAATTATAATTCAGAGCGCGGAAGAGCTGACGAGTGTAATGACCAAAACAGACAACACGAACCCGGACCCGGAAGGCCGCCGCGAATGGATAGACTTTGCAAAGAAGCGCAACCTGCCCATCCGCTGCGTCTGGTTCAAGATACCCAAGGCGCTGTGCGAGCACAACGACGCCGTACGCGCGCTCAACGCATCTGTACGCCACCCAGCCCTTGCTTCCTCCGCCTCTCCCTTCCTATCAACCAACTTTTACCCCAACCCGCCCAGCCCCCATTTGCTTTTCTTATCCACAGAAACATTGACCCCTCCGTCGCAGATGAACCCAGAATCCCGCACCGCGCTTCCCGGCCTTGCCTTCACCGGCTACTTCTCGCGGCTGCGGCCGCCTGCGACGAAGGAGGGCTTCCAGGACGTGGTCGAGGTGGATTTTGCGTTCCAGGGCACGCGGGAGGAGTACGCGGTCTGGGGACGCTATTGGGCTTGAAAGGAAAGTATCTCCCTAAGTGCTTACCTTCCCCGCCATATTTGTTGTAGGTAGATGCCTGCGTAGCGGCGGAGAGTCTTTGCTGATGGAAGCGAGGGGAAGGTAGACGGGAGAAGAGAGGAAGTCAGGAGAGGATTCGATGCTAATATCTTACTGTTCTGACTACGTGCGTGTGGACAGACATTGGCTACGAGAACGGAATCCGCGAGACAAATACCGTGATGAATGAGCCCTCGGTCTACTAGACTACTTGTCACATAGATACTTCATGCCGCAAAGGTGTAGGTATACATACGTGGGTGGTATGATGGTACGATTTGATACAATGACCTACATTCCCTCGGGCGAGAAGCACTGTGAATGTATCAGCTTACCTCACATCAGTGGTATATGCTGACCACGCTTGTCTACGATTTACTTCCTTTACCGTCTGACCATAACGTAAGAAATTAAGCCAGAATGATTGCCACTCATCCGTATCCTGTGTTCCAATTGTTGATCTCCTCGAGGGTCCGGCTAGTATCACTCATAAGGTCATTCTGGTGGGAAAAAGTGCGTGGTTCTAGGTAGATAATCGCGGGAGTATTAGGACAAGCTGGAGGAGCTACTAGATACCACGATCTTAAACACTACTTGATCACTCAAAGCACGTTAAACACACCCATGAATATCGTGAAGAGCAACGGCGAAACCAAACTGTATGGAAGTTTTTTTTCTTTCTCATTTCCTACGCAGGCCAAAATCGTACATCGCAATAGGAAACACTGAGGGAAACTGCCGTCCACAGAGGTTAAACTTATCCGTTGCATGCCTTCGCATGCCGTCGCACAGCACGCCCATCTACCCCGAAGACTGGTATCTAACATGTGCTGCACGCTGAATGCTGAAAGCAATGAAGCCGCCCTGCGCCAAAACACATGCATGCAGATCCGTTTTCTGTACACCCGCCGCGAAGAGTTCGTTTGTGTGCCATTTTGCTGCCGCCTCTAGTTGATGTGATGATGAGGAGAGACTTTAGACGTAAGCATAACCAATTAAGAGCACCCATGAGACGATGCCAGCCAAAGCTAAGGCGTCGTATCTCGCGTCCTCATTTCGGACCGATTTCGTAAGTTCAGGTAATCCGGGTTGGGACCAGCTATGATGTACCGTGCGGTCAATGCGCTCGAATACCCTCGTAGCTAGTTATGCCCCGTTCTCGTGATAGTGAAGCTGTCGGACCTGTCCATCCGTGGTCAACTCCTCGTGCCAATGTCGTAAGCTTCCTCTTTCCCTACTCCGTATTGTGATTTCCATAGCAACAATTAATGCACCATCCCATCTCACCCCCAGCGCCCATCAGGCCACCTCAGCCAAACAGCGCGGCACCGCCGGTCTCGATCGCCTCGATCTCAGCGACGGTGAGAGGCGAGCGACGGAAGCGCTCGGGCAGATCGTTACGGTCAAAGTACATGCCCTTGGGGGCATCTACGGGACCGAGCTGGCGGGCTGGCATAGAGCCAATGCTCTTGCGCAGGGGACCATGCTGCTGGGCGCTGTCGCGGTAGCTGAGGAAGCTGGCGTGGCTGTTGCCGTTGCCGCCCTGGAAAGCCTTGGGCAAGCTGCCGGTGGGGGAGGCTGGGTGTGGTTGCGGGGAGTGGTCAACGTTAGCTAGAGATAAGCGCGTCAGTCACTGAAAGTCTCATAACTGGGTTGCGGAAGGCATAGTGGAGATTGGCATTGAGGACGTGACCGAGACACGACTCAGGATTGGCGTAACGTATGGGGAACTATCTGCGTGGCTGCTGGTTGTAGGCACTTACAGGGAACTGATCGCTTGCCGATGAATTGGATCAGGGGAGTGCGCTCGGCGTGGGCAGCAGCCTGGCGCAGAGCTCGTGTCGCATACATTTCGGCTGGTCTTGTGTGGTGTACGTGAAGAGTAGAGAAGGAAGAGAGGTTTTTGAGTATGGTGAGATTTTCCCTAGCTCGAGGTGTTGCGGTTGACTCCGGGTCGGGTCTCAGCGGAGTCGGTTCGGGATTTGTAGGGTCCTGGTTCTTGTGGTCGCACGACAGTGGAATTTCAAGGCTGGTTGGCAGACGTCAAAGCACGTCAATGGGTGCAGCAAAATGTACGGAATTGGGAACAACAGGTGAGTAGAAGGAAAGAGAAAGAGAAGTAGTACAAGTAAAAGAGATGGTGGACAAAAAGGCTGGATGATAAGAAGGCGGGTGGGAAGAGAGAGATTATATCAATCGAGCCGAGTGTGGGATGGGGACGGACAAGATGGGGGGGAAGCTCGGATTAGGAACACTGCCCAGACAAACATGCAGTGGACGGGCGCACTACCTATTTCTAACCAGTAAAGTCCGAAACTGGGGAAAGGAACATTGTCCTACGCCGAGAACAGGAAGAATAAGCAGTAGCACGATGATGATCAGGGCCCAACTTGAGTGAATCTTTACCTGGAAGGCAGCGTCAGGCCAGGCCTTGCCCTTCTCCTTACAGCGCAGTGGGAGCTTCAGGCAGGCAATCCGCACTGCTGCATGCAAGCACATGTGCAACTCGGCAAGGCAGGTGCAAGATGCAAGGATGAGCAGGGATGGGTACTGCCTGCAGAAGCTGCAGTAGCTGCTGCTGCCATCGTTCGTTTCCCCACTACTGACTTTTTCTCTACCTGGCTCCCGCAGCTGCGGCTTCGGACTTCTCTCTGCCTCTCTGCAACTGCACGCGACCACGCGGGATATCTCCTCTGAGGGTAAGTATTATACTACTATGCAAGCCACCTTTTCAGTTCTACCTGACTTGTGCAAAAGTCCTATCTGACCATTCGACACCGTTTGATTCTATCGTACTTCTCAACAATTGAGGCTCGGTCTCGACTTTTCCTTTTCTTTTTCTCACTGTCTGTCTCAAGAAGCCCTACCCACCTACCATTATCTTCAGTCAGAGAACCTAACTCTGGGGTGAGATACACGAGATACATCACTCCTTATTCCTTCTGTAAGCCATGGATCTACAGCCAACTCTCGGACACTACCAGTTGGAACGCTGCGCCATCAGCATCGATGGGGTCATATGCTATTTATTTCATTGCGATCTGCCATCACAGCGCTATCCCCGGATTTTTTTTGGCCATTGACGCATTCTGGGGAAATTTGTACCACCACCTGTGGCTCAACTCACCATCCATCGCTTCCTCTCACCCCAGTGAACGTGAGGTTGGAAAGACGTATGCATCAGATCTATCCATATGCATACTGCCAACTCTCGGTTACATGCATGGCCTGATGTCTAGGCCTATTTCCATCGACCGAGGCTGATCTGGTCATCCCTTCCACCTTACCGACACTCTCCAGTTGCCCGTGCCTAGACATGCCGAGACATGCATGCCACGCTCTTAACGTAACTGCGCTTACTTCTTAAGTCCGACTAGTATTCCATATCGCAACATCGAGGTCCCTCCCCAGAAGACCAGACCGCCGTGAACGCCACCAAGATGACTGGTACGCTTCTGCACATAAACGAAGCGGTCAATGAACATGTTTGCTCGTGTTCAAAAAGACCCTCGACACAAATATGATGCCGAAATGACTAACAGATGCTTGGAACTGAATCTTCGCTTTGGTGAACTGTAGTGAACTGTGGCCGGGGCAATCTCCTCAAGTATTATGAGGTCCTATCTTTCAAGGGTACAGATCTTACCTTTCACATGTAAGAAATACCTTTCTGAAGATTCAATAGTCTGTCTCCCTTCGGCCTTCTACTACCAAGGCGCAAAGGGGAACATAAGCTTGTCTTACGGGTTTGGATCATCCGCTTGCCCAGCATTTGGTGCTGCATCCATCAGTTCATCACGTTGATCACAAGTATGCCTGACACATGACACAGTGGATGCCCTAGTTGGTGTCTCACAGTACCACTTATAAGCAAGAAATGGCGTTGCTGTCACAACTCCTTGGCCTGCCAACGCGGGGAAAGCTAACTCCCAGCCCAACCCAGATGCATATTATCATCATGTTGGTTGAGGTCGGATGCTGTGGGACAGCATGGACATGAATTGCATCCCCTTCAAGAGCCCTTCCACAGTGACTGGTACTCAACTACATGGCCGCTGGGCTTATCAATGAGCAAGTGTATGTCATAAGCGGGAGATATCTCCGAATCTCATCTGCCCCAAACTCGACCCAGACTGCGAGAGTCCCAGAGCCAACGACACGGAGGCTACTGCAGCAAGGCATCCGCACCCCTTGTCCCGGCCTTTCTCCTTTCCCCCACATCGAACCACTAAACCCTGCGCCATTATGCGATGTCGGCTCCTAGGCAGCCAAGGACTGGTTTCGGGGTCGGTTCTGCCCGAACGGCTCGCACATCGCCGGGCCTTCGGAGCACTTATTGTGAGTAACTGCACGACGCAAGGCGGTTCTTATATGTTTCTCCCTCGTATGACATTGCGCAACTTGCTGAGACTTATTCGGCCGGTAGCTGCGCTCCTTATCATCCTATTAGTGACATGCAAGTGCTTCCACGTCACTGAGTACGCGAGTTGCGTGCTTGAGTGTCGAAGGGTTTGAAGTTTCTACCACCTCATAAAATGACCGACCATATCGCTTATCTCCCGATGAGCTGATAATATCAAATGATGGTTGCATAGTGTTACGAACCAACACACAGGCGGCCCGAACCGCGACCCAGAAGACCGTCACGAGTAAATGACTAGACGGGTCGGGGGAACGTACAGCCGACGCAGGTCACGTGACACGACAAGGACCGGCAGAACCGCAGAAGGTAATCATCGGTCCCAGCGGTCCAGGGACGATCGGTAAAGGAATAAAGGACATATAAAGCAAAGGATTTCCCCTGTAACTAGTCATTTATTACTTCAGTAATCAATTTAAGCTTCAGTCTACTTCTTGGAAACTAAAGGAGCAATACCTCCTGACGATCGATAGCAAGTGAACCCCCAGCGGCCAAAAGACTCCATACACCATCAGCCCAATTCTTGTACGGCTATCGTGCCCTACCTTAGGAACATAAAGCCTATACCCTACCTCCCCTAGCTAGCGCGCAAAGGGACGTATCGTCACAATATATAACTTTATACGCTTCACTTTATAATTTAAACGAGCACTTATGCACTTTAGTTGCATAACCCCACATATCCTTTTAATAGAAGATAAGTAATAAGTTCGTAATTCAGATTATCCTGATGTATTTCCTCCTGAGGCTTTTTTTTCTTGTTTTCTTTTCTTTTCAAATCCTTTGAGGGGCAATCTGGACGCGAGACATATTCAAGCCAGCAGCTTTCATGCTGCCCGTCATCATAAATCATTGCAGTGAGACAACAATAGCCATCGAATATTGGACAGAGCACGTGCTCATCCACAAACCAAAAAAGAGCAAGCACTCGGCCCTCCTCGTCAGTAGGCGCAAATTCCACGTACTCGGCCCTCAATACCTAGCGTTCAGCACCCACTCAACGTTCTCAATCTCAGTCTAGACCTGGGCTTCGGCATCGCTTGGGATCCCCGAAGCGACAGCGACCAAGGTGGAAGATGGGCCCGCGGCAGCAGTGGTACGTGTCTCCCATCCAGGCATGGGGTAGGGAGTCGGAGAGTTGCAGACCCCGAAAAGTTCGCAGTCGAAAGCGGTGTTGCGCGGGGGCGGGATGACGGGCAGCGCGCTCACTCCCGTCGCAACGGACAGCTGGGGCTCCTGAGAGGTGGTCTGGGTGGGCTTGCGCGGAAAAGGGTGGGTGGGCCGAGGAGGGAGGAGGACATCGTCGAGATCAACGGTGTGGTGTGGCGGGCTCGGGATAGCGAGGTCAACGTCCTGGACGGAGGGGGCAGACTCGTCGGAAGCCGCGTCGGTCCGGATGTTCTCCTCCCCGTCAGCGGGCTCCGGATTGACCTTGGGCAAGTCATCGAGACTCCATGTTCCGCTTGGGCGTGGACGGACGGAGGCGATGGTGGCACTCTCGTCATCGTCATATTTATTGTCATCGTCAGGGTAATCGGGCGTCGGGTCGACGGGCTTGGGCCATCCCGGGAGCCATGAATCGGGTGAGCGTGTACGGACGGAGGCGATAGTGGCGCTCCCGTCAGCAGGCTTCGGACTGACCTTGGGCAAGTCGTCGAGACCCCACGTTCCGCTTGGGCGTGGAGGGTTGACCTTGGGCAGGTCATCGAGACCCCACGTTTCGCTTGAGCGTGGAGGGACAGAGGTAGTAGCGATACTCTTGGTAGAGTTGGTAAGGACAGGCGGGCCGTGAGGAAGAAATCGGGCTTCGGCCGCGACGGCCAAAACGCCGACGAATAGGGTGTTGAAGTACATCGTGATTCTGATCGGAGGGTGACGTGATAAATTGGTTGGGCTGTGTGTGGGAAAGGGGGAGGATAGGTATAGGAGTGGCCAACGATTGACCGTTTGTGAAGGTATACCTGAGACGAGCTGGGCGAAGTATTGATTTTTATTCCTTGGGAATGGTGATGAAGGAGTAAGCTGGAGCAACTGCCAAACGGCGATTGTTGCGTTGCCTTTATATTCGTCAAGAGGCCTACAAGGTATCTATTGATTCTGATAGACTTTGGGGTTATATGAAGTGATAACAGCCTCTTGAGGGTGTAAGTTTTCAAAATAAGTCATCAACGGAAATTAAAATGGCTGGGTTACAGCACGACCTGAAAAAAGTAAAGTGACGAGGGCATAACTCTATGTTTGGGTTTATCTGTTATTGGTAAATTGATGGCCTCGTACGGATTGGATCGGATAGTATCACACGAAGTACTACATGAGACTTGAGGTGAGTTACGTCGGAGATGGTTGATTCGTCGAAGAATCAAGATATTGCTCTACCGCGAACACTTAGATCTACTGTTAGCAGGTAGAAGCGTTGTTGGTTTTCTGCTACACGCGAATAAGATGAAAGCAAATCTATATAGAGTTGTGCGAGAACAAGGGATTGGGACTCTTTATGGCCGCCACCGGAAACTGTGCACATACTTGCTCACACCAAAACCCCCCCTTTTCAGAGCTATTGGAAGAGGATTCAGTTACCGTACAATGTGGTACCTAAGTCTCTCAAAAGCCCCACTTCTCAACCGGACCACAAACGGATTAATAAGAAGTACTAACTCAACTCAAATTCAAACTTCACGCAAGTACCTAATGTATCTACCTTCCGGAGAGGCATCCTACCGCCTCCTACCTACCTAAGTCCTGGATAGCTGGGGTCATGTCCACTGCAAACAACCACGTCTTGACGTCACCATGAAAAAGGCTCATGATGGCGACAGGAAGCCCCATACCTACAAGCAGCGCAAACGCGCGCCCGCGCCCAACCCTATCGTCGCGGCCGTGACGGCCTGGCTGCACGCTCAGGGGGAAGCGTCCGTCGGGGGCGTGACCCCGACGGAGCAGGAGAAGCTATTGGCCGAGACGCCGAAGCGATGGACGGTGTATGCGCCGCTGGCGCTGCTGCCGGCGGGGGCATTCGCGGGCGAGGGGTGGAGGCGGGTGCTGGGGCAGAATGGGGCCGGGGAGGGCGACGGTGATGGAAAGGGGAAGCATAGGACTTCAGGAGACGGCGGTGAGGAGGGAAAGGGAGTCACAGAGGGTGATGGGGAAGGAAGAAGGGGAGGAGAACAGGCTCTCTGGGTCGCCATCCTGCGGGAAATCGAGAGAGTGAGCGGGACGCAGGTCACGCACTTGGCCGTCGTCGAGGGGATTCCTGCCTCGGTGCGACGTTCGCATCCTCCTCCCTTCTCGCCTTCGACGCCCCCAGGCTCATCGTGCCCCTCCCAGACTCTAGACCTACGCAGTAAGCCAGATCCGGGCGCAGACGCACTGCCAGACGACGAGAACATCCTCCGCAGTCCCACGGGCCTGCGCATGCTTCATGGCGACTTTGGGCCCGACGAGACGGCGGCCGCAGCAGCAGCATCGAGCGCGGTGACGGACGCCGACTTCGATGCCGCGTTCTGGGTCTCGACGCGACAAAACGGTATAGCGCAGACGTGGGCGCCGCGGTGGACGATGTTCAGTCGGGGAAATATCAAGGAGAAGGCGCGCTTGCTGGGGTTTCACCGTGGGTCCACTTCACCAGGGAAGGGGGAGGGGAAGGGGAGCGGAAAGGAAGCGGTGGACGACGAGCAGCAGCAGCAGCAGCTCACTCACAACAACAGGAGGATACCCGCCTCGAGAATGAGGGATACATGGGCCGTGGATATGTACGCCGGAATCGGCTACTTCGTCTTCTCGTACGCGGCGCTGGGCATGCGCGTGCTGTGCTGGGAGCTGAATCCATGGAGTGTCGAGGGCTTGCGGCGAGGGGCGCTGGCCAATGGGTGGAGTGTCAGGGTCGTACGAGGAAGAGAGCTGGGGGAGGATAGGTTGGAGGAATATGTGGACGGTGGTGAGCAGATTGTGGTGTTTCTCGAGGACAACGCACGCGCGACGGAGAGGATTGGGAGATGGCGAGCGGAGTGTCCGGGGAAGGGAGAAGATGTCGAGGTTCTCCACGTGAACTGCGGACTCTTGCCCCGGAGCGACTTGTCTTGGGATGGCGCGTGGGAAATTACGCGGACGAGCGAGCAGGCGTGGCTTCATCTACATGAGAATGTCGGCGTGGCGGACATCGAGAAGCGAAAGGGTGAGATCGAAACGTGGTTCGCGGATCTCTCGCGAAGAGACGGGGGCGTGAGATTGGCGCGCGTCGAGCATGTCGAGCAGGTCAAGACGTTTGCGCCAGGCGTCTGGCATTGCGTGTTCGATTTGTACATTACAAGGTCTAGCAGTATAACATGAAGCGTCTGTTGTACATGATCATCTATCGAGCCGCCAGACTGCCCATCTTCATGTGTGACATCGTATATATCTCGTTTCCGCGGATCCGAGCTCGATAACCAAATCAAATACTATGATAGACTGCGCATTAGAGCAGTCTCCTGATTGAATCCTCCTCCATTCCTCATCGAAATCACCACAAGCCCTCGTCTCCGCGCACCTCAACCCCCTCTCCGGAATTTGCGAGGAATATTCTCGGCCACAATCGGCATCTGGTTCAACATCTCCAACCGCTCCTCGGCCTCGTCCATGAGGTCGTGTTTCCGGAAATGCTCGATGTCCTCGGGATGCGTCAAGTCCTCGAGCTTGGTGTTCTCGTCGTGGTACTTTTCCCAGTGGTGGATCTCGTACTCGTACTCGTCGTCCCCGTGGTGCCCCGGCCCCGTGTTCATGTCCGGCAGCGTCCTGCCCGCGCCGATGAAGGCGACGAACTCGTCGCGCGACACGAGGCCGTCGTTGTTGCGGTCCAGCAGCGACAGCAGGTGCCGCCGGATCTCGTCGCGGCGCGCGGGCGCCAGGTCCCGGTTCGAGTCGTCGAAGAGCCCGTACGTGCGCAGCATCTCCTCGGGCTCCCAGCGGCCGTCGGCGTCGTAATCGTGCAGGGTGAAGAAGGAGGAGGCGTCGAAGTCGCTGATGTGGTGTTCCTCTATATTTGTTTGCGCCTGTCAGTCCTCTGGATCTTGTACTGTCCTGTTCGCTTGCTTGCTTGTGTTCGCGACACCCTCTGGAATTGAAGCGCATAGGTCGGCAGAGGGTTGAAGTGAGCTGTGAGACGTACCGGCCATGTGTTTGGTCATCCAGTCGGCATCTTGGCCGACGATTGGCTTTTGCGATCCGCCATGGTCGCCGTGAGCGAGGGTGCCGACCAGCAGACTTGCACTTACTAATATCGCGCAACGCATTCTGGATGATGAGTATTTGTTCGTCCGATATACAGCAATCAGACGTTGTTGTTAAGATATCCAGATGTAACCGATAAATATGCCGGGTTTTGTTTGTGGACGTCGATGTTTCGTTTCAAAGGCCAGGATATGACGACAGAGGATCTCAGCCAAAACGAAACAAAAAGACAGAAGCTTGGTTGGGGAAGTGGAAGAGTCGAGATCCAAGCCACGGTGTAGCAGCCGTCTGGATTCTGGGGTCGATCAGGGGTCGCTTTGCGCAGATGGTGGTTCTGATCTGGCTCTGATTGGCATCTGCAAATGTGGTTGCTGCAGGGGAATGCTGAATGCTTTTGGAGGGACGACCCGCTAACGTTAGGCTTGTCTGTAGCTCTTCTTCTCCAGGGCCCGTCCAGGGGGGGGGGGGGGGTCCCGTCCGCTAGAGCATGGATTAATTGTTGAACTTCGTCCCATCCCCATTCTTGGTGAAGGCCCGCGTCCACTTCCCGTTGCAACCATCGCGAGAAACGTTATAACGAATACTGTTGCTTCTGCATCCGGCGCAGGGTTTTGGGTCGAGTCTAAGTTGAGATATATAAGGCTGAGGTCTCATCTCTGCTCTACATTCCAGGCGCCGTGCCATGTGCCCAGGCCTCATTCAAACATCCACACCTTAGGTAAATTGCGCTTGTCGATCGCCAGTGAACATGAGCAGAAAGCTAGAGCCGACACTACTATCTCTCCTTCCAACTTTGACAGTCTTGCCACAGCCCCTTCTAGAGCTCGCATCCTCCTTACTCGCCCAATCGCGGCATACCGCAGGCGCCCTCAAGACCGAAGAAGAGGTTGCCCGTTCATTCGCATGCTGCCATATCGCGTGTGACCGCCTGAAGATTGACCTCGATCTCCCGCCCATCCAAGCCAACCCTCCCATTCCACCGCGAATATACAAGCGTCTTTACACCCATCTTGACAATGTGTTACCGCGACACTCCGTAGCCAAATCCGGTCGGGTCAGGACCCCGAGCTCCAAGTTGCGAGAATCTGGTCTTTTCGGAAGCGCGCAACGGGTGCCGTCCCGCGGAACCCCAAGCCGAGATGAAGCGCTGGCCAAGTTCAGGTCGCCTGCTGCCAGAGGAGACAGCACGCCTACCAAATCTACCTCGAAACCACCGGCGATCCCGGCAAAAAGGAAGGCCGGTGGTGTGATCAGTGCCATGCCCGCCTGGGTACGACCTACGATTCAGTTGATGTGCAAGGAGCTGGAAGAGGAGCGAATAGGCCGGACAGTCCTGGCTGGTATGCAGACGATTGTGGCACCCCACGGCCAGCGCACGAAAGACAAATGGGTGAATGATCACTTGACGCCTTTGCTGTCTGCTGTATACTTTCTTGTCTCGTCGCAGGTCTACGTACTGGAGAAGGGCAAGGAATTGGACAACAAGCAGTATGCCAAGACACGCAAGTCCATTTTGAGGACGCTGGAAGGCGCCCAGGAAAACATATCCGTCGGAGGGATGGATGAGGACGAGCTCTGGATCGGATGGACCGACGTCAACTCGAAAGACATCGACAAGGCCGTGGCCGAGGTCATTGGTCGCGATTGGCAGCAGGGCGAGTGGTACACTGGCATCAAGCATCTGGTCAAGGCGGATGATGCCCAAGAGCATGATGGCGATGATGTGGATATGCAAGATGGCGAGGAGGGGTATAGTGAGAAGCTGCATGTGCAACGCGCGGATACCATGTTTCAGAGCAGATGGGAGGTGACGGATGAGAAGAGAAGGGAGTATCAGGCTTGGGAGGAGAGCGTGATGCGTCAAATTGAGCAGCTGGAGCAAGCGAAAGGGGCCGAGATGGAGGTCGAGGCGGCAGCATGAGCCTAGTCACGAGAATTGTTTATGAGTGTTGACGACGAAAGGAAAATGACTGCTATTTTACAGCTCTCAATCGTGGTTCCCCGGTATGTCTAGTCGTGTGCTCTGTGTTAGCACCTGCAGCGAAGGCATCACAGGGTTCCAGGCGACGACTTCAAGGATTCCTTAGGAAGAACCCCAGAGGCGACCTCTTGACGTTGTCTGGGCATATTTCTGACGACTGCATGTTGCACTGGCTGCCCCATTAAGAGACCCTTGCCTATTGGTTTCTATTGACCACCTTAGTGATGAGGCAGCCATGCTATCTTTCCTTAGATCGTCCATCGGCGTCGCTTTGAGAATAAGATGGCCGCGCTCACTCAACTTACTCTCGCTCACCTATCAACTGTTTCAAGACTTGCTGCTCATTCTGGATATACGGCCAGGTCATGGCTTCCGACATGCAGCTTACGACGGCTTAGCCCCCCGAGCTCCTGCTATTATGTCGGCTTCCTCCAGAAATTCGGCTGATGATCTGGGAGCTCTTTGCCTTTCCTCGAGGCGCACGACGCCCACTTATTCATATTTAACTACCTACGAGGCACTACCTGGCTTGAGTTATGGAAGCTGAGGTTTTTGGTCTTCCGCAAGTCAACCATGAAGCAAGGAACACAATCTTGGGGAATCTGCAGCTGTGCCATTTCCCACCTCCCCGCCCGTACATTCTGGTAGAATGGCATACAGATGTCTTCTACTACCCGATAGACGCACACAATCCCTCAAAACCATCACTCTAGCGATGTGCATTGAAATCCACAGTGAACCCTCTCTCGCAGCCCCCCTCCCCCCTCCCCCCTTCACCCCTGGGTCAAGTGTAAGAGACATTCGGGTGTCCTGTTTTCCTCAAAACACACCCCAATATTCGCCTGAGGACCGATTCAATTTCGATTGACAGGTCCCATATATGAGACCTCGGCTCAACCAGATTGCAGACTTAGACATGCCATCGCTTCGTCGTGTCTTACTCTTCATTTACCTCAAAAATCCGTTCGACGCGTACAACCAGCAATAACATCTATCAGGTTGGTTTCAGTCGACTGCACGGTGGGACATCTCCAATTCAAATGGCCCTGACTTGAGCCCATCTTAACCTGAACTGGTCACCTCGATCTTTTGATGATTCAGTCCTGCGTCGGGCGGATCGAGATGAGTAGTGTCAGAATATCCTCATTCCTCACCTCAACCGACGGCGAGAGAAAGTGCACTGGTCTTTAGACGTCAAGGGCCGGCAGCATGTTGAAGTGAAGCTGGTCATTTGTGACTTGAGTTGTCTCTTCGAGCTGAACGGTGATGGTGAAACTAGATTATCTTAGACCAAAGGGGTTGCACTGATATAATTGGGGTGCCAGACCGATATTTTATTGCTTCCCTGGAAGTGTCTTGAGTCAATACATCATGTCTATCCCGTTGAGATTGGAAGGAATAGAGACAATCTCTGCGTGACAATGCTCATGCTTGTGTAGGTCGGTATGGCAGGTAGCGAATACAACTTTCCGCAATCAGCTCTGATGCCCCGACCCGTGTTAACTTCTCTTTTCTCTGAGCTGTGACGTGACTATAATTCTAGTGCTATCATCCATCTCGTAAAAAGCTAATTTGTTCAATAGGATATAACTACCAGATAGAGATCAGCACATTCTGTCCGCATGCATAGTATCATCTCCGGGTGGTTTATTTGGACAGCTTGCAGAAGCCCAGTGCTTGCGACGATAACCTCTGTTCATACGAGGACATTGCGATTTGATTTTCTCTAGAAGTAACTGACTATTGACAACCACTATGTCCCACCAAAATGGCCACCCTAACGAGGACAGTTCCCACCCAGCAAACTGGTTGTTTGCCAATATCGAGTCGTTCCCAGACATAATCATTCCTTCCTATCCCTCACGACTTCCAGAACCCGGGATTCGTGCCGGGAAAATTGTTCCCGGCCTCCTTTTGCGTCATGTAGACGTCGGCGTTGGTGCCCGGGAAATTGTTGCCGTCCTCTGCTGCTTCGCGCAGCTGTGAGTGCTCGACAGACTGGCGGCCTGCGGACTCGTGGGAGTGGCGGCTGGGGGTTTGCGTCTGTGTAGAAGAATCCGAACTGTTTTTTGTGGTTTGGTGGCTGGGGTGACTAGATGGTGGTCAGCGGATCGGTTTGAGAGTGGCGCGAAGAAAAGGGAGGGGATAACGCTACAGGATTTTGTGGACAGAGTTCATGGTGTCGGTCTTGAGGGTCTGGAGTTTAGTCATGCTTGGAGTGCTTGGTTCTTGGTTCAACTACAGTGAGTATTCGACTGTACGGTATGGTGTCCGGGTTTGAGGATTGCTTCTGCACCATAACACCACATGCGCGAACAAGATAGGGAAATTGGCCCCTATTTATGCTGAATAGGAGTTCGCAAACCATTATCTACTGCTACAACTCTATCGCCCGCCGTACGATGACGTGACCTACTCGCTGCGGAGTGGCCATGTTCTAAAGGCCTTGCTGTCACACCCTCCAACGGCCTTACGTCAATCTGCAGGTGTTGGTGGTTATGTCTGGGGTAATGCGGTGATCATCGTCCGGGGTAAGCAGGTACCTGATCATTCGCCAGCCGGTCATGACTGTGTTGGAGGTGAAGATGGTCGCGGATGTCAACGTTCAACGGGGTATAGCTATCTTTGTTCACTGCAACAACTCGAATTTTTTTGTTCGTTTCAATTAGTCTCTTGGAACGAGTCCATCTCCTGTATCTACACATTTTCAGTTGAGTTGACCTGCACTTAATGATTTACTGTAGTTAGCATCATATCAGCTTTTGGAATCACTTGATGTAACAAGCTTATGGAGTGAGATTCGTAATTAGTTCGAGCAGAGAATCTGCCCAGGCAGCTTTGAGCAACCGCAGACGCGACACGATACTTGCCATAGCTGGTTTGCGTACGATCATTTCTGTAGGCCATCGCGTGCCTTATTATCCGTTTCAGGCATCCTGGTCGATGCCTTCGAGTGGCACGCTCCGTCCTTTTGGATTATGCACCATCACTCAACTTTGCGTAGCTGGTGCTCTGGTTCCGTTGATGCTTATGGTGACGTATATTCGCCATAGAAGCAACAAAGTCGTTTTTCCATTGGTGTTTAAAACGGTAAGAACCGCGTGCGTACAGACCATGGGTTGTTCCCATCAGTAGTATGTCATTGTACAGAGGCATGGGTTATACTTCGCAGAACACTTCAAGATAAGTAGATATTCGCCACCGGAATGAGGAACGGGAAGCTGTTATCAAACATGTCTTCGTCGCATCTCCTTGGGCTATTGACTCGCTGGCATCACGAGCTACACAGGGCAGTAGATCGATTTTCTTGATCTTTTTAATCCCCTTTGTATATCTTTGCACTTCCCATGTTTGAACCCTCACTTATTTACAGCATCGCAGATTTCGTGCCAGGTAGGGCTGCATACGTCAGATGGATATAGCCTGGAAATATATGTATAGCGTCCTCGTAAAAGGTGTGGACAGCTTGGCTACAGATTTGATATGGAAATACAGTCTCCTACCGGTACCGGTAATTATGGCATGAAAAAGGATGGCACGGTGAAGGCGCGGACTATCTAGTTTTGTTGATTAATGATATCCCGCACGCATATGTTACGAGCACCCGATACACTCGAAGTATGTGATTCGTCAAATATAGTAATCCGATAGACTCATGTTACCTGCCGTAACCTCGAGTTACTCCTTACAGGTACAGTAACTTGTCGACCATATAATGGGAGGGGTGGTCCGACGGCTGGGTGATGGGCAGACATTGGAAATAGCTTATGTTACGCTCTTGCCAACTCACTATTTAGTGATGGCTTCGAGAAACTGGCGATGCCAGCCATGGTGACTCGGTAGGCTAGTAGGTAGGCTCCTCGGGTATGCTGAACGACCCGTCACGTGGGACCCCTGTCCGTTGCACATTGAACGTAGGCTCATAAAGTACTTAGTTATGAGTCCCAAGGCTGGAGGGGAAGTGCAAGTATGTACCGGTAGGCACAGAAGGTACGTGCCTCGAAGCCTTATCTTATCGGTAGCTGTGCCGACTGCGGGGCAAAAACATTTCCATTCTGTTCCTTAAAAAAAAAACCAAGCACATGGCGAAGCGCAGACATGAAGCTACCGTAGACCCGCTGTATTTTTCCTTCCACCTTCAGCCTCGCCATCCTTCTTGGGGAGTTGCAATTGCAAGACCCGAGCCTCACCCACGCACAGTCTTTCTTGAACCCCTCGTTCTTCCGGCCTTCAGGTCGATATTTGTCGGTGCTTTTTCTACCATTGAGCCTGTCCATCATGGATCAACCGAACCCAAAGGTCAGCAAGACTGATCGCAAACGAGCCAACAGTCCCATCGATACTGACAATCACATCAAGCGCCTTAAGAGGGAGGCCTCGGGTGACGAAAAGCCCCTCAACAACCCGTATCTCGACCATTGGAACAACGACTCCGATGGCGGCAAGAATGGCTTTGCGACCGGCAGCCATCCGGTCGGCTCGCCCTTTCACAAGTTCAAGAGACGCGAGACCACCGCCAAGCAGGCCCTCGAGGCGGAGAGTGGTGACAATAATCCCTTTACTGGAGAGCCGCACTCGCAGCAGTATTTTAGTATCCTGAAGGCCCGGCACAATCTTCCCGTCCACAAGCAAAGGTATGTGTTCTCCATGTGTCGATAGCTAGTTACGCTAGCATTTCCTTTCTGACACCACAATCAACAGGCAGGAGTTTCTTGACCTCTACCAGAAAACGCAAATTCTTGTCTTCGTTGGTGAAACGGGTTCCGGGAAAACGACTCAGATTCCTCAATATGTTATATACGACGAGCTTCCGCACATTAATCACAAGATGGTCGCTTGCACGCAACCCCGCCGAGTCGCCGCCATGTCCGTGGCCCAACGTGTCGCCGATGAGTTGGATGTTAATCTCGGTGAAGAGGTCGGTTACAGCATTCGTTTCGAGGACAAGACAAGCTCCAAGACTATTTTAAAGTACATGACAGATGGTATGCTGCTTCGCGAGGCTATGCACGACCACAACATGTCTCGCTACAGCTGTATCATTCTGGACGAGGCCCACGAGCGTACTTTGGCTACCGATATTCTGATGGCCCTTCTTAAGGATATCAGCAAACGCCGCCCCGATCTCAAGATTATTGTTATGTCGGCTACTTTAGATGCCGCCAAGTTTCAACGGTATTTCTTCGATGCACCTCTGCTCGCCGTCCCCGGTCGAACCCATCCTGTCGAGATCTTTTACACACCTGAGCCTGAGAAAGACTATGTGGAAGGCGCTATTCGCACTGTCTTACAGATACATGCTTCAGAGGGCGAAGGCGATATTCTACTCTTCCTCACTGGAGAGGAGGAAATCGAGGATACCTGTCGCAAGATATCTCTCGAAGTGGATGAGCTCATCAGAGAAACCGATGCAGGTCCCATGGCCGTCTACCCGCTTTATGGTACTCTTCCACCTCACCAGCAGCAAAAAATCTTCGATCCTGCCCCTCAGGCTCGCAAGAAGGGTGGAAGGCCAGGGCGCAAATGTATTATATCTACCAACATCGCCGAGACATCTTTGACCATCGATGGAATCGTTTACGTGGTCGATCCAGGTTTCAGCAAACAAAAGATCTACAATCCGCGGCTGCGAGTTGAGTCACTTCTTGTGTCAGCTATTTCGAAAGCCTCGGCTCAGCAGCGTGCGGGTCGTGCTGGTCGTACCAAGCCTGGAAAATGTTTCCGCCTGTACACCGAGGAAGCATTCAAGAAAGAGCTCATTCAGCAGACGTATCCTGAAATTCTCCGCTCCAACTTGGCGAACACGGTCCTGGAGCTAAAGAAACTCGGTGTGACGGATCTCGTTCACTTCGATCTGATGGATCCCCCGGCACCAGAGACTATGATGCGAGCCTTGGAAGAGCTCAACTACCTGGCCTGCCTGGACGACGAGGGAGAGTTGACTACCCTAGGCAGCACTGCTTCCGAATTTCCTCTTGATCCGGCTTTGGCTGTCATGTTGATTAGCAGCCCTGAGTTCTATTGCTCAAATGAGATGCTGTCCATTACTTCACTGTTGTCAGTCCCTCAAATTTTTGTCCGGCCCGCCAACAAGCGACGCGAAGCAGACGAGATGAAAAATCTATTCAAGCACCCCGATGGTGACCATCTTACGATGCTGAACGTTTACCACGCCTTCAAGGGTGTCCAGAACCGAGGTGAAGATGTAAAGCAGTGGTGTCATCAGCACTACCTTTCGTTCAGGCATCTGTCAAGCGCCGACAACGTCCGAATGCAGCTCAAGCGCATTATGGAGACCCATGGCCTGGACCTCGTTAGCACCGAGTTCACAAGCAAGGACTACTACACGAACATTCGGAGAGCCCTCGTGACTGGATTCTTTATGCAGGTTGCTAAGCGCGAAAATGGCAAAGTCTATCGTACGCTGAAAGACAACAATTCTGCAGTCATGCTGCATCCCAGTACCGTTCTTGCGACGGAATATGATTGGGTAATCTACAACGAGTTCGTACTGACTTCAAAGCAATACATTCGCACGGTCACGGGTATTCGACCGGAGTGGCTTCTGGTGAGTGTTGACCTTCCTGGAACACCTCAGCTTTTTGTTTGAAACAGCTACTGACTAATATCTCACAGGAACTCGCAGAACAGTACTACGACATTGATACCTGGGAGGGTCAGAAGGATGTCAAGCTAGCATTGAAGCAAGTCGCGGATAAGATGAGGCGTCGGCAAGCGATGAAGGCGGGGCGCTGAGTCTGCCAGCTCATCCCAGCTTAAGTTGGTGAGCCAGCCTCGTGCCTGGACGTTTCCAAACGCTTGCGCCATCGTTCGCGTCAGACATAACTCCAGCTCAGATGTTCTTAACTGCTGAGGAAAGCATTTTTGGGCGCCAGGGACGCGTGGACCCGCTAGAGAGTTCAAGAGCAGGATATCCCAGTCCTGAGAGCGGTGATTCAAACAGCCTTCTCTCGAGAACATTGGTCAGAAGTAAACATATACAATGTTGAGATACCATAGATCAAGGAGAAAGAGCCTCACTTGACGCACTCGACTTCATTTAGAGAGTAGTCTAGACGGTAGCTGAAGATAGCCAGCTGTGGAGGCATCGAACTGAAACGAAATGAAGGGTGTAATATCTGAAAATCATCATCATGATTCGTGCGAAGGTTGAGTCATTTCCTACAAGGGCAATGGTACGTGCGTAGGTGATGCTGTTAGTGATACAATATGCTCAGACACCCGAATTGTCTAACCATTGCAGTCATCCTTACCGTATTCCAAGCGTTCTATGTTTCAAGGTGTCACCGATTATCTGAGTCCGGATTTATCGATTTGACATAGGTCTGGGGCAGTAAGATTTTATCAGGCTTGGGATACTCTAAGCAGTTCGAACGAAAACTCGGGTCCAAACTCGGAGAAAGTATCACTGATCCAGCGAAGACCAAAAAAGCCTTTTATGGAATAACATCGCAGTAACTCGACGAAGTGCTCCGGATATCAACAATTAATAATACTCGGAGCGTTCCGAATGATATTACGGTTTCCGGCATTATTATTAATATACTTATCTCTGAACCTTGCCGTTCAAGAGCGGGGTGGAAGAATCACCTACTGCACAGCTTTCTCCAACAGCGGTGTAGTGATAAGGAAAACGTTCCCCAACCTCCCCGCTGCCAAGCCCCTATCTGGATTAACTCTCACCAACACGAATGAGCATCATGAGGTTGGCTGATCCAACGTGAAGATGTCCCTATCCCCACGCTTTCCCGGCAGGATTTTCAGAGACTAGCTTGTCTGCAGTGCAACGGTGGCTCGGCAGACCAGGCCAAGATGCCGGTTCCTAGCGAGTGCCTCCGGTCTGGCGCCGCGGGGAAGACGGGACCATGATAAGGAGTGCTTACAGCTAGCTATGCAGTAAAGGTGAGCTGTCTGATTACGGGACAAAATGACTGAGTCTGAAAGGAGCTTGGTATTAGTATAAGGTCATGACCATGCGGAAAAGATTCGCCCATCATGGAGGCATCTCCGCCCTCATCCACAAGCCTGTACATTGAGGCTGGAGTAAAGGCCCTTCCCATGAGTCAAGATGGCGACCTCAGTGCTCAGACGGATGATATCGAACCTCTTGATGGCCTGGATTCTCTGGACATGCCTGACTTCAGCGTTACCCTCGAAGCGCGCCTCTTCGAAGGAACTTCAGACCACCCAACAAGGCGATGTAGCTTTTGTTCTGGGGAATTATACGTATCTGGCCAATGTCGCCTATCCCAAGGCTGTGTTCAGCGGTGATTGCTCAGCAGCGGTAGCCCAATTGAGTGCATTAGTTCCATTTACTGTCATCTACGTTGAGGACGAGGTAGTAACGGGCCAATACCTGCAAGACGCCATCGCGAGTTATTTGGAGGGCGACGACGTGTACTCCGAAGATTTTCTCGAGGGCATCTTCCTTGCTGGGAATGGCTCGTCATCAGCCACCCTGGACTCGAGTGCTGTTGAGTACCTGAATAGCTTCGCACCAAAGCATTTGTTCCTAGACGCAAGCTTCACGGAAAGCGACTGTTGCTCAGGGCTCTCAGTCACGTACGTCGGTACGGCGGCTGGAACCAACCTAACAGCTGGTCCCTATGCAGCGTCAATATCGGAGGACTCGATATCATTTGCTATGGTATACCGTCTCTATCGCGACTCTCACCGGGACTTCTTGTACGGAACGTACGACTCGAATGATGGTGAAGGCACCTACTACCCCGTTGAGATATCCAATTCGCGTTTCTGGGATCCGATGATTCCGGTGCCCTCGCGAATATATAGCTGGGACGATACAAGACCGTTTGCTGGGTTCAGAGTCGCGATCAAGGACCTCTTTGACATGAAGGGGCTGATCACGTCGGGTGGAAGCCAGGCGTGGGCTGAGATTGTCGAGCCAGCCACTGCAAATGCGCCGTCTATTCAGCGAATCGTCGACCTCGGAGGCGTGCTGATCGGGAAGTACAAGCTTGCTCAATTCGCATCCGGCGCAGACCCGTGGAACTGGCAAGACGAGCACTACCCCTTCAACCCGCGCGGTGACGGCTGGCTTACCTGCTCTGCCTCTTCGTCCGGGGGCGGTTGCTCGATCGCTGCCTACGACTGGATCGATTTTGCGATTGGTTCGGATACGGGCTCTTCGATGAGACGGCCTGCGGCTGTATCCGGCACGTACGGGAACCGGCCGAGCCAGGGACTGATGACGCTCGAGGATGTGATGCCGCTCGGTGCGGCGACAGACACGGCCGGTGTGTTCTCTCGTGATATACATTCGTGGGTGCACTTCGCGAAGAATTGGTACGTGCCCGAGATGTGCCAGGACCCGTCCATCACCGGCCTCACGCCCCTAGAAGCCCCTGATTCGTTTGCATACCCGAAGCGGATGCTCTACCTCACGGACTATCTCCCGCTGGCCAACCCAGCTGCAGAAGCTGTTTTGCAGTCTTTCATCGCGAAGATGAGCTCGGTCTTCGGCATGACCGTCGAGAATCTCAACTTCACCGCGCTCGTGGGCAACACGACCGATGATGTCCCGAAACTGGACGCGTTGAATGACGCGACAGGGGTTTTGAATACCATGACCCAGTACCAGGAAGTAGCGAAGCCCCTTGTCACAGCCTGGTCGGACCTCTACAATCGGTTTCCGCCCATCGACCCGGCGCGTCGCTCGACGTGGCGCGCGTACAATGAGTCGAAGTACACCGATGAGCTATACAACTCCTCCCTGGCGACCAAGCGCACTGCCGTAGACTGGTTCGAGCGTGAGGTGCTCTACTCGACGGCCGAGTCATGCAGCGAAAGCATCATGCTCTGGGACATCGGCACTGGCGGCCTGCCGTCGTATCGCGAGGAGTCACTCATCAACAACATTACGTCGGCGTTCTTGGCGGTGGTCCCGGACCGAGCGGGTGTCAGCGGGGCGAGTATTTGTCCCATCTATGGCTGTGTGGACATGACGATACCGATCGGGCAGGTACCGTATTTCAGTAATGTGACTTTCGTGGAGGAGATGATGCCGGTCACCGTAAGCGTGATTGCGAAGAGGGGATGCGATTTTATGCTTTGGAACATGTGGGAGAAATTGGCGGATGTGAGTGTTTTGAAGACGATCAAGACGGGGCGGACGGCTTTCTAAGAGATAGTTTGTCAAATAATTATAAAATTACCTCCTTGACTTGATGGACTTCTTCTGGCGTTTCCCGGTAATTGTTAAAGTCCTTAATAGATAGCCATTTAGAAATCTCATATACCAAATACCGGGCTTTCCTCCCCTCTATTGCTTTCCCTCATCGAATCTGGGACTATGCGGCTCATCAGATCATCTCCATCCTACTGTACCTACCACTTAAGCACTGGGCAGGAAGGAAACGAAACAGCCCGAGACGGCAGTCCCGTTTATAGAACAAACCACCAGCACACATTAAGAGGAGTGTGAGATTTATTTCGCATGCCTACTAAAAGATCATGATCAGTTGTTTGATTAATCGATTGCAAATCATTAAAATCCAGTATGACCAGGATTCAATGTATCTCATTCATTTTGCCGGGGGGGGGGGGGGGGGGGCGGGGGGGGGGGGGGGGGGGGGGGGGGGCGGGGGGGGGGGGGGGGGGGGGGGGGGGA